>JANZLQ010000030.1:2211505-2250296 GCA_026212715.1 Elanus axillaris | reverse complement strand
GAGCAACCTGCTCCGGGGGAAGGTGTCCCTGCCCAGGGCACAGGGGTGGGAACGAGATGATCCCTAAGGGCCCTTCCGACCCACACCATTCCGTGATTCTATGATTTATGTTTCCCAGAGTTTTTTTTTTATGATTTAAAAAAATACTTGAAGTTAGATGTCAGAAGAGTAGTACTTCTATTATTGGGTGGTTTTCTCTTCACCACCTTTTCTCCCTTCCTTTCCTCTCAACTTCCCTCCCCCCAGTGCTTTCAGTTAATGCTGTAATTAAGAAGGCAGTAGCATTTACATTCGAAGTTAAAGACTTTTCAAGCCCTTCGCCTTCCTTGAGTCTTTATTGTTGCCCCTAATCAGAAGTTATAGAAATAGTAAAATGTTGTGTGTTACCCTCCTTACCACTATAAGAATTTTATCGTACTACAAGTCAATTTTGTTCTGATTCTGAATTGTTTTTTAAATCCGTGTAAACATTGCTATGGCGAACTTTACCAATAAAATCTTATTCTTAGGACCTATGAAATGAAGAATAAACCAAAAATCTTTTCCATGCCTTCTGCTTTATTTTTTACATAGGTATCCACTTAAATCACTTAGCCTTTGTCTTTTCTGATACATATTGCAGAGAAAGGAAAAAAAAAAAACCTACAATAAAATCCATTAATGCCTCTAAATTTATTTATTTACATTATTTACATACACAGCTGTTTCAAGACTAATCTCTGTTTCTGCAGTGAGGCACTGATAATACGTTACTTTATTCCTTTGCAATGTGTTTAGAAGACAGTTTATATTCAGCTAAAAAAAAAAGACCTTAACAACAGAAAGGGATGTTGATGTAGTTAAAATAAATGCACTTGTTCACATTTTTAAGAGAATGTGTGACATGAACCTCCTAGCATCAACTGTGTTTAAATAAGCATGATTTCTATTCCTCGATGAATAAAAGTTAAAAGATAGCCCTGTTACCATGCTTAATATAACCCTTGTCAGGTTTTGATTATTGAAAGCATTTGTTGAAAATGTAGCCTATGGATGACTTTTGTTTTGTTTAAAATAATGCAGTATATACACAGTGAAGAGAAATAATTGTGGCTAGTCATTTAGAAAGATACTATGGTTGATGTACAGCTTTCCACATTAATGCTGACTTTTGTGAAGAACAGTAGTACATTTATCTGAGTATTTTAATAGTAGCACATCATTAATTAAGAGTGCAACCAGCCTGGGGTATAGATTTTTGGATTTACTTTTTTTTTACTTCATGCTGTTAAAATTTAAAGCTATATTAAGTGATGCAAAGCAGTAATAATGCTAAATAGTCTTAATCTAACCCAATTATTAAAGTAGGGTTTTAAAGGTTTCTTTTGCTTTTTTGTTGAACTTGTACACAGGAATAAGTAGTTTTGATGTTACTGTTCTACTTTTCAAAGTTCAAGTGGCTTGAATTTAGCTTGCAAAATATAACTGTAGGTATCTTTCAGCAGAGAAACTATGAGAAGCATTTCCTCTGTAGTTCATGATGTAGGATGAAGTCTAACACGGATCAGATTGGTAGTTGGATCCGGACTGGCTACGCCAGGACAGAGAGTAACTGAAACGACTTTGGGTCGAGCAGGACCTTCCTGCTCCAGTGCTGCATGAGCGGGTCATGTTGACCTATTCCTGCATTGCAAACCCCCAGCCGGCATCCTTGTGCTTTGACTCTGAGCTGCCGTTTTGTTTCTTATTGAACATAGCTGATGGTGGAAACAAGGAGGAATTATAATTAATCTGCTATATACTTTTTTTTAGGGTATAAAACGTGACTTGATATTCTTAATACCATTTTCTGGCCTTCTTGCAATCTAATGTTTTCTACTACTTCCATCTTTTTCTTAGCATTTTAGTTCTGATTTAGCTTCTTGTCATATTTATAGCTGTTCCTTCTCTCCCTCCTTTTCTTTTTTACTGATACTAGAAAGGTGTAGGTCTTTTGATGGGCAGTGATCTATTCCATATGATTCAATGGTTTTGCCACCCTGGAATGTCTGACAAGGTAAATAATTTATTTTACCAGACTAATGTCATATTCATGAGTTTCAAGACCCAAGGGCCCTGAAGTCTTAATAACTGTAATTCCATAACAGTTAACCCTCTCTGAAAAATGTGTCTAAAAGGACAGAGATATTTTTCCTCTCTTGATCATCTCTGGTTCTCAGCTGATTTAGGAATAGATAGGGGACTTTCCAATCTATTGTCTTCAGTTAAATCAGAATCCCCTTCTTTATGTTTTGGCTTTTGGAGGTATCTCATTCTTTGCTCCTGCAGGAATAATCAATCACTTTGTGTCCTTAAGCTTTATCGTCACTTCATGTCAATGAAAAACATGTACATAGTCTCCTCTGTGTTCTGCTAACATATTCCATTCAATAATGGTTCCCAGGTCAGAATCTGGGGCTGCAAGACTAGAGGTAGTAAAGTTTGGAGAAGATGATAATGCTTTCATAGATGCTTGCAATCTGAGTGAATAAAGTACTTCCATGAAGGTCTGTCAGAAATATTACATGCTGTATTTCTTGATAATAGAATATTATATGCAAACACGTGTGCTTATTGCAGCTGACATTTATCTGTTTCAATGAAATGTGCTTGCCTTCTTCCCTTAGGCTCCTTTGAATTGCTCAGTCTCAAAGTATCGCACCAATGTTGCTAAAGTTTGCAAGTAATTTCTTCAAAAAATTAAATTATTAAATCCATTCAGAGTGATGTTTAATTTTACTGCAGCCAAATCTCAAAGAGGAATACTGTGCAATATGACTTGTAAGCAGGCAGGAGGCCTTTTAATGGAAGATACAAATCCTGCAGCTGGTCTTTAATTCAGTGAACTCTTGTTAATTTGAAAGGTATTCCTTGGGTAAAGAACTTACTTAGAAAATGACCTTTGATTTTGCCCATTGCTATTGGAGCTGCTGCATCATCCTTATGGAAAAGAACTATGGAAGTAAAAATAAAGGTACTAAATGTGTGGTTAAAAGTACATTCTCTAGATTTGCTTCTGTATTGATTTTCACAAGCTTGTCAGTATCTACTTTGACTTACTATGCTGTGGTTAGAGGTTAATCTCAAAAAACGCCCACCTTAGAGCATTGGTTTGACATTGGTCCTTCGCCTAAGATGGAATTGCGAGAGAATGCAGATGCTTTGAAAAGGCCAGTACAATCACAGCTAAATGAAACGATCTGCATTAGATTACAAGTTCTCTTTTGTGGAACTTCAGCCCCTTGCAATTCTGTAGGAATAGGATTTTGAAGAGTTTCAAGACAGAAGTTCAAGGTAATTTTCTGTTGGACCATTTTTGTATCAGAAAGGTGAAATTTAAATTGCTTTTCATAAAACAGTTTGTACAGAGATAGGTACTGAAGTTTTACTTCTCTGGTGAATTGTCATGCTTCTTAAAAGGATGGGACCTAGATGTCGTACCCCATGGAGACAAGTTGATTTCCTTCTTTCAGTGCTTTCGTTAGATGCTCTCGCATGCAGGGCAATGGTAGGAAAAAAAGAATTAAAAAAAATAATCTTTATTTGCATGGCGGAAGGGAAGATTTCAGGGACTGAATGAAGCATTCAGTTCTGCCAAGGCATCCATTCTCTTCTGTGGCATCAGTGCTCTGCCAAGATTGTCACACTATGATACCTCCTTTCTTTTTAAGTTGGAGACTTTCTAAGACTAGGATCTTTTAGGTCTATGGGTTTGCAGTATGATAGCATGAAGCCTGATGGGAAAGCTTCACTGTCAACTACTGCTCGGAAAAGCTTGGCCCGTTCTCGTTGAGAAGAAAGCTTGCAAGTGAAGGAGCAATGGATGTGGAATGAAGTTCCTTTACATATTTGACAGGACACTATGCACAGTCTGTGTAACTTTTCTTATCTCTTCCACTGTCACGTTGATGGCCTTTTGGTAGCGTCAGGGGGCCAAAGCATTAAGAAAAAAGACTCAAATACAGGAGGACAAACAGACTCTTATGGGAAATAGAGCATCTGAGATGGCATTGCTTACTTTTTGAACTTAGTTCAAAATGCCTTCAAGTGCCAGTTTCAACTGCATTGGATTTTTTAAATAGTGCTGATGTTTAAAAAAAGAATTACAGCGAAAATCAAGATTGAAACAAGCTCACTACATTATTAGCAGGCATAGCAACCATAGGGATTTCAGAGTATTACTAAAAGAAAAGAAATGTCTTACTGCTCAAATTACATTTGTTTCAGAGTTGCAGCATATGATTTTTTTTCATATTTCAGCTAGGTTCATAAGCTATAGAATATTTACTACAGGAAATATATTTTACAGAAATAGCTGCTTCTTTTCTGTTTCCCAGAATCAAAATCATGCTTTTAATTAATGAAAATAATATCAGGTGTTTCTTTAAACAGGTATTGTGAGTCCTTCAGTGATTTCCAGATTTCCTCTGAGATTTTGAACAGGTAGTAACTAAATAAAGCTAAAAGTTCAAGTGTTCCAAATAATTTGTAACTGTTAAAGATAGTGCTCATTACATTCAAAGTTACGATATTTTGGATACTGTGAATTGCTTTGCTTATTAAATTTAAATTATTATATTTAAGTGGTCTTTTTGATTAAAAATGCAAGCTTATTTATTTATTTATTTAAAGGTTTATAATAAAATATCTTCCATATGGAACTCCTTGGTTTTAATTACTAATATTTTTAATGTATACTTTTAGAATAGTCTGCTATTGAACTCCTAGGTCATTTGGCAGTTTAGAGAGAAAATTGAGTTTCTACCCTGCAGAGTCTGAACACACAGAGACTAGCTGCAGGCTGCCTGCTGATAGATAACTGATTTGGGGAATAGAGTGGTCAGCCACTTAAAGTTTTCTGTAGCGACTGGCTGTATTTACCCTGCAGGGTCACCGTGTCTCGTTGCACTTGTCCACCAGTTGCCCAGGGATGGAGTTCGGGGTGTCTGGTTGTAGTTCTATCACTGTTCATTTAGCCAAGTTTCTTTGAAGTGGAAGCCAAGGAGTGCAGGGCATAGTGCAGGTTCCTGTCTCATTGTACCCGGCAGTCTGGCTGCAGCCAGTCTCAACACTTCGGAAACACTCCTGGGTCCATAAGCTCTGATACAGACTGTTTCTTACAGATTATTTCTGTGGTTTTGTCGACATCTGCAACTGTTCTTAAGTGTTGAAGTGGTGTTTATCATTCCAAAAGTACAAAAATCTCTCCTAACTTCAAACTCTGCTAAGAACACCAACTGTTCTCTTTGGTTACTACTTCACTTACAAGTTTTTCATTGTTTCAATCTGTGTTTTGCACTTGAAACTTTTAAGTTATTCTTGTTCTTGAATAATGATAAAGAAATACCAGTGACAGTTACTGTACTGTAGCAAGGTGCCAATCATTGCTCCCTTGTATATAGGATAACTGTGTAATAAAATGTAACTGGTGTTAAGGAGAGATCACTTTTCGATGGAAGCTACTGACTGTAAATATGAGGCTTTGACAGACATTTTTAGAGAGTACATTTAAAGGAGAAGAACTGCATAAAATCCAAAGGCCAGGAATTATTTAATGGCGACTATTTAAGTGTTCTCTGAAATAATTAGAGCTGAAAAGTCTTTCTGAATGTATTCCAGTGCTTTACCTGCAGAAAATGTGTACTGCTTCCCTGATAGATAGCATTGTCAGTTTTTACCAAGTGTTGCAGCCAAGTGACAATGTATTTGTTCTCGGTGAGCTTTGAACAAGATGACTGCACGTGCAGGCTGGCTGTGAGAGTGACAGTGACACAGAACTTGCTTTCCAGTTTGCTTATGATACTCTGTAAGTGCTTGAAATGAATATGTTAACATTACATTGCCATACACTGGTATCTTTAATGTCATTTCCATTTTGTTACCCTATGCAGAGCAGTTTAAGTAAGTTACCTATGAGAGCATTCTTGGACTGCTGTCTATATAGTACTGGCAAGGCGTTCAGGGGCCAATGGTAATAAAAGAGTGTGGGCATCCTTGCCCCCACCTGCACAATAAATAAATTTGCAGAATGCTGCACTAGTGATACTTAAGTTTCTAGGAAACTTGCCGTGTCTGTCCTGTAGACTAGCGTTCAGCTGGGAAATGTATGACATTGAGACTGAGTGTCAGCGTCCTGTGGTCACAGAGCCATTTTGTAGGTGTACCTGTTTCCAGTCCTGTCTCCTGGATGAACACTCAATGCCCATTGGAGGTAGCCTGGTCTCCAGTCCTGTGTATGGCCCTGTCACCTGCGTGGATCCTTGGACGCATGGTATAGGCAGCTTGTCTCCTGGATGGACCTCTTGGGCGTGCACTATAGCTTGTCTTCACTCCTGTCTCCTCATGCTCATGACTGAAACCCCTAGATGGATCCTTGTCCTGATTGATTATTCACTGTTTTGGGAACTGTTGATAGACTCTGTTACCAGCTCCTTGCTGTGCCCGCTTCCTTGGCTGAATTGAGGAGCCTTGGCACAGTGCAACGTGGGGCACAGAGCAGACCAAAGATGTGTCCCTCAGTGTTTCTTCAAGAGGGTCTTCTGTGGGGTTCAGCAATGCTGGGAAGTTCACTCTCCTTGAGGACTCTCCCATGTGGTGGTCGTGGGTCTGAGGGTGTGGCTATCCAAATGATTGGAAAGCTCAGTGCTTTGTTCCCACCTGAAAATGAGCTCAGGATCTCTGTAACAGAGACATGTCTGTTTCGCAACCCCCAAAGTCTGGTGGTTGTTTAGGGTCTTTAAAGACGAGAGCCTTCATCTTCATGAAGAGAATGCAGCACCTGGTCAGCTCACACATTGCAGTGTAGTCTGAGAAGCACCACAGAGTAGTAGCTCCGAGCTCCTAAACCTTTCAAGGGCCTTTGGGATGGCAGATGAATGTTTAGCAAGTATTTGGTGTACCTCTGGAACAACTTTTTCAGCTAAGTTTCCTCCTGAAAGAACCTAGTTCACGTGCACTGTTGCTATTCTGCAAACTGAACCAACATTCATTCAGTAGGGCCATTACTTAATGGATTATTCACTTCAAAATCGTACTACTGCTTCAGACTGAAAGAGTAACATAGATGCAGCCTTAGGACATGAGTTTGTATTATGCTTAGTTTGGTCTAACGACTGCCACTGAAAGGAGCAATAGCCCTCTCATGCTCACATCACTTTTTGTGTGCTCCTTCTGCATCCTTTTCTGAGTTTGACTTGTCACGGTAAATCTTCCCTGCTTGGAGGGAAAGCTAACTCATGAAAACCTGCAAGTTTTCCCTCAGATCAGCAAGCTGATGGGAGTCACTGTAGAGTTGCACAATTGCTAAATTTAACAGAAGGGAAGAGGCAGAAAAGCAGGGAGAAAGCAGGTCCACCCCCTCTGGCCTCTGCCTGCTGCTAGATTGAATTAAGTATATATAATATGAAACTACACCCTGAAGGAGAAGCATGTAAGTTTATTCAGAGAAGATTATCACTGTTGCTGCTGGTTGAGAATTCACACAGCTGAGGATTCACTGTTTAAAAAATGTGGAGGAATTCCCCAAATCATTCAGGGGTTTTGGCAGCGATAATAAATGTTTTCAGATGTCTTGTGGAGGTCTTTCCTGACAAATGGACAAACACTGGCTATCCTCATTTTATTTGTTGACCTTCTCAGAAGAATGGAACAATTTCAGAAAGTAATAGCAAACTGTTATATATATCAGTATGATATTCATAAGCAGATAAAGTAGCAAATGCACCCCTAAGGTTGTGCTTTGTTTATTGGTCTTTCCAAAATCTTTAGATCAGTTTTAGTACGAAGTCAATTCTCTTACCAATTTTGGTTTTGTCTGTCTGTAGTTGATAAAGATGATAAAAATAGAAATTGTACATTGTATTTTTCTAACTATTCTTCACAAAACTCACATTCTCTGCTTTCTTCCAATCCACTTGTCTTTTTCTAAGGAAAGAAAAACAATTACTTAAAATACCATATTAAAACACTGCTCAGTCTGTGATTGAATCTGAGCCTCCTGCTGGAACTACTCTCACCTTACTTTAAAATAAACATACCAAAAGTCAGGAGAGTATTCTATTCCCTAAATGTACATTTTGTTAGAAATAAGGTTATCTAATTAGAGCATCTTGGTTCTCAAAATTGGGAAGTCTCAGTGCTAGTTTATAGGCAGATTAAAGTCAAAAGTTCTAAAATCAAGTCTGCCCTTCGTATTCACGTACTGTAAGTTGTTTCTTTCTGCTTGTACACTAGCAGCTTTCAGTGTTTTTTCTGGGTTGAATAGATACCATATAATCCCTCTAGGCTCCTAAGGGTTTGGGTTTTTCTTCCCCCCCCCCTACCCCCGGGATTTCTCTGCAGTATGGCTGAGGTCTGCTTTCTGCTCTGAGCCTCTCCCCTCTGTGCATTTCTCCCTCTCCGCCTTTTCCACCCAGGAAGCCCTTCCTCCTCCCTCCATATAATCGCTCTAAATCTGAGTGCGGTAGCCAGGAGAGATCGCTAACCACACACACTTTTAGCAAAAATAGCAGATAATGTTTATGCATTGTGTTCAACAGTACAATGCATCCAGCACACTGATAGAGCATTCAGGAAGGAAGCAGATACCAAGGAAGATCCTTTGGCCTTAGTTATATCCTGCAGTTGTTGAGAGCTTGTAGCTAGGATAGTCCAGATTTGTGTCAAATGACTATAACTAAATGTTTGGACAATTTAATGTACTTGATGTTTATTATATCCATTATATTAAACATGCTTTAGGAAAGTGAAATCTGATAAACAAATCTGGCTTCTGAAACCTTGGCTGGTCTGATATTTCTATGGTTACCATTCATGAAACTGAAATGATTTTTCTCTAGGGGAAAATACCCATGTGGGTATGTCCAGCAAGGTTGTGACAGGTTATATCGAAGTATATTAGTTTGTGTGATGGAGCTTTACACAGGAATTACCAAGGCAGTGCTTCTGAAGACAGCTTAAGGATTGTGCTAGAACAAGTTTTAGAGTCATCATATTTTTGGATTACAAAAAACATTCCCCTTATGTGGTCATCATTTGCAGAGAATTTGCATACATAGCATTTTACCACAGGCTTAATTTTGCTGACTTCAAGGAGGACCTACATCTATTTGTGACGGGTACCCCCTGCTCCCGACCCCTGGTGCCATCATCATTCTTCCTAGGATCCCCAAGGAACCAGTCTGTCCCCATAGTGTCGAGTGACACTACTCGAAGGGCCTCTTCTTGTTGCACTTCTGAGTTTCATCCAACTGAAAAAGCAGCATAAGCATGGCAAAACAAGTCAAGAATAGTCCAGGAAGAAACTAATCCAAGGCACCTCTCTGCTGCGCCTTTCTCCCCTGTTGTGAGTGGGCACTGGAACCCAGCTGCTGGCACCGACTGGGCAGTGAGCACCCCGCGGCTGCTTTCCCATTTTCCAGAATCAGGGCAATGGAAAGCATAGCTGAGCCTCTGAACCTGTGTGGATGATTCCTCTTTTGTCCTGCCTTTGCATGAGTATATACACACTTTACACAGAGAATGGTTTTTGACCCAAGACAGCTCCCTGCTTCAATCCCAAAGCTACTATACACCTTTCTGCAGCTTGCTTCGGAGTCTTTCTCCTGCACATTAACATTTTTTTCCTAAACCACGTGAAAAAATTAAAAATGAGGCAACTATAATTTTTCTTTTCTTATTTTAGTCAGCATAGAAATATACATGTCCCTGCACGACAGTATAAATCATTCTCATCATTAACATTATCCTTAGGTAGGCAATTTCAGTGCTTTAAACCTGCTTCTCTCCAGTTGTTTCCGTCTGAGCTTCAGCTGCCCCTCAGTATGAAGCTGTTATAAGATCCCAGGGTCTCTTGCTTCATTGTAGAAAACATCACATCTGGATGTGTATATGTAAATGTTAATGTTGTGCATGTAAGTACCATAGTTACCTAATTATTTTTATGGAAGCATTTTATCATGACATGAATGAAAACAACTACTTTGTCAGTAAATCTAGGTATATTCCAGAATATATGTTGATGGTACAACCAAACAAAACTTGTAATAAAATAATGCTGAGACCCTTGCTTCAGTTAAAAAAAAAATAAATAGGTGTGTTCAAACCCTGACGGTTCATATTTCTCATTGTCCTGTAGCTAAAATTGCAGCAAAATAGCATGACATGTCAGAGGACTGGCATCATTGGAAAGGTAGGTGCTATGTAAAAGGAGTGAATATAGTGGGAAGTGATGGTACTTCTGTGTTGTATTCGGTTTGGCTGATGTACCTGTTACAGGGAAGACAGCAGGAGCATGGCCATTCCTACAGGTGTAGGAGCCAGCTCAGAGGAAAAGTTTCTAAAGCAGTTCTTGACCATTCAGTATTGTGGAAATCCTCTAATGACAAACTAAATAGGCCGAACACCCAACCGTCTTGTGGGACCTTTGACGAGGGCCAAATTCTTGTTTTTCATGACTGCTAGACTCACATTTTCAAAAACTTTCACGCTTGTTGTTCTATCTGTCAGGGTTACCTTTCAAAGAAGAGTTTCCAAACACAGAACAACTTCATCTGGAGCTGCCCTCCACTGCGTTAGCTGCTCAGTGCAGTGTCTGGCTGGGTTTTCTTCCTCCCGAAGACCGATGCACTAACACCTGATGTGCACCAGCAGGCACTGAATCTCAGGCCCCTTGGAGGGTCCTAACGGAACAGGGAAGAAAGGGACAGTTATGTGGAGCTGTTACGGCTCTGCAAACCTTTTCCAAACAGAAAGAAGAGGAAGCGTGGGTGTAAAGCTGCAAGGCAGAATCCTGGCCTTTTAGTGTAACGGCCAAAATAAATCGGTTTCAGTGGAGTAGTTTAATGACAGCCTTCTCTGTTCTTGAAGGCAGAGCAGAATTGCTTGGAGGGTTCCAGGTCCTCAGTTCGACATCTTTTTTTCACTGAACACAATTTGCTCCTGATATATATACGTTTTCTTTCTCTGCCACGTTTTTTTTTTTTTTTTCCTTCAAATTTGAAAAAAGTAAAACTGCCATTCACTCAAACCTAAACCCTTTGGATGTCATGGGCTTGGGACTGCAGCACGGGTAAGTGTAGCATCTGGCTTAGGTGGGAAAAAGGCATGTGGATTAATTACAGTTCAAATAGGAAGAGCAGATACCGTGAGAAAACCTGGTTTTAAATATAGGTAAATTTCATCTTTCAAAAACTTACGAGACAGAATTGATGAACTCCTTGTTCCCAAGTCCTTTCTCTTTCTCACCTGAGCAAACAAGTCAATCTGTGTTTTTCCTAGGCTCTTGATCCTTCACACTGATATCTACAGCCTCTCCAAAGGGGCAGGAAATCCCTCTTCCATTTGCATCCCCTTGATGAAGGTGGGGAGGGTGGGTGCAGCCCCTGACCCTTTCTCTGGCGTCCGGAAGGGTCTGCTCTGCGTGGAAATCACAGGTGTCCAGACCTCTCCCGCTTGTCTTCATCTGGCTCTCCTTGTGTTTTGTTACTGTTTTATGAGAAAAGGGGAAACTAGGAGCTGAATAGAGCAAAACTAGGAATGAGGAGGAGGCAGAGAAAGGTAAAGGGATATTTAGCGGCGAGAGGGTCAGGAATGCAGCAGCAGGGTAAGGAGGGTAAGATAGGATCAGGCAAGGGTAGGGTAGGACTGACTCGGAAAACACAGGAAGCCAGTGGTGTACCAAAACTTAAGAAAACAGTAACTCGAGATTATAAAAGGAGCTGGGATAGGTGGATGGGAGCCAAGGGACGTGGGTAGACAAATGAGATTAAAGATGGGGAAAACCTGTTTCAGCACAAAATGATGAATGTTAGACTCAAAATCTTGTGGTCACCAAAAGGGAACACACCATATATATACAAACAGGAACTTCTTGTTAGCCACAGAAATATTTTAACTGTCTAAAAGTCCAAATGAACTAGATAAGAAAAAACAAATTTAAAATCTCTTTTAAATTTGTATACAAGAGAAGCTTTCAAGCAGCTACCCCTTCACTGTGCCTCTCTATGTGCATTCTTCCAATGTTCCTCCTTTTCCTGGGGCTGACAGTGTCAGTCTTTCTGAAGAGGAAGGAGGGACAACTGGAACCAGTTTTCAGCAGCCTGGGGTCTTTGCTGGGGGAGGTTCATGGCGGGGGTCCCTTTGTCTTCAGTCGTGGCTCTCTTTGGGGATATTTTTATGTAATGTGTTACCAAAGCCTGCCTCCTTCTCCCTAGTTCCCAGGCAAAGTCTGGGAGCCGCCCGCTGCCCTTCCGGCCCCGTTACCCCAGAGGGGCTGGGTTTTTCCCGGCAGTGACTGGGTAGGGATGCCAGCCCCCTGCTCCGGGCATTCCCAGAGGGAAGCCAGCACAAGGAGGGCACACCGGGCAATTCCAGACACGGCTCGAGACCCCAGTGCTGCCAGGTCCTCACCAAGCCTCTGGCCTTCTGGTAGCGATGGCAAAAATCATATTTACATAGCTATGGGAGAAAGGCTGAAGGAAAAGGCAAAGATGTTGTAGTTATAATCAAACTGGAGGATAATGCTCAGAAGCGAACCTATGTGTTGCTGTGCAGGGAGATGGGTCTGACACTCCCCACCCTGAGAAATGAATACCAGAGTCGGTTAAGTGTATGGAGTACATGTGGATTAAGAAGTCAGAGCTGGGGAGGAGGTAGGACCGAGAAAAACAGCTCGGCACTGTAAAGTGGAGGAGGTCAGGCTTGGAGAAAAGGCAGAGGAGCTTTGTGGAGTAGAACAAATGTCCTTCCAGAGAGTGGGGTGGAGTCCAGGATTGATCCTGCACATTCCCATTCCTTGCTGTCAGCGAGTGTCTCTTGGGAAAGTATGTCCGGTCTTGATACAGGCAGAACGTACCAGCCTTCAAATCTATCAACGTGGATCTTATCTGCATGGATCTCAGCCTGATGCCATATTTATGGAGTCAGTTGTGCATCTGTGTTAAAGGTTACCCAAGGTAACAGTATTTCATACTTTGTAAGTCACAATCCTTAATAACATGGTCAGCTGATATTTTTCTACAAACATTTGTGTCATTCTGTAAACAGGATGGATCAGCGCTAAGAATGGTTCAAAATTATTATGCAGTTTAAAGTATTAAGAAATGAAATATAAAAATAAATAAATGGGTTGTATTATGCTAGGTATTCTCAAAAATAAGTTCCTAATCATCTTACATATACGTCTCTGAAAGCATACAGACTTCTCTACTCCTGTTCACTTGCAGTAATAGATTTTGTTGTGTCATGTCAAGGCGCCTGCAAGTTACAACATAATGAAAAGTGATATTTCACCTGTGCATTTGTTATATTTTCGATATACTTAGGAAAAGACAGCTGAATTTGGTATTCAGTGTGTGACCAGCCTCCTGCTGTTTCCTTTCTAGGAGTTGAAGAATTTATCAGCAAAAATAACAGATGAGGATGAAGCCAAAGCATCTAATCATAATGAGAGAAACAAATTTTGTGTTGAGCCTACAGTTCAGTTCAGGGATTTTAGTTCCACTGTATTAAATGACTGGTAAAAGTAATAATAATTTTGTTTTGATATTGGTACAGTAAAGCAAGTACTTTACTTGGATGCATTTTGATTATCTTTCAGAAAAGATTAATTTATCATCCTAGGCATCTCTTTAACTTATTGGTAAATTGAGCTCAAAAAATGTGACTCAATACCCACACATATTTTAGGTTCTGTGTGAAAATACCAAGTGTCACTGATGGAGAGGCTTTGTTAATTTTTACTATTTTTTTTTTGTAGGAAAAGGTCACTCCTGTGCCTTTTCAGAAGAAATCCTAGTGCATATCCAGCTTTCTTTTGATGGTTTGATTAATCTCAAGGATGCTTATTGTGGCAGAGTAAGTGATTCAGGGACGACTGCTCAAACTCAATACTTAACTCTCCAAAGAGGATATGTACCTTGCACACACTGGCTCTTCCCTTGTCTAGGTCTTTTTGCTCTGGGCATGGAAAGCACAGCCGGGCTAATTCAGCTCTGTAATTGCAGAAAAGATGTTCCTATTGAGCTGTAATTGAAATGCCGAGATTGGAGGAAGGGACCAAGAAAGGTAAAGGGGAGGGAGAAAGTTTAAATTGTAACTTGGACTCTATTGTGGCAATGTTTGAAGGCATTCCCTGTTGCTGACCTGCTGCCCAAGCCCTTGAATGGCTTGTGTTTGGGGGGCTGAGGGCCCCCCTTCCTTCCCTCCGTGGCTGCTGTGCCTTTGTTTTGAGCAGGCTGAGCCTTCTCATTTCTTCCCGGACCATAGAAACACCGCTCTCCCAGCGAGGCTGGGCTTCTCTGTGCTGTGTTTGGCTGTACTTGCCGTCACGTACAGTGGTAGCGGAGGAGCCACAGGCTGTTCTGTGAGGACAGTGCTAGAATAGTTCACAAAGTCAGCTCAGCAGCTGCCCCCAGGGCTCTGTACCTGTGGCTCTGACTGGTTTTATGTATCTGGAGTAGGCTGAGAGATGCATCTAATGAGCTCAAATGTGTTCCGGTGGAAAAGCATGAAGGGCAATTAGCTGGCGCGTATTTTCTCCGATTTCTCCCATCTTCTTTTGTCAAGCCATGATTCTAAGAACTTGTGCGTTCCTACCATCACTGTGGGAGATAAAAGTCAAGTACCAGGATTTGATGTATGGTGTTATTTTAAGTTGTGAACTAACAGAAGGAAGAGAAGAATATATTCTGTTATCTTGCATGGGGCAACTTTAAACTTGGCAACTCAGAATCAGAAAATGCAGATTTGTCAAATTGTTCACTTGTCAAATGCCAGTGTCAGGATAGGTGTTATAATGTACAGTAAATGTTAGTTACTGCGTGGCACTGAGTGTTGGCAGTTGATGCTCAGGACCACTCTGCCTCTAGATGACTCTTAATCTGACAAAACCATTTCTCTATTAAGAATTTAAAGTGCTCTGAATATTTTGATTGAATAAAACAGGATTTTGGAGGCTGTCTTCATCTCTGTATTGTGTGTTACGGCGTATCACTTGTTTCTTTGCCAAAATTATTGTATTTTCTCATTAATGTTAAATTTTGCTCAGGGTGAAGGAAATCTTGTAGAGTTTTCTTGTGTATGTGACTTTGCTTTGGTGATACTGTAATGCCCTGGTTATGTTCAACTGCTGCTTAACTGGCCCGGTACTAAAATTTGATCCCCAGAAGACTTCCTTTGTGATGAGGCTAATCGGCGCATTGGCAGTCCGTTCCTGTCGTGTGGGATCATCCCACACCACAAACAGTTGAGGGGAGCCGAGGTTCTTTTTTGCTCAATGTCAAGCTGAAGGAGTATAAATTCTGCTTTTGAAATGACTGTTCGAGAGGTTTTACTTTGCTGCTCTGCCAGCATCCCTTACAAAGGCTACAGTGTTTGAGTACAAAATAGTATTTCTTACCACTTAACAGGATGCTCTTGGATTCTCTTTCCAACTCAGCAGGGCTCTAACACGCTGCCAGACCTTTATTTTGTGGGTATCCGGTCTGTACTCCCAGTTCCAGCATTCCTGTCAGCCCCGGCGAGGGACGGATGGCCCTCAGGAGTGGGGAGCCTGGCGGAGCAGGGGGCTCGCCAGCCGGGGCCCGATCCCACGGGAGCCGAGCAGGGCAGGTCTGGAGGCAGGAAGGAGATTCAGAGGAGAGTAGAGATCACGCAAGGTTCAGTGAAGAGGTCGGACGGGTTTGTGGTGATCAGGCAGGTCTGAGGTGAAGCCAGGAACGCGAGTCAGCGAGTTGTGGTCAAGGTAAGCCCAGAGACAGTAACGCAGGTCAGGCGGAGTCCAGTGATCGCCAGGCAAGATCCAAGTGATGAGGCAGTTCCCAGGTCAAACTGGGAGGTTAGTCTGGATCTGGGATGGTGCAGAACCTCGCCGGGCAGAGGCCGGTGCAGTGCAGCTGCAGCGTAGCTCCGATGAGGGTTGAGTGCGGCAACCTCGGCTCAAGAGCCGTTCCTGCCCAAAGGGTAGGGCGGCCACGGAGTCTGCTTCCAGCTTTCTATTGAAGAGCTCTTCAAGGGTGGCCAAGGCGCCGCAGGGCTGGCCTTCGCCGCACAAGGCTGGACTAGAGCACATGGCAGTGCCGTCAGTCACTGGGAAGTCTGATCTCTCTGTCCTATATAATGGGGATGAGAAAAATACGCTCTTTTTACTAATTATTACCCAAGTAAGAACTACACTGATACAGCTCCAAAGACAATCTGCTGGGATATCTTCTGTAGCATGTGAAGTGAGCAAGAACTATTAAAAACATTAAAACAGCAGTATAGGACAAGTATATTCCTGCTTGTCCGTACTGTTTATCCACAGATCTATGACATTTAATCTCTGCTCTGTACGATCTCGTAGGCAGACCATATGTGTCAATTAGTGACAAGGCAGACATGAAACTCTGGTCCAGAGACTGCCATTTTCTTTGAAGTACCTGTAGGCAGAGTAGCTTATTCCTGCCACAGAGCAAATCTAAAGGAAATAGTTTTAAGATCTTCAGACTCCTGTATGTGCTTTTATCAGCAAAGCTGTATCTTTTCTTGTTACAGAAAATCTCTATCCGTAACCACCCCTCCCTCTTCTGCCATGGGGAAGGCGGTAGGAAGGGAATGGGAGAAGGGAAGCCAGGTGGTCTCTGTGGGTGCCTCTGTTAATCGCTCTCCTGACTCATGGAGGTCAAGGCAACCCATGAAAGATCAGGTTAGGACAGGGACTCCTCCCCTCTTCTTATTTACACTCCACATACCTCCAGCAAAAAAGTTTCCGTAAACCATTAACAGGACCTTGAATATTGAATTTACCAGATCTGGCACAGACCTTAGGATTAGCACAAGTGACATGATCCATTCATGTGGTCTGAAACGAAATACCAAAGGGATAAATGAAGGCTCCCTACATCTTCATTTTTTTAGGACTAGCCCTCCAAGTCCAACACCTTATCAGTAAATTTTGTGGAGCAGCAAAAGCTCTGGAGGAAGATCTTTCGAGGAAGCGTCTTGTGGGCATTTTGAGCAGAGCAAGTTGACTGACATGCCTTGCACTGCTGTGGGCAGGTTGCACCTCCCATGCCATTCCTTCTGCACACTAGCATTGGGAAGGGCTTCCCCTTTCTATAACTGGCAAGCATGGGGTTGTTTTTTGTCTGCTGGAGTGGGCTCATCTGCCCTGATGGGCTTGTGCTCTCGGCTCCCCTGCCTGAAGATTTTTGGGGTCTTGAGCATACCTCAGCGGGCAGATTTTCGGAGGTGGAACTATACCTCTTTTGGCACTTGCTGGCAAGTGTGACTTGCCTCCATGATGTAACCGAATAGATATTTAGTGTCATGTTTTTGTGGACCTCATTACTCAAATCAAGGCAGTGTTTTATATAAGGCCTGTGCAAAGCTTTCTGTACATAATGGGGACATTCGGCAGGGAGTCCGCAGGGAACTGTTGGGGTATTTTTCCACTTCAAAGTTTCTTTGGCGTTCACCCCAGCTAAAGGCACCGGCTGCTATTAAGGCTCGTGCTTTCTCTTATTTTCTCTGCTGTTGCTTCTCTGCAATTAAATAATTACCTTAATGAGGGATTTTCAGTTATTCTGATAATGTCTTGGGACAGTGTTGAACTTCTGTGATCAGCATGAACTCTGGAAGGTGTTGAGTTCTATTTACTGTAACAGCAGCCCTTCTGTCATGCAGAAAGGTAACAAGAAACAGCCAAAAGCAGCACAGAGCAATGACACAGCACAACGCAGCTGAGTAAAAACACAGACTCCTTTAAATCAAACCTGTCTGTAAGTTCAGTGGAGATCTACAATGGATGTCTCAGTCATTTTTGTTCACTCGTTCTTATTTATTTATTTTTCTGACTATATTAATGATGTACTGGAAAGGAGTGAGTAGGAAACACAGGAGGTTATTTTCATAGTAAGGGAAATAATTTCAAGATATTTATATAGTACAATTTACTTTGATACTTAGGTTAATACATACTTGTCAGGAATAAAAGTTGGACTTTTTTGTTTCCAGAGGCAAAAGAGGGCACGAAGAAAACCTATTTGTAACTGTAAAAGTGTTGTCTAGGTACTTGTTCTGAGGGGTACATGATCTGCATGCCAAGTTAAAATCTTTTTGCTGCGTGTGTGGTTTTTTTTAACTGTTCCACTTCAATACACTTGGAAAGTTTTATTTTGAAATGGTGAGTGCATTCAAGCAATGCTGCCAGATTCCAGGATTATTACAGTTAATACAGAACATTTTGTTAACTTTAATTTGTGAAAACGGTGTTTTAGCAGTTTAAGAGCTGTTAAGGCATATGCAGCCTCAATTATTTGGGGAAAAAATTCTACAAAATCTGGAAGTGTTAAGACACCCAAATGATTCATAGAAGTAGTAGCTTATTGTCAAGAATAGGGGACTTGAAATGCATATACAGGATAAAGTCTGTCTGACAATGAGATGATACCATTCCCGTACTCCCAACTCCTGTTTTATAAGAACCCCCCCCACCCCATCTTTGCATTTGCAGCTTCCTAGAGGAAAAGACATCAAACCAAAATTATGTGGCGGCTGTTTTGAAAACCATGCTGTTTTGAAAACAACGCATCAGAACAAAACCTTGGTTTTACGGAAGTTCCTTTGCTGTTGGAAGATGCACATTGCAGGAGGTTGTGACGAGATCTTGAGTGACGTGAATAAGCCCAGAGTTCTTCCTTCAAACGAGCTCCCCAGAGAAGACCAAAAAGGCTTTAAAGGGTGGGCAAGCTACAATACTTATCTTTTAAATACATATAGAAAACGCCAAGTGACTGGGAAAAACAGCATAGAAGCGAAAGTGGTTCCCCCCCCGCCGTTCACCCCCGATGCCCGGCTGCCCCGGGGTCCCTGGTCCCCGCAGATCGCATCCCGCCGCCGTCCGTCTTGCCGCAGCGTGGCCGGGTGTCCCGGGAAGGCCGAGCCTCCGGCCCCCAGCCTGGCCCTGTCCGGGAGCTCGGTGTGCCCGCGCATCCAGGCCTCGCCTAGGCCTGGGGGATCGTTCTCCCCACCAGCCGCTGAATTACTTCGCGCGCAGCTGCTTGTTGCTTTCCAGCAATTGCTAAATCACAGTTCAGGCTGAGGCAGAACAAAGCTGCCCTTGACTTCAGGAATAACAGGCTGCAGCCTTAATTATTCCTGAATTTAAAGGCCTACTGTTAGGCCTAGACAATCAGAGAGAAGAACACTTTAATGCTACTCGTGATACGGGTTTGCTGGTAACTGGCACTTCATAAAGCTGCTATTTCTTCATTTGAGCCAGCTACCCTAGGTTTTTTTTGTGTAATTTCACACTGCTTCTCCGGAGACAATAAAGGAGGGAGGAAAATCCCTAATTCCGAGCACAGGATTAGGGGGAGTTTTCCTCAGCAGCTCAAAGCAACTCCGACAGCTTTCCTCAGTGGCTGCCCTCTCCGCGGTGTCACACCACATCTGCGAATAAGGCTCCGTGTGACGCAGGAACTTGCCAGTGCAGGGAAAGGGGAAAAGGAGCAAAGGTGCCCTGTGCTAAATGGTTGCTGGAGTGGCTTTCCAGAGGCAGAAGCGGCTGGAATGGCCGTCAGGACCGCGGCTTGATGGGGTTTTCACTAAAAAGCTGACACCGACATTACGTTTTGAATCTTTTGCACCTCTTCATGACCTGAGTAAGATGAATTTGTCAAATATCTATCCGGTAAATAATTGGTAGAAGTACTCCAAGTTGCATACCTTTTTAGCTTGGCTGGTTTTTGGGGTTTTTTTTACTCTATTACTTTACAGTTTGGCTGTGAGCAAAGTGTCTGTTAGAACCCCCATTTTGTCTGCACATTTTCAAATTGTTAGTTTGGCAGTGTTCTTTTAACTTCAGAAATCCTTAAATAGAGAAAAATTTTACCTGTTGCTATCAAACTTCATAGAAGAGACTTTTTAAAAAGTAAAATGCAAGCCCTTTAATCCTAAGTTTTTTCCACTATCCTGCTTCTTGCCAATACCCTCCACCCCCCAAATGTTTGGAAAACAGAACTTAAAGTGCTTGAAAGATTCTTTTGAATTCTGACACGTGATACAGTTTAATTGTTACCGCATACAGAATAAATTATGCATAGGTGAACTGTTGAAGCAAAAATTTAATATTTACCACAGTTTTCATTTTAAGCATCTGTTCTTAAAACCTCACTGGACACTGGACTCCCTGCATGTTTCTTTGTGTTCTTACTCACAGACCGTGTGTCTAGATCCCGACAGTAATTGAACCATTTGATCACTTTCACATATATTCTGAAAAAGAGATTATTTAGCTATTCAAACTATATAAGTGATTCAGTGCCCTATTTCAGGCTGATGTTTAAAGAAAACATTTCTCTTATTTATTTTTCCTAAACTCTTAACAAAATATCTTGTGATTTCCATTAGTCATATTTAAACTATAAAATCTCCAGGGCTACACACTTGCCATTACCCGTGATAACACTAGGAGACAAAGCAAAAAGCAGAATTGCATGGGCTTAATTTTCCGTAAAAAGAAGGTTCAACTGAATTCTGTAAGTACAGAAGAATGGGCAAAAAAAGGGGAACAAAGCCAAGTGGAAAACTGTAACAAAAATGGGTCTAAAAATTTATCTTTGAAATTTCCAGAAATGTTTTTTTGTTCCTTTGCTAAAGTTAGGCATTACGTGTGTAAAATCTTAAGCAAGAGTAGACTATAAGAACAGAGTAAAAATCAATGGCCTCTTTTTACATTTAGTTTACTCTGCCTTGCTGAAGACAAGGTGATGCCAGCTCATTCAAAAACAAGGAACAAGAGAAAGGATTTCTTCAGTTGGAGAGAAATCCCATATAGCTACATAATTGAAATGAGTCTAGAAATTATATGTTTCTTTTTTAACAGCTCTTTGATATTGTTAATTAACAATTAACTATAAATTTTATGTCATATCTAGATCTTTAAAAAGGGTCAAATAGAAACTAAGATGCCAGTCTACTCTCTGAAGACATCAATTGTATTGTAAAAATTTGAGCCCAGATTTTGCAAAGTGATTTCTGAAACTAGACCAGGAAAAAATGGGATACAAAATATACAGAAGAAATTAACCTTTCCCCCACTGTACACATCAGTTTTGAAGCCCTTGGGCTTTGAACTTAATAACTTGGATTTCTAGGCCACTTCCACCCAGTTTTCTCTCCTTGTCCTGCTTTATTAACAAAGCAGGTCTTTTCTTTTTCAAAAACAGTCACTTTTTCTTCTAAGGTGACAGCATCCTCTGGAAGAGATTAAAGTCCACTGGCAAATAGTTCTTGATTTGAACGTATGCACTTAAGGGACCAAATTTGGAAAGGTGCAACTAACTTACTTGATGCTGCTTTTATCTGAACAAATGTTTATCCATGATAATGTCTCTTAAATACTCATTGTTAACCCTGTATTAGGTTGCAGACTCACTATTAAAGTCCAGTATGGAAATGAAAGCAAAAGGGCATAGTGCAATTTGAAGGGGAGAAAAAATGTTTTGCCAAGGGTTTGAGTGATAGGCTTGAAGCCTTCAAATGGGCTACTCTTTGCAATGCTTTTTACCTTCACTTTCTTTGCATACCCTCTTTGACTTGATGATGAAAAAGAACTCCGCATTTATTTGGGAAACGGTGGGCATGTGATAATGCTGTTCCTTACTAAATGAACATTTTAGTTGGTTTTGTGCTTCAGTGACTGAGCCTGTATTTAGCATTATTGCTCCTTTCATCAAGAGGGAGTCACACACGATATCCACAGTACACGAGGTCTAGTCTGTACCTGCATGTGTGCAGCAGGGCCAAAGCTTTCCAAAAGCACTCTGAACATGGAGTAGGTCCAAAGCTCTTGGGGAACATTAGATGTTTTTTGAGCAACCAGCTACTGTAAACGTCCAGGAAATCAGTTAGATTCATCATCTTATACTGGGACTCTGAACCGTCTTTCAGAGGAAAAGGCATCAATACTTACAGACATGTAGAACAAAAAAGATGCCCAATAAAAGTAACTAAGGTGTGAGTATTTTGGCACCCCATGACAATAGTTCAGAAAGTATGGCTTCCCGTTTTCTTCCATGCCAGGAGAGGTTCCAGGAGGCTCTCAGGTATAGATTTTGCAGCATTTCACCTTTATGAAGAGTGAAGAATTTTTTTTGATTGGCTTGGCTTGTGTTTGACCATATCTGCAGAAGATGACCACTTCCATCTTGTCATGTATCTTGATAAATCTCATTTTTGCATCAGGATTGGAACTTATATATGCAGAAAAAGAAAGAGTATGAAGACAGAAACTCAAAAGGATAAGAGAAAAAAACAATTTTTTTTAGATAAAGAGGTGAGCAGGCAAAATTACAAGGAAAAGATGATAGAAGTTGCTCAGCTTTTAAAGAATATTTCTAATTTAATTTTTTTTTTCATTTATTGTCCCTTTGATTTTGTGTAAATATCCATCTGTTTAATTTTGCCAGTAGTAATTGTCATCCATCTGGACATCTTGTCCATCTCATTGTCACCTAGTTGAAACTAGATGATTTTTAAAGGTCCCTCCCAACCCAAACCATTCTATGATCCTGTGACATTAGGAAAATACCTTTGACTGCATAGCAGCTTGTCAGGTGACACGGGATGCAATTTTGCATATTATAGATTATGCTTATTGCTTGTAGTAATTTTTCTGACTTGAGAAAAAAAAGTTTACTAAAAATGTATAGTTCAAAAGAACAAGTGTTGGGATAGTAGTAGTGTATGTCTGTGCTTCATGTTTGAACAAATAGCTATAATTACTAATGGCCGCTCTGGTTATATGTTAGGGGTCGGCAGGAGAAACGCTGAGAATGACTATAATGTAACAACAAAAAATATAAAATTAAGCTTCTTGTAACTGTCTGTTTCAGCATGACAGTGATGTGATAAAATGAGTTTGAATAACTCCCAAAGTCACGCAACTTGAGGTGATTCTGCAAAGAAGAAAGAGAAATAGGATTGAGTATGTATGGAGGACGCCTTTAGTTTTGACAAACTTTTCTTTCTTTAACGATTAAGTGCTGTTCATTCTATTTTTACAACCAGTGATGGATGCAGCAAGGAAACTTGAATGTAATCCTTTCTGTAATTCAGGAGAGAAATAGTAAGGCCTTGATTCAAGATAAGAGCTAATAGCATTTGTTTCAAGTTAAGTGTATCTTCGAGTGCCATTTCTGCACTGGAATTTTCCTGGTTTAACCCTGCAGTTACAATCAAACAGAAGCTGAAGCTCTTTCAGCCATCACTCTTGAGGCTACAGCTGACAACTCAAAATTGTGCTCTTCAGCCCACATGCCTCAAGGGGAATAGCCGATTTATTTGCCAGTAGTGACTTCCAGAACTGTCATGGCTTTAAGAAAGAGGATTTTTAAATCCAGTTTTTGAGATAATAAACTAATTCAAGAATGCTTTCCAACTGTGGGTTCTCAAGAGAGCGGCAGTGTAAATTTGTGAGTGTAGACCATAATGGGAGCGATGGGTTTGTATTGAGGAGAAAACAGAAAACCTTACATTTCTGAGAAATTAGATGTAGTAAATTTCATGCATGACTGTTTGACTTCAGTTTGTCCTTATTCTCTGTACACAGAGGTTCCACTGCCATGAGCAATATTTAGTTTTTGTGATGTTATTTACTGTGCAATCCCATTTTGCGGTTTTGCTGGTTTGTAAATGTCATTAGCGGTGGACATTACAAAACTTCGTCGTTTCAACAGGCACTCTTGTCTGTCAAGGTAACAAATTGACCACTGAAAATCGCATGGAAGTTTGTGGATTTCTCTGAAGTTATAGCTGTGTCAGACAGCAGTGAATTTGGGACACTGTTCCAAAACACTGAAATACTGACATTAAATGTGTTGGTGGCCGATGAGTCTATAGCCTTCAAGTAAATCCATCAGACAGGGAGTTATCTTGACCTCCTTAGGAGCTCTGTCCTGGATCAGTGAATCAAAACTTCATCCCTGATGTGTGTATGCTCACCATGAAGCCCCAGACTGGCAGGATTTTTATTTGGAAGACACACTTTGCAGCACAACAGACATGTTCCTTTTGAGGATCTGAAGGACACCCCACCAGTAACATGCAAAACTGGTTATCCAGTGTGGACCCTTAAGCTATCTAAAATGTTTAAACACTGTAAAGATCACACGAGGGAAGTTGTTAAAGCTGTTTATTTTCCTGTTATTTCATTTATTTTTCCTTTCCATTGTTTTGCCAGTATTTCAGTAAAAATGTTGCTCTTCTAGAGGACCTAAATGAGTGAAACATAAGTGAACAGTAAATACCTGTTTTATATCTCAGTTGAAATTCTAAAATACTGAAATAGTATATTAGGGAGTAGAGGGAAATAATATGACAAGAAAAATCATGAATTGGTTTCAAGGAATTTAAAATTCTTGGAAACTTAAACCTCTGTTCATGACTCCTGTTTGTCTGAGAAATAAGAGTTGTCTTCCGTAGATCTGCTGTTGGGTATGCCGAACTCAAACTCTCTCCATCAAGACAACTGTTAAGAACTGCTTGGGAAACTTCATTTCTACCAGCATTTTATTGTTTTCAGGATGTGTATAATTCCTTTCTCCGTAAGTGATTTTCATATTTCTTAACTGCTTGTGTATACTGAAAGTGTTTTCTTGTTTTCTAGTAAAATTCTCGTTTGTACGCAGATGCGGTGCTGCAGGGCACACAATTAAATATCAAAATATACACTGGTTGATTTATTCCTTCTATTAAAGTCAGAATTTTATGCGACTCTAAAAATTTTATTTAGTAGCAATTCCTACTTTCCCAAATGTCAAATTTTATCCTGTTTTATCAATGTATTTAGGTAGTGCTCGGGTACAATACTTGCATTTGAATGCAGAAAGAAGTGCGCCTACAGTCTTAAGGTTGGCTGTCTAAAATCTGCTTAAAAAGTAAAAGCAGTCAGAGAACAATACTGATGCCTTGTTTCACCCCCTGCAGACTTATTAATGCTCCATCATAGAGGTCAAAGGGAGGAAACTGAATTAATTTGGAAAACTCCTGAGTGCAGGGACCAATGCTATTTAAACCTATTAGTTAACTGAGTGTTGGAGGTAGAGGCTTTCAGCAGCACTGTTCTGGTGTCCTCAGAAAGAAGGCAACCTTCCTCACCGCCCTGAAGGGCTACTGGGACACCAGAGCTAAGCGTAATTTTGTTGTCTTTGAAGTCAGGTAATCGGACAGGAATGACTGCATCTCTATTTTGCTAAAAGCAGAAGACATTGACAGCAAACACGGAGACTTCTTTGATTGCATTTTTGAAAGAGTTTAAATGTTGCACTGAAATATTTTGACCAAAATAAGGAGGTTTTATTGCCACAGTGACTCAGATTAAGTTTACACGGTCTCTAGTGTATTGTGCATAGTTTACCTTACAGATAAAAATTTCTGATACACACAGTAATGTGTACTATACTGTGGACATTGCCTGACATCTTTATTTAACATCAGTCTGGAGGAATGCAAAAGCTGCCAATAGAAAAAAATCTTCAATATACATATATAAAAAAATTAAATGCATTGGTGATAAAAAGCAACGAAGAATAGATCAACTAGTAGAACAAAGCTCTAAGGGGGGAGGGGGGCCTCAGTGTAGGACTGGAGAAAATGCTTAAAGCATCTGGTTTTGCTTCACAAGTTGGAATGAACGGTGCAATTTAACTTCAGTTTTGCAATTCCAAGTCTGTAGTTCAGTGGAGACCTGGGTGAGTACCTGGCTTTTTTTAGTTCTTTCTTTCTTTTCTTTGCAGGGTGAGGAGGGATGGCAGTGGATGAATCATTTTTCATTACAGCAATAAGATATCTATCTAATCATTGCTGGAAAGATGTAGAAGGATAGAGACTTAGTTTGTGATACCATTTTGTGTGGAGCTGAGAGCACTGAGCCAGAGAAATGCTTTTCTCAGTTATCCTAAAAGGCATGAGCATATTCTCTGCCTCACACAGGCACACGTGTGCCACATACACAGGCATGCACTTGCCATTGTGTCTTGTGCATAAATGGAATGGAAATGTAGAGCGAACGTAAAAAATAGGGGGAAGAACAAAGAGAAAATGATTTAAAATAGAAAAAAGAGTTGTGCAAGTATGTGAAAAAAAATGGCTAATGTGAACAAGAACTAAAATTGGATGTACAAAGTACATTAGGTGAATGAAGAAAAAATTTTAAAATTAATAAATTAATCCTCTGATTAAGATTTTCAAAGAAGTCTTGATAAGTTTATCAATTCCTGTTGGTGTTAAGGAAGAGTTACAGGCCTAATTACTTTAAGCCTCTTTCAAAGCTAGAGAATTTGATGTATCATCTTCGATGCAAATGAGTCCCTCATGAGAAAACAAAAACAGTCATACAAATATGAAGTTTTTAATGTAAGATATGAATGTCTGAGGATGCAAATAAAATGATAATAAATGATAAATAAAATATAAAACTGAAGAAAAAGGTTTCACTTCTGAGGAAAAAACTAGAAATTAAGATACAGAAGTCTAGGGAAACAAGTACCTTGTTTGCCAACAAATATGCTGTTAGCAAATACTAAATATACATCACCACAAATACGTATTTTTTTTTATCCACTCTTGATGGACACACATTAATTAGCCTAACTGGGTATTACCAAGTTTTCCATTTAGCTGCATGTTTGTGAAATAGCACTATTTTACTGCTTTAAGTATTGTGTTTAATAATAGAGTAGGTAGTACTAGGGCAAGTTTTATACTGTAATAAAATGCTGTATCCTGATGTATGCCTGTATTTTCAGACATACCTTGTGAAAGTTTCTTAGATTTCACGAGTCACATCCATCTGTTAGTTTTCATTATCATAGAATCACAGAATGGTTTGGGTTGGAAGGGACCTTCAAAGGTCATCTAGTCCAACCCCCCTGCAGCGAGCAGGGACATCTCCAACTCGATCAGGTTGCTCAGAGCCCCGTCCGACCTGGCCCGGAATGTTTCCAGGGATGGGGCATCCACCACCTCACTGGGCAACCTGGGCCAGTGCTTCACCACCCTCACCCTGAAGAACTTCTTCCTTGCATTTAATCTAAATCTCCCCTCTTTCAGTTTAAAACCATTACCCCTCATCCTGTCACTACACTCCCTCTTACAGAGTCTTTCCCCATCTTTCCTGTAGCCCCTCTTTAAGTGCTGGCAGACTGCTGTAAGGTCTCCCTGGAGCCTTCTCTTCTCCAGGCGGAACAACCCCAACTCCCCCAGCCCGTCCCCACAGCAGAGCTGCTCCAGCCCTCGGATCATTTTTGTGTCCCTCCTCTGGCCTCGCTCCAACAGATCCGTGTCTTTCCCGAGCTGAGGACCCCAGAGCCGGGCGCAGAACTGCAGGTGGGTCTGCCCAGAGCGGAGCAGAGGGGCAGGATCCCCTCCCGTGACCTGCTGCCCACCCCGCTTGGGATGTGGCCCAGGACAGGGTTGGATTTCACTGCCAGGTCACGTCTAGCTTCTCATCCACCTGTACCCCCAAGTCCTTCTCGGCAGGGCTGCTCTCGATACCTTCACCCCCCACCCTGTATTGATACTGGGGGTTGTCCTGACCCCTGTGCAGGACCTTGCCCTTGGCCTTGTTGAACCTCATGAGGTTCACATGGGCTCACTTCTCAAGCTTGTCCAGGTCCCTTAGGGTGGCATCGGGTGTGTCAACCACACCGCTCAGCTTGGTGTTGTCTGCAGACTTGCTGAGGGTGTGCTCGATCCCACTGGCTGTGTCATTGAGAAGATGTTAAACAGTACTGGTCCCAGTACGGACCCCTGAGGGACACCACTCGTCACTGATCTCCATCGGGACATCGAGCCATTGACCACTACCCTCTGGATACAACCATCCAGCCAATTCCTTATCTACTGAACAGTTCATGCATCACTGTTACAGCAACACATAGTCTAGTCTCCTACAGTATATTCTGCCAACATTGAATTACTTCCACTTTTTATGACTTTGATATAAAACAAAAGCGTTAGTGTGAATGAGGATCACATATAGCTGTCAGTAGAGTGGAACATACTGTACTGTATAATGGAATTGTAAATGTTAACCATGTGGAAGGAGTGCTGCACAACCTCCATCTTGTTTTCTATGGAAGCTCCTCCAGGAATTTGCTGTTGCACTTTTGAAATAGCTGCTGTAAAATGCATATGATGATACAAGATGTTTCAGATGATTTAAATACAAATCCTTCAGTGAGGTTGTGTATTGCACATGTCAGCGTGGAATTTAGATAAATGCCTTTATCCACTATGCCTTTTAACAAATCCTTCAAAAGATGTGCTGCCTTGTTAATCAATTGAGATTTGAGCAGGGATGGTTAATGTTCCATAGTCACGCAGTCTAAGAAGTTGACATCTTTAAAGTGAGTGACTAATGTTTATTCAGCATATATATACAACTATACATACAGACTTAAGAAATCACATAAACTCAGTGTACATTCCTGGGAATGTATCAGAACTTAATGCTTAATTAACATAAAACACCTTGAAAGTCCCTTATGTTTGCTAATTCTTCTTCATCTCAGCTTAGTTTCTTAGGAGATTTGCATCACTTTTTTAAGGTACCTTTGTAGTAAGAAAGTAGTATTCTGATATTTATAGATGGGAAATTAAAGGCAAATATGTAGTGCATAGGTCACTCACAGTATCTTAGATCGACTTTTTGTGAATGTTTTTCGATCAGGCTGTCATATATTCATTTTATTATAGTTTTTTGAACAAGGACATTTGGTCAAATGACGGGTATCTATTCTGATGAGGACAGAACAAGGAGGAAAAGAAGAGGTGGAGAAAATTCATTTCTGTGTTATGGATATGCATTGACAACCCTTTTTAGTGATCTCTGTTATTGAAAGGGTGGACTTGGAATGCAAATAAAGCTTGTAATCCTCTGACCCAGGAGGTTGTAGGATATATTAAAATAGTCCGTCAAAGAACTAATATAACTTTAAATACTGCCTAATTACTCACCTGTGTCAATTGGTGCCATACAAGTACTTGATCTTTATTGAAGAAATATATCCCCAAAATATATGTAGTAAGCCTAGAGGAAGTGACTGTTGGCAGCTATAATTTGTATTTGTCAGAGTAGCATCTGCAAAGAAGTCAAGACATTGAACAGTCATTAAAAATGCAAATGCATTCTTATCTTTTCCAAACACTTGATAGTGGATGAGCTGTGATAAGACTGGCTCTTTGCTACACAGTGCATAAATCTGCAAGCTGTGTCAATGTAAGACGGCTGCTGTAGGATCATTTAGGCTGATGCAAGTGGTAATGCAATTCCCCAAACTTGGACCTCTATTAAGCTGTAGACTCTCTCTCATCAGAACTGTCTAGGTCTTTCATGTAGTGCTAAACATAATTTCATTCACTGAAATTATTTCTGAGCAGGGTGTTATCCCAAGGTCAGTTGATGTCTAATAAACAGTAGAATCATCTTACGTGAACCAGGATGATGTGTGCGTAGTAAAGGGTGACGTTGCTACTCAGGAATTACATAAGAAAAATGTTTTTTAGAAATTGAGCTGGAAATGGTTTTTAAAGAAAGCTGTTTCATTATAGGTCCACTATAGATAATTATGTATGCACCCTTTAGATTTTTAGAAAAAAAAATTATGAAGTTTTATGTGATTACAAGGCCTATTAAAGACGTGCAAGATGTAATAGCTCCTGGCCCAGTGGAGGATGATATAAATAAGGATCTATTGAGGCCTTTTTTCCGCATAGGTTAGTACCTAATAATGTTACAAACACAGCTTTAGTTGCATCTAGGTGGCTGTACCAGCCTGGAGATTCTTGTAACCCTTTCTGGTTAATGGTTCTTTCAAGATTTTATTTCTCCATTGATTGTGTGGTCAGTGCAGTGATAGATCTGACTTGTCAAACAGCCTTAGTTCAACTACTCCTTCTGGACTAAATATGTAGATCTATTATTTGCAGTGTTTTGAAGTAGATACTGGATTAGGGCTCATCTTTCACCTAGTATTGCCTTGACGGAACAATCTCTTTTGAAGAAGCGATAGCTTCTGACTCTTCAGTTAGATCCTTAGCTTCTACTTGGACAGCCTCTTGCTGTGGGTTTCTTGTACCTGCAGTGACCAGCTGACTTCCCAGTTCCTCAGCAAATAACAGCTGCTCTTCGTGCCACCTTGACTCCCAATTTACATTTAAGGATGTGAGTCTGCACTGGACTTGGAGAGAGTTGAAGTCTTAGATACTAACACAGGTTTTAAGCAGTGGGCTGTGACTTCGTCAAAATCGACCTGTTCATGTAATTGTGATGTGTCTTTTAATTGTCCTCTTTCCTTCCGGTAAATGAAAAGGCCACCCCCCCGTGATGCTTTGAGGTCTTCCTGGACAGTCAGAGGGCTCTCTCAGCAGTACTCTGGGCAGTCTTTTCAGCTGAGAAATAGCTGTTTTCTGTGCAAGTTGTAGCAGTAAGGTGAGAAAAGCCATTTTGGTTGAAAATACTAATACAACTCTGTTAATTAATCTAAATGCCTTTCTGCTTTCCAGGGAGGTGGGGCAGGGAGGAAAAAACAGCCTTTAGCCATTTTCACCCTAATTGAGAAATGTTCCTTTCTGAGTCCAGAGTATCTGATCAGCTGGATATGCTTGTTGCGCAGACACTCGTGGACAGGACCTTTGTTAAAAAACAGCCAGCTTGGAGATCAGTCAGTCCACTGGCTTAAATCAGTCCAGGGCCTCAGCTGTGTTTGCCCAAGTCTGGCAGCTCCTGGTCCTCCCAGGGAACCGGTAACTAAAAGAGCCCTTATACCCAGCCACAACACAATTATAATTCCCTCTTTGATTCACAGTTACAATTTAAGCTCCATAGATCTGGACACATGTATTTTCCTGAAAATGCACATCGTACATTAGCACTGTAGGGAAGTAGGATATGACAGCTGTAGAGCAAAACCATCGAAAATACATAGATGTGTTAAAGTCATTGCCACATCCATGGCAAAAACTTCTTTCTGGTCCTGGAGAATGGAGGCACATGCTGCAGTGAAATGGGCCTCATTCATGTTCCTGAAAATGTTTTCGCTTTCCTCCTTGTAGCTTTTCTTCTTTCTCTTCCAGTTAGCAACCTTGCCTGAGACAGGTTCAGATCTTTTTTCAGATGAGGCCCTAGGAGAAAAGGTACCATGGGGCCACTGTCAAAGAGGACTGGTACCTAGCTGTTAGAAAGGTTGCTTTTATCCTTATCGCAGCTGTGGATAACGTAAAGCTCTTAAGCTTAAAGCTCATCCTTAAAGGTGGTGAGCCTGTGGAAACTTGTCTGTAAAAGGTTCCTAGCTGTGGAACATGCCTCCCAGATGTTCTAGGAAAGTGAATTGACCTCAAATAGTATATTACAATGGGTTAACAGTGGAAATTGAATAAAATTTCATCTTTTTCTAACAGACTCTTTCATCTTGGAATTTCTGGGGCCACATCTTATTTTTCATCTTCATTATACCTGGGGAACTCACTTGTGAGAGGTGCAGAGAAGGCGATAGGGATAAATAGTACAAAAAGTACCACTGTCTATTAGCCTTATAATGGTGATGTGAAAGAAAGTGAGAAAATTTTGATGGGTTTTCCTTTTCTGTAGATGTCTCCATACCAACCGATTTCTTTTTATGGAAACTCTTGTCATTAACAGAGAGACAGGAAGAACTGATACTGCCTGGATTCACTGGAGTCACGACACTGGAGGATGCAGAGACTCCAGAGCCTGCATGTGGACATAGGGTTTACAGAATACCCAAGAGCTATGTTGAATCCTGGAAGCCATGCTGGGTTTCTAAAATAGGACATTTTGTGAATTTATGGTGGGAAATGGGCTGCACTGAGGCAGTTTTATTGAGGGTAACGTTCTCTGCCTTCTCTCATATGTGTTAATCATTTCAATAGCTAAGTTGCAATTATTATTGGCCACTTCATGGATGATAAAAGTACTGCTGTGTTTAAACCTTTAAACTCAAAACTATTGACATCTTTATTTAGGAAGAACAATATTCCCTCTGTGCTTGTATAGGACAAAACCATCATTAATGTAAGTTCATACATTGTGCAAGGCAGTCTTAGTTTAAGTACAAGATGAGAAAACCATGAATGTATATTAGCGGAGAACAGTGAGGTAGTACCTTTTGTGAATAAAACAGCGGTAAAAGAGATACTCCATTTTATTCTCCCATTTAGCAGTTCTGTCCTCAACCTGTATTTTGATGCTTCTCTTACGTAAATAAATGTGACTGTGTAGTTTCTGAAAATGTCCCCTGAATTAGGGGATGTCCCCGTTTTTTCTAAATAAAAATAGGAAATACAATCAATATGATTCCTAAGAAAATCCCCAACGATAACACATCACAGAAAAATGAGATTCAGTGAAAGTATTGAGTAATACCAGCTATCAAGCATTCCCATATTGCAGCCTGGGAAGCTTTTAGGGATGGTACTGAAAAAACCCCACAGTATTAAATTACAGGTGACTGTTGCATTATTACCCTTTGGCACACTGCCCCCCCCATAAAATGGGCCTCCGTGAGTGAAGCTTTGACAAACCTTTTCCGAAGAGTTCTAGGGGCACGTCTTCAGTATTGCCTCCGTGGGTTTTCAGGGAAGGAGAACCTGTTATCAGAAACACATCATTAGAGCATTATATATTTCTACCTGCTCACATTTTTGGACTGGTTATGTTGCAATGTTTTCCTTTCTAGTGTCTCAGTGACAGAAAGATGTCTTTAGAAGATCATTATTATTATAGATCAAACATTGCATGGATGGTGAGCAACTGGGCAAATTCTACTGTCTGGCATGTTTTGTAAAGGAAGTGACAGAGTGACAGGACACTGATAATTCCATACTATGACCATCAGTCACAATCCTGACAGTATGTCGCTGCACTGACGAGAGTAGAGGTGTTTCATCAAAAAGTAAATAGAAAACTTAGTTCTAGGTTATTGTTGGTTCCATCAGATAAACTACCAGGGTTAGATATTGTAACGCAGTGCTAGACAAAAGCTTTGTCAGAGACTGGTACAATTATAAAAATTCATAGTTAGATAGATTACAAACTTGCGGAATGTCAATAGTACATAAAACACTGTAGTAATTACCATTCTTGTTAATGGCAAGTCTAATGTCTGTCTACAGAGAAGTGATTAATTTATGACGCAAATGTTATTGAAACTAGTGAACATAATGCCCTGGAAAGCTACAGAAGTAACTGTTGTACTCAAATGCTGCTTTATAGCTTGGAGAATGTCTTAAAATAGTTTGATGGTTACATACTGTCATCGGCTCCCTAGGGTTAGTACAGCATGCTTGTTTTTGGTACTGTGACACCAATGCCGTATTATGTGCAAGTTGTCCTTCTGCCTACGTGATATCACAGGATGTTGAGGTTGGAAGGGACGTCTCAAGCAGAGCCACCTAGAGCCTATAACCATGTCCAGGTGGCTCTTGAATGTTCTCAAGGATGGAGACGCTGCAACCCTTCTCAGCAACCTGGGCCAGTGCTTGGTCACCCTCATAGCAAAAAAAAAAAAAAGTGTTTCCTGATGTTCATACAGCACTTCCCGTGATTTGGTTTGTACCCATTGCCTCTGGTCCTGTCACTGGGCACCACTGGAAAGAGCCGGGCTCCAACTTCTTTGCTCCCTCCCTTCAGGCGTTGATATACATTGGTAAGGTTGTCCCTAAGCCTTCTCTTCTCCAGGCTGAACAGTTACAGCTCTTATATCTGGTGACTTCCTTACTACAAGGATATGCCCTTTGGGTGCCACTTGTTAACTGGAAACACTAATTTGCAGAGCGAATGGTGCTTGAATTATATAGTAAAATATTGTAACAAGCATATAATATCTTAAAAAGCATTACTTATGGTTTCTTTTTTAAATTATTTAAACAGTTCTCCAACATTATTTGACTAAAAAAGCTGATGATGTATTCTTAATGGTCACCTAGAAGTACAATCTGTATGGAACATTACATAATAATACATCTTCTGTAGCTCATCTGTTTTTCTTGTCATGCTTGTGACTAGTCAGTATAATCTGGGCAAGGACCACTTAGTATTTTTAGTATTGAACATTTGTTGTAATAATATTTGAATGTAAGTTCAGAATGGTGTATCCCTCTGGTTCTTGATTCCATTGCAACTTCTCAGGTTTTAAATAGTTAAGCAAATTTTGGACTTAAGGATCCTTTTTTATTTTGGATATGTCAGGTCAAAACCTCAGCTGGGTAGGTGGGTGTTTCCATTCAGCCTTAAGTATGAGTCTCTTCATGCAAAGGCAATCTTTGTTTACGTCCACATAGATAAAAAATCTGGAATCTTGAAAGAAAAAAGATAAATTACTGACTGTACGCCAACTGAATTGCTTGATTGTATCAATATTGATAGATATTACAGGATTTCCTGATATTGAGATAAAGAGTTTTAATCAGTTAAGTCTGGATAGCGTACTGAAGTTTTTGGCTTTGTTTCTGTGCAGCTCAGTACCAGAGCATTTCTCTTCTACTATGGTACCTGACATATTAATTGCTAGCCTACTTTTGCAGCTGTAGGCAGAATGTCTTAGTTTGATCAATGGCAGATTTAAAATAATGTTAATCATGGGGTTTTTTTCCCCTTTTGTGTTTTGGCTTCTCTTTCCCTTACTACATGTGGAGGGGCTCCAGTACCACAGAGTGCTTACCTGCATCACGTATATCCAAATCTGAAGGCAGCTGGGGAGTCGTGAGTTACCCATGCAGAAACAAAGGCGTAGTAAGCTGTGACGGAGTTGTATTATAAATTGCGATTCGTTGCTCGGCTGTCATGCTACATCAGATAAGTGTTAATCCGATGCCTCTCCCATCCTGCACCTGCACCCCAGGTTACAAAGAGCTGAGCTGCCGAATAGCTGCTGTAAGAAGAACCTAGGTGTGGGTGTTCAATGGAAAGACTATGTTTCATTATTACCTTTCCACCCTGTACTCCATTCAATCACTTGTGACAGTTGTCCTTTATGTCCTGCGATTCTCTCCATTTTGCACTTGCACACAGTTTAAGTCCCGCACCTGAAATGGAATTACCCCATCCAACAGTAGGGGCTGGGGCTGCCTGGATGGAGAGCAGCTCAGGGGACAGAATGAAAGGCAACGGACACAAACTGCAACATGAGCAATTCTGTTGAGGTATTATGATTTTATTTTCACCAGAAGAGTGGTAAGGTTTGGGAGCAGGGCACAGTTTGGTTGTGGGATCTCTATCCTCAGAGATACTGAATCCTCACCCGAACACAACCCTGAGTAGCCTGATCTAGTTGGACCTGCTCCGAGCAGAGAGTTGGGCTAAATGATCTCCAGAGGTCCTTTCCAACCTTAATTTCTTTATAGTTTCATGATAAGCAAAGGCAAGCCCTGCAAAGGTAACTAAGTAGCTAATGATGCACCTTCATTTCCTTGCTGAAGTTAGAATAACAAATGACTTTTTTTTTTTCTTTCGTGTATATCATTTTCAATCTAAATGAAGAAATCAAACCTAAATGAGATACATTTTTCAGAAAGTTCTTTTGAGTTTCGTGACTTACACTATTTGTACTCCTACTGAATTTGCTCTTGAAAACATTTTAAACAGGTTTGTAGGACGACCAGTGACTGACTCAAGGTTTAGATTTACAACTAAGGACATATGAGAGGCCTCAGTTGTAGGGATAAATACTCAACACAAGTATTATATATAGACAAGTTTCTGTTTCTCTGTCTTCAAAAGTAATTTAGACTGAAAGGTTTTAGGGCTCTCAAAACTTTATATCCTAGCAAAAGCTTGGGTGAATAGGGCCACGGCAGTAACCTTCTATTTTAAGAGTATTAAGAGTGTTAATTTTTAAGAGAGACAGTATGCAGGTTTCTGTTACACCATGATTTATTATATTTTTCCTATGGAAGGAAATACAATACAACCCTTGTTCGCATATCAGGAGGGTTGAAATCTAGAAGGAAAGAGACTACAGGGCTCTGATTCTGGCAGTTCATTGGCAAATTTTGCCTTTCAGATTCTGCCAGAAGGGCGGGACCCAAAGTCTGTGCAGTATTGATCAAATTGATTTTCATTCCTCCCATGTAACAGGGCCACTGTATTGCTTATACATTCTTGTATATATAAATATATTTGTATATATTTTAAATATAGGTGTAAAACCCTCATATATTCTCCTGAGTAAAAAAAACCTGAATCCCATCAGAAATCTTCCGTGCAAGGACTCATATGCTTTTAGGCTTTGAATTTAACAGATAACATCCTAAATGTTCTCTGAGACATTTCCCTTCTGTCTACTCCAAATGTGATCTTTTTTTTAGGAAGTAAAATTACCCCAGAGGCAAGAAGAGAGGAGAAAAACCCCACTGCTGTATAAACATCTCCTGTATGGCCAACACGGAGGCACGACCTTACTCTCTAGGGGTAGCCCCATTTACTGAACTATGCGAATGTTACCCTTTCATGTCCTGGACTTTGGACATTGCTGATTAGTGTCATCTGTCATTCATTTCTGCAGGTGATTTTTTTTAGTATGCGGGAAATACAGTACGTGTTTACTACAGCCAAAAACAACCAAGAGATGGCAGCACTGCTTTTAATGTTCTGTGTGCACAATCTGCCCTAAGCGGTACATATGTCAATAATGTTATTGAACTTTTCCCATCATACCTGGCATGCACTTTCACCATTCAGTGAACAGGTCATTCTTAACAAAAGACATATTAAAGTTAGCAGCCTTGCTGCTAATGCAAATTGTCTTTTACCACTGCACATTTGCATAATGCTGTGTCATCTCTGCAGCAGGAAAAGCCTGGCAGACATAGGAACGCCGGTGAATATTTAAATGCCACAGGGCTGCTTTGATCAGTGTGACTGAGCAATCTCGCTTCATTATTTGCTTTCCTGCCCTGTGATTATTTCTATTCCACTTTTACTCCAGAAAATGTTTTTTTTTCCTCACCAGGCAAGGTGTTTTAGAATATAGGACAGTGAATTGTCCATGTCTAGTGGTTTCTTTACCAGTGGTTTTAAATGCCTTCTACCTCTCTGAAATGAACATTAATCACTTCAGTTTAATCCAAAGAAAAACCCAAGGGGACATAGCCATCAAAGAATTATCAACATTGTTGAATGATTGTTAGTGGTTTTAGTAATCGTCCATAGGCTGTATAAAATAACTTTGCTTCTTACATTGTAATGGTCATGTTGTATCACTACGGATATAGAAAGACTCAAAAATTTTTGATTACCTAATTTTCTTTCCATACTGTATTTTTAACCACTTTTTTTTAGCAAGTAGTGGACATCTGCAAAGGATGACAGAATAAAAATTCAAACTACAAATGAAGTACTTGAATAGTAAATTAAACAGGTTGTGATACAATGTGAGGTTTGATATTCTGCATATAAACGTGAGCAGTTTTTGGTTTGTATTTAAAGAAGTCAATAACATGTATGTGGCTGCAGTGTCAAAATTTCTTATTCCAGATTTGGTCATGTTGAAAAGTAAGAAAATTTAGCTTGACCCTCCTAGAATTAACATCCATTTCTAGCAAACTGACTTTCAGATCACCTCTTACTGTCATTTTGCAAGAAAAATAAACAACAAATATGGTGCTTGATCTTTGAGTTTCAGGGGTTGCAATTAATTTTTTAGCACCTTCACTCTTGCCAAGATAGATTACGTAAAACTTATAATTCTGAGTGACATTATGAGAATTGCATATCTGTGTATGCCTAAACATGCAGAAAAAAAAGGTGAAAGTTTGTGGGCCTGAACTTTTTTTTTTTGCATTATTTGAGAAAATACCCTACCATGTCTCTGCTAAGAAATCAGTATTGTCATGAGAAAATGTGCCTATTTCTGGCATTACTGGTCTTTCAGTACTCGCCTGACTTGGTCTTACAGCAGTGCTGTGGAGTGGAATGACTGTCATTATTTTAAAATAAACACTTACGGGTGTTTTTTTTACATAGCAAATGTATAACCCAAATGATTAGCTGTATTCAGAATTAGAGTTATGCTATTTCAACATTTCTTTGTAACTGCTGTGGAAGTGGCTGTCACCAGGCAGCTCCTACGGTCAAATTTGCCAAACCGCACACTGATAATTTTAAATCGTCAGTGGAAGCCATTTCTTCAGATGCAGAAATGGTCTCACCAGGAAGTCTTCTGCACAAAGCTAAGGTAGTTAGGAGATAATGTGCTGGAGTGATACCCAAGGCAAAACATCTGAATTGATAAGTTTGGGTTTTTTTTTTAAAGAACCGTTCGCTCACGTCTGCCTTTCCACATTATTGCTATTCTCATTGGCACAAATTACGAGGGGGACTATTGTCCATGAGCTTCTTGGTGCAGGCTTGGCTTTGCACCGATGACAGCAAAAAGGTGGTGGATTATGGCTGGTATCAAACTCAGGAGTTGCTGGATCAAGCAGGTTGGTTGGGGGCAGGGGGCAACCCCAGCCCCAGGCACCGGGCACCTCCCTAGGGATTGGAATGGGCCACGACCAGGCTGGGATATGGGTCCGTGGGTGGGCTGGGACGTTGGCTCATGGATGGGCTGGGATGTGGGCCCATGGGTGGGCTGGGACATTGGCTCTTGGATGGGCTGGGACGTGGGCCCATGGGTGGGCTGGGACGTTGGCTCATGGATGGGCTGGGATGTGGGCTTCCTTGTAAGACCTGGAAGCTGACATCCTGTACTTCTCGGCAGAGAGCGAT
>JANZLQ010000030.1:2176427-2198621 GCA_026212715.1 Elanus axillaris | reverse complement strand
ATGCCAACCCCATGTTTGCGAAAAGAGAAATTTTATTTGGGTAAAAAAAAAATATTAATATAAATGGAAAGATGTCTTAAGCATCATTGCTCTGATCCGAGGTAAAAGAAAAGAGTAGGCCTTTTGTTGTGGGAAGATGAGACTGTGGTTTGTGTAACTGAGGTTGTTGTTAGAGGTTACAGTTTCTCCGAGGGTTGTTCAGCAGAAGTGGCACGGTGAGGTGGAAGCTTCTCGCCTCTCTGCAGGGTGCCTTCAAGAAAAGGGGTTTTTCTCAGCTCTTACAGAATTTGAAGATGTTTTACTGTGCAAAATATTCATGTCCTAAAGTAGTGGTTAGGATTTTAACCACTTTTTATCTATCAATTGTGGTGACCTTTTTAAAGTAACAGGCTTTCTGTTCAGCAGGTTTTGGGTTTTTTCTTTTTGATCATCAGCCGTCGACCCGTGAGCGTGGTCTTCCTTATCCATCACTGCTAGAATGCTGGTGGCAACACACAAATGTCAGACTTGAGTACTTCTCTTTTGAGAACATTCTCCAAGTGGCATTTGTGGCCCTTGGGGGGAAAAAAAAAAGGCAGTTGTGACTTAGACAAGCACGTCTTCTACTAAAGTCCAGGGCAGCATAGAGCCGTGGCCATGACCCACAAGTATGCTTCACATGGGCTGTAAGAATAAATTAAGCAGGAAATTACTTTACTTGCTCAAGACAGCAGACCAGAGTGAATATAAGGCTTGTGGGGAGGAATGGTGATTTCCTTCTACCCCCAGCTTTTTCTAAAATGAGAAGAGGAGAAACCAGAAAGTTAGTTGTTACTCTCACAGAAAGAACATCAGAGAGAAGAATGCTCATGTGACAGCACACAAATCTGTAGCATGAAAAAGAAAATGAAAGCCTGCAAGATATTAAGCATTAGCATTCGAGCCAGATGCCATAAGATTAATTATCCTTATGAATCCTGTTTTTAAGGTTTTACAAGCTAAGTCTACAGGTTTTGTACAGTTAACAGTTCTAGTCCAGCCCACTCGGTCTAGTGGTTGCATAGGGTTAGCCTGATCCTACAGGAGACAATCGCACATTCCAAATAAAAGACCAAATGCCTTGAAGTAGATCACTTTGAGATAAACAGTATTAAAATGGAAGCACATCTGTCAAGTATCAGCTGTCAAAGCCCTGCAGCTATCTGAAACCAATCAAGTGTTAAAATAATCCGTTGTAGTGCACTTCATCTTTAAGTCTTTGTAATCATCCAGCCAATTTCATGAGCTACATGGAAGAGCATACGTATGTGTTTGTGATTATAATAATGCTTTAAGTGAAATCAGAAATAAAGAATAGACTCTCAATCTGCAGCTATGAATTTTAGGACCTTATTTGATCATTCTTTCCTGATTTCCCATTAATTCATAATTTCCTATGGCAGCTAAAAACATTTATCCATTCTGTATCTAGCTGAGAATTAAGAAAACTTTATGTAAATAGTCTAAACCTCTTACGCAAATACGTACAAGACTTAAATGATTCCAACATATGCATTGTTGCACTTTTGTCCTTTAAAAATGTTTGTATAAGACCCTATGCGGAGGGATAGGGCAAGCTGTTTGCTAAGGTCCAAAGTCTAATTTTCAGCTTATCTAGTTGTCAGCTCAGATATCTGCAGTATTTGTGGGGGGGCTGCAAAACTTAGATGACTGCCTTGTACTCTGTTGTGGTCACTGAATGGAACTGAAATCATTCTCTGACCGTTGGGGAAAAGGTCGGTGTTGAGAACTGGAAGGCTGTCACAGAGAACTGGAGGACAGTGTAGGCAGCATAAGAAAAGCCACTTCATGGTGCGCCTTTTCCTTCCTTTCTCACCTCATCCCTCCTCCTTCATCCATCGTCATATCGGTTTGATACTTCATAGAGCAGAAACTTGGCTTTTTTATAAATCAGGTCTAGCTTGTTCAGGTGTTCAGAGAGCACTTGGCCACTATACTGTGCAAACTAATTGCCTTTCTTATGCAGTTAATTGGTCCCAAAGACCAAGGTTCAGGCTGTTGGATTTTCAGGTGGAGCAGAATTCTGGTGGGGTGGAGGAGACGCAGGAGAGAAGTGGAATGTGAAGCCTAGGCCATGTCCATTGGAACGTTACAGATGCTACTGAAGTTCAAGAAGCTACTTACTAAGTATCAATGGCTAAAATTGTATCTAACGTTTGACTTTGGTTTTCTGGTTTTCAGCATCATCACTAAATTCTGTGCACGGATAGACCATTTTCCCTGATACGCAGATATGCACTGGGTGCCGTCTTTCAAAGTGTCATGGACAGCAATGACCCTTTAAGTGTTCGGATCTGACCTCTCACTTACCTTATGTCATTTAACTTCAGTCAGCCTATATGTATTGGAGTAGCACCTGTTTACCTTAACATAATTTTCAGAGAACTGCAAACTGTTGGTTTAAAGGCATTAAGAGATGGAGAGTCTGTTAGTGCCCTTGGTAGTTTGTAGCTCTAGTAGTTAGCTTTCTTCATGAATATTTATGTCAGATTTTCAAAAGAAGAGTTTGCTATTGTAATGCTCTCCTGTTACACTTTCTGTGCTAGAAGAAAACCCTAGTGCCCTGACTGGGAGAAATAGTTTCATATATATTGTAATCAGACAACCTCTCAATCTTCTTGATTAACTGATCAAACTAAGCCTTTTAATCATACAGGTCATACGGAGGCATTTTCATCAGTTTAATTTGTATTATTCTTCACTTTCTTCTCCAGTCCTTTCAATGACCCCTTTTGAATTTGATCTCTCTAAGCAATAGTTAAATATCAAGAATATTTCTGAAAGCCTTCTACCAAAATAGAATTATCTCCAGTATTTTTTATTCTCTTTTTACATCCAAGATTTTTATATTGGCTCTTTCTGCCACAGCATATCACTCGCAACTAGCTAGATGTTTAACCGTGACACCTAAAATCCTCTGTCACTGTTTTTGCAAGATGCATTCTCCATTCTGCAGGAGAGACCAGAATTCCTTATTGTTTAATGAATTATTCTTCTTTTGGCTGTAATAAACCACTTTTATACCTAGGAAAGTAATCACAATCAGTCTTTCTACTTGTTCCTCTTGTATCTAACAATTTTGCCAATTCCAGTCATCAGCAAGCTTTATAAAGTCATTATAATGCTTAGTTCCAGCTCATCAATGAAAATAATGTTAGCTATCCCAAAACTGTCACCATTTGCTACTGAAGGTGCCGGCCATTTCTCTACATGTGCTCTGATTCTGCTCAGTCCTATTTCTTAACTGAAAATATTAATCAAAGTGGCATTGTGGAAACCGTATCTACTGTTACTTTTAAAAATCAGAACTTTAGATCTAAGGCAATCAAAGTGGTTTGATAATAGCTATTCTCAATAAAGTCATATTGACTGACATTCGGGACCAGCTCTAGCTTGGTCAATGCAAACAGAAAATATCTTAATAGACCCATCAATAGTTTTGGCAAATGGAAGAATAATAAGGTACACTAAAGCAAAAATTGTACAAATCTTTCATCCAGATTTCATCTGTCTTCTCAGTGTGAGGAGAGCACAGATATCTTACTCCGCTGTTGTTTCTCCTGGCTCTTGTGTGTAACTCCACAACAGAATTTGAGCTTCAGTAGCTGTTAATCAGACATCATTTACGTCAGATTTTATGCTTAGAATAATATACTTTTTTTTTTGCCAGAATTCGCTAGACCAATTTGCAGTTTGAACCAAGAGATGGTCTAATAACTAGAGTACAAGTGAGGTGTACAAAGTAGCTACAGGGTCTAAAGCCTGATGAGGCAGGGAGAAACTTAAGAGTACTTTGTTGAGTTGTACCAGTAACTTGTTCTTCATTTTGGATGAACACATGGATGAAACATGAGTTGGGATGTAATTTTTGTTGAGGTTGTATTTTGTAGAATATTAAATGCAAAGTAAACATCCAGTCATTAGGTTTACAATTGTTAATTGTCTTACCAGGATACAGTCTTAAATACAAATTACTAATTGGACTGTATGGTTTAAAGTTCATTGTGAATCTTAACATTTTCTAAGTGTAAATTGTGTAAGAGATTAACCTTGAGCTTTTCTGAAATTCATTGAGACAGCAGGGTTTTGTAATGAGCATTTGAGATCACAGGCAAATGAGCCAGGATTGGAATTACTGTAACTGCCCTTCACATGCTATAGCTTTGTTAGATGTTGCATTGTCTATCCATTGTAAATAATTCATCATTCTTTTGAAAAGATCCTGGAATAAATTAACCTGTTAATTGAGTAAAGGGGTTTCTGTATTAAATTTTCCCATTTCCATTAAAAAATCCAATCTTCTCTTTTTCATTATTCAAACTACCAAATAGTTTGGACTGTATAATATATTAGATTATCTCATTCGAATCAGAGCAGTGTCATGATTGCTTTTCAGTTGAGACAAACCTGTTTCTGTAGCTTGTCACATGCCTGCAGGAGTGCACAATGTCCAGAACGTTGGTGTCGGTATCCAGTTTTTAACCACCAGACGTAATATTAGGAGACCATAGCTCCTATACCGTGCTTGACAAAGGGACACAGCAGCAAGTTCAGCAGTTCCTACAACCTGTAATGTATTTACGGGTTGACCGAGTTCCACGTGAGGATCCGTGGGGGGGTCACACGTCCGAGCAGGCTCTCCTTACCTGACAGCCCTGCTCAGGAGTTCAGCTAAGGAGATGTAGGTAGGAGCCATATGGCTTGGATTAGCACACGGTGTAAACTCTAGAGATGAAAGGGTACAGGGACTTCTCTGGAAGGCTGCTGATGGGGTCATGATCCCCCCCCCCCCAGTCTGTAAATACAAAGATTTGCATATTTTTGCCAGGTCTGGTGATACTGTATTTGACATTGAGAGGAACAGTTGTTACAGTCATTTATAATAAAGCCAAGACCTTTTTGTTTTTTGTTTTTCAATGAAATTCTTTCTTCCATCATTGAAAATAAGCAAAATTTGGCCAATTTAACAGGATGAGGTACCATTCTTTTTGTTTATGTGAAATTGTCCAAAATACTTCAGGAACTGGGAACTTGTAGATAATGCTAGGGTCAATGTTACAGCTCTAGCAAAAATAAAATATGACAAAGTATTTGTACATGCATATAGTTCAAGTTGGTGGGAACTCTACATGTAATCACTTTTATTTTTCCTGGTGAATGTGCTTATAAGGAAAAAATAATATGGCATCACAGCACTTTGCGATACGCAATGGTGATTAGCCTGATAAATTTATATGGTACTTACAGTAAGTAATTTAAATAATATTCAGAGATATGAGCAGGAAAAAACAGGCTTTTCATCTGAACAGCATAGCTGCTACCCTTCAGTATGGGCTTGCTGGTAACTGTTGAACAAATGGCCTTTTGCCGATGTAAAACAGGATGGGGTTACTTGTAAGTGCCAGTTTTCCAACTTTTGCGAACAAGACATACGGTGATAATGTATCTCACCATTCCTTAGCTTTAAGGAAACGCTTGTGATCACTGGCAGAGCTTGGCTTCCTCCCTTCAAAATTTTGATCCACCACAGAGTAATGCTTGTTACTTCCCTTAGGAGTTTGTTCTATCTAGCCGATAGAGGAGTTCAAGGTTCCCATCCTGTCCAAAGTTGCCTGTTGAAACATTATTTCCAGTATAAATTTCTTAGCTTAATCTTCTAATCCAGCAAATGACACCCAAGGAGAGGCATGCATTCTGTCGAGCAAATAAAATGTGATAGTTTCATCTGAAACATGAAACATAGGATATGTTACAGATTTTTGCAGTTGGAGCTTAAGAAACACTGGATAGTAAGTAATGTTCTCCAAAAAAATATTCCCTTCATTTTTTTCATTAAAAAAAGAAACCTTCAAACGGTGTATATTTACTCTCAAACAGATTATGCAGTTTGAATTTTTTAGCCAAAATTCTCTTTGGCCTCCTCATAATCAATTATGCTGTAAAATGCCTTCAGATACTTTTAAAAAAATTCAAAATTCAAAATTCAATAACCAATTGTAATATTTAATATCTATGGATCTCTGCAGAAAAATCTTTTTTTTCTGTCAAGGTAACTCTGGAGGCACTTATTCCATCCTTACTGTTTTTTTTCTTGCAATGTTGCCAGCATCATTACTAAACATTTGTGTACAGCTGTGCATGCACTGTCATACTGATTTGACAATATTTTGCAAGTGAGAGAAACTCAGTATTTGAGTCTTCGGCAGCTTTATCCTGACTTCTGATAGATGCCTTTCTACCAGCAACACTTATTTTGTCCTACTCAGATTTCGGCCTTTGTTACTGGATTCAGCTACAAAACTGGTAATTCCTGTACATAGTATTTGCATTAATTGCCTCTGATTTACCTTAATACAACACAACTATCCAGAAACAACAGAAATATAGTGAGTTGATAAAGAGGATGTGAAGTATAGGAAAGACTAAAATGCTGTCAATATTCAGGCCCTATTTGGTAGGCATGCTTATTTTCAAGAATATACTCTAGGATGTCTTGTAATAGAGACAGAGAACATCTCCAGGCCTGCCAAGTGCTGAACTAAGACTGATAAACAAGGTATCTTTCTTTACTTATTATTATTTTTGTCTGTGGAGAAATTGATCTGAAACTACCCACTCAATTCTAATCCGCAGAGCAGCTAGCTGAGGAGGCACTCTGTCCAATTTGGATTCCAATTTAGACAATAAAATGAGATCCTTATCCTATCATTTGCCTGTGCCCTGCTGAGTGCACTGGAAGAACATAGCTATAAAAAAAATCAGGCAGTTTTAGGGAAGGAGTAATCCTGGTAGGTATTTATTCAGTTCGGAGGTTTAAAACATCATAATAGAATGTTTTGATTGTTTTAAATGATAAGCAAGTTTATCTCAGACTTGTAATTTTTTTTAATTTTCTATACTGACATAAGTCAGATACAAAAGATGCTATTTAGTAGCAACTACTGTTGTGATGAAAAGGGAGTGCTGGTGCCGCGCTTTTCGTGAAAGGAAAGATTTCTAATAGCACAAGTCTCAGATAATGATTATTTTAACTTAAATCAACATTTGCAGAAAATTTCTACAAGGTTTTTTGTTTTCTGTGTATATCTGATTTGAACAGATTATTTCTTAATACATCACAAAAATCTGGAATTTAAAAATACTTTGCTGTGTAGGGATTAGAATCATCATCATCTTTTTTTTTTTTTTACTTTTCAGAGTAGAAAGTGGAGACCATCTGTCTATTAATTTTTCCCCAAGTTCCAACTGTAATTATTTTGTGATATTACAAAAATACTACATAGCTTCATGTTTAAGCATTCCACCTGTATGAAATATTTTATTTTTGACACATCTCAAAGGTGTGGAAAAAATACCTTCTCCCAACTCAGTCTCGACTGAATGTTAACCTGTAGCTCATGGCTTAAACGTTTTTTCTTGCTTGGCCAAGGTGCATCCTCAGTTTAAAAAAAATCTTCCTTATCTGTTTTTTGTACACATCTCAATTTAAATATTTGCAGAATGCAGTTAGCACAAAATTGACATTTATCATAAGACTGTTCTTGAAATGTAAGATTTACTGAGCAATTTAGATGTGGGAGGAACCCAGCTTTCATCCTGGATGCATGATGTTCTGAAAATAGAAATGGTATTTCCGATGCTTGCTTATGATCCAGCTAAGTTGATATATGCTGGCAAGGTTTTGGGGGAGCTGCAAGCATCTCTTCTTTGCAGGATGTCGTCTTCCTTTGAAATCAAATCTCCCTTTCTTCCAGCTGACCATTAGACAATGGGGCAATTGCCCTTTTGAGGTCTGAAACTCAGAAGAACCTGAGTTCCAGCACAGTGTGGTTCTGTTCAGGTTCTTCTCTAAGATTTGCTTGGGGTTGGATTTTATTTTGCAACTGTGAACATCACTGTCTGTCTTCTGAGAAATGTCTCTATGCTGTCTTCCAAATATTTTTAATTTGAAAACTAATGATACAAAGTCTCCTTAATTAGGTCTCTGATTGTGATAGCAAACAACAAGACAGCAGGCAGAAGGGATGGGACTTTATTGTTGAAAAATATGGTAGCTAAGATGGAAAATAAGAAAATTTGTGGTTCTTTGAACATGTAGCCTTGCATAAAAAAGACATGTTTAGATATGAGCGTCTTATTAACAGGTGAATAAAATACATAGTTACAAACCTGTATACTTATTAATAAGTGATGAGCAATTATCACAAAAGTTTATTACTGATATTAATATCATTTTAAATGAAGGTAGGCCATTGTATTTACAGCAAAGTTAAGAGTCTTATTTCAGAAAGGCGTATAAGGATAACTTCCATGACTTTTTCTTCCTTGTATGGAACCTCAGTACTGGATCTAAACAAAGCCACTTGTCCTTAAGCAGTCAGAGAGTGCTGTCCCTGCCGGGAACATCCCCCTACTCTAACGGCCAGCGCCGTTTTCTGCATTAACTCCTTATGATGTATAGCTGCGTACGCGTGTTGGCAGGGATGGACAGCACTTCAGCTTCAGCCAGGGGAAGACGGGACAGGTGGAATTTGCAGACTGCTCGAACGAGTAATGGGGAACCAACCACACTTCTTCACTGCGAGTGCTGGGGAGCCGAGAAGGGACCCAGGGCCAAGCTGGAGGGTCACAGACCGCCGCTCCCAGTAGCTTTCAACTCCAGCTTTTACTTTCAGAGCCTCGGGAGGAAAGGTGAAGCAGTGAAATTTACAGGAAGGACAAGACGTTCTTGATGTCTGATATTTTAGTTTTCATTGTGCCTAATAAGAAGCCAGCTAGGTAAGCTCAGGTTCTCTACAATAGCTGCCGCGATGAAGCGCAGAGTGTAAAGTTTCATACTTTCTCTGTGTTGCACCCGGCCACAAGGTTGCATGTAGAGGTTGAAGATGATGATCTTCAGGGGTTTTGTTATTTTATTTGCCTTTGCTTTGCACAGTACCTGGGTTTAAATTCTGTTTCAGAATTTATCTGGTCTTGGTAACATTGTTTTAGGGTAATCAGGCAATCTAGAAACTATTTTCACTTTCTCTCTGTCCCTTTACAAAACACAGGTGTTTGCAGAATCACACAGGGGTCCCAATATGCTCCATCTTTTTGGAATTCTGATGTAATATCACTGAATGCTTGAGATCTCAAGGCACCTCTGGAGGTGTCTGCTCCAACCTCACAGCTCGAAGCGGGGTCAACTAGAGCAGCTTGCTCAAGGTTGTGTCCAGTTGGGTTGGAAGATGGAGGCTCCACAACCCCTCTGACGAACCTGTTCTAGGGTACAAACTGTAAAAAAGTTTTTCCTCATATTTAAGTGGATTTTATTCTGTTTTAATTTGTGCTCATTGCCTTTTGTCCTCTCACTTGCTACCACTGAGAAGCCTGGCTCCATCTCCTTGGGTCCCTCCCATCAGGTATTTACACACATCGGTATGATCCCCCAAAGCCTTCCCTTCTCGAAGCCCTTCTTGAAGCCTTCCCACCTCTCTCAGCCTTTCCTTGTACAGCAGAGGCTCCAGTGCGATTTTTGTCGTCTCTGCGGCCCTTCACTGGACTCACTCCAGTATGTCTGTGGCTCTTGGGTCCTGGGGAGCCCAGAGCTGGACGCAGTTGGCCAGGTACGGCCTCGCCAGCGCCGAGCAGAGGGCAAGGACCATCTCCTTCAGCCCATCCCGGTGGTTTTCCTAATGCCCTTGGCCACCTTTTACTGCACGGGCACGCTGCTGGCTGGTGTTCCACTTACTATCCGACAGGACCCCCAGGTCCTTCTCTGCAGAGCTGCTTTCCAGCTGGTTAGACCCCAGGCTGTGCTGGTGCGTGGGGTTGTTCCTTCCCAAGTGTTGGACATGGCACAGCCCTTGTTGAACTTCAGGAGGTTTCCGTCAGCCCGTTTCTTCAGTCTGTCGAGGTCCCTCTGCATGGCAGCACAAGCCTCTGATCTCCCAAACACTTCTCACAATTTTGCGTCACCTGTAAACTTGCTGAGGCTGCACTCTGCCCTGTCATCTACGTAATTAAATTTGGATGGTCAAAATGCTCGTCTCCACACTGGTGCTAGTCCGTGTGGTATTTTCACTGAGCTGCCTTTCCCTTGAATGGATGAAGCGAGGGGATAGGTGTTAGGGGGTAGGTGTGCTGAAGAAGACTTCTCAATTTCCCACAGCCTGACACGGGGGTCCAGACCAGCAGTTGGGATGTAAAGGACATTGAACTTGGAAACTTAGGTGAGACTAGTTATGAATATATATACAAATGTAGGGTTTCCAGATGCAAGGCCTCATTGTGACTTTGTTTGGAGCCCCACATGTATTAGGTTTGGGTCTGGCTCACTGAAAAAGAGATAACTTCTAGCACGTGTTTCTGGTTTTCAGTATATGCCCCTTCTACCTCACACACATAACCTCTTAAATTTACTAGTATCTGTATTTGATTCTGAAGTGAAGTATGTAGCTCATTCTCTTTAAATGTTTTCTATATGCATTGCTTTAGAGAAAGTTTAGGAAATAATACATCTTGAAATTACTGCTGAGGTGCTTAAACTGTATCCTGCATATGTCTACACATAATAGTTTACAATTTCGGAGTTCATACTTAATGGACAATAAAAGCCTATTAAATGACCATCATCTTGGAGATATGTTATTTTTGTCAAGAATATTCATTTATTGGTTATTTGTTTAAGTAGGGTCTGTTTAAATGTTTCTGTAGTTTGGTTCAGGCTACAAAGGTCTTGGCCATAATTGTGCTGACAGCTGTGGATCCAGTAGTCCGTTTGTATAAAAATCTAAGTATTACTCACAACCTTATAGCTGCAAATTGATAAAAAGGTAGACTGGAATTTAAAACTGGGAGTCGGAGAAAGAGAGAAAAAAAAAATCCATAACTGAAATATTTATAAGGTTAAATTAATTTTAAATATGACTCACACTGTGATGTGTGGAGTAATGGTAGCTTCAGAAATAAACTAAAAAAAAAAAAACCAACCAAAAAAAAACCTCTCTTAGCTACCGTTTGCGCCGTATTCTAGTCTTACAGAATTATTCAAATTCTTTTCCTGCTTTAAATACGTGTAGAACTTGCTACATAGATTTGTCCAGTTTGAAGGAAAAACGGGTTTGTGTTAGGTTTAGCAGCCCGTGACTTCCATAGCCAGAGAGTGTGGCTGTGAAGCAGACAAGCTGCTGGTACCTGCGGCGTGAGTGGGAGCAGCAAGGTGTGCTGGCCCTTGCCAGGGTATTTGTGCAGCCTGAGAAGTTGGGAGGATTTCGTGCTGGCAAGGAAGGCACTACTTACTCCTTGGCACTCCAGTGAGGAGCATTTCACCCACATTTGGTTTGTCACCGAGCGAGAAGGAAATGGAAATGCATTGAATTAAGTGCGATAGCTCAGAGAAGTCCTTGCCGTTGTGCCGTGTCTGCACTGCGGTCGCCTTTGGCCGACGGACACTTTTTTTTCGCCGAGCTGCTGGTGGAGAACAGGGACTTCTCCATTTCCCTGATGGTGACTCGGTAGATCTTCATACTCCCCAGAAGCACATCTTTATGAGAGCGTCAAAACAGTTCTCATGGGTCTTGTCCACAGTTCTGCCTCCTTTTGCTTCAGACTTGCTTCTCTGTGTAGTAGGCATAGGTATAAATCCAAATTAGTCACATACTTCCATGTGTCTCTACAAAATGCTGTCAGAAAGGCCACGCAATAAAGCCATATCACATTTAATTCCCTCTGTTATGTAGTGACTCTTTTCCCACGTAAAAGAGAGGTGGTTAGATGACAAGGAGCAGTTCACGCTGCAAAAAGGATCTTTCTTTTGAAAGTTGTTTGCATAATGTATGATTTTGCTTTTGTCCTGATACAGTAAGTTAAGGTGCTCACCCAAGTAATGTACGCTGCAGTGGAGCCACATGGAAGCTGACCGTGGCAGCTGGGGGGTTCCTCCAGGAGCGGGTAAGATGCAAAATAGGGCCGGGGCAGTCGGGGATCAGGAGAGAAGGAAGGATGAATTCGGGGCAGGTATGATCCACATCAGGGTGGGGCACGGCTTTCTATGGCCTCATTTTCAAGTGGTAAATGCTTTCATAAAATAATAGGGCAGGTATCACGAATTCGTTTGTGCAAACAGGTAAGCTTGAGCCCTGTGTAAGGAAGCGAAAAGTACAGAGTAAGTGTGCGGTCAGCAGTCCCTGGGCAGTTGAATTTGCCACAGACAGTAACTATTTCAAGTGCTCTGTAGCAAGTCATAGACTGACAAGGAATGGGTTTGGTTTGGGGTTTTTTTGGTTGGTTGTTGTTTTTTTTTTTACAGAAGTCTTAGGTTATTCTTTGGTCTAATATAAACTTATAAATGGCTTGAAGGAAAAAGGGGAAGAAGGCCATCTTCTGTCAGATAGCCCTACGCTTTAGATAGTGGCTCATTTGTTCTGGGCAGGTCTTTCTTCTGTAGCCATGAGAAAGGTTGCCCTACCTGTGTCAGCTCTGAAGAGTGAAGTGCGGTGAAGGTAGTAGGCTTGTTGTCGACTCTCAGGTGCTTTTCAGGTGATGCCATGTATGTCTTGTTGCCCTCTGCTGAAGAGGATACCAAAACAGTCCTTCCCTTTCAAATAGTTTGCCAAAAACGTAGTTCAGCCCTGAGAAGATGACATCATGGGCTGCTGCTTCTGCTTCCCAGTGATTCCAGGTTTTATTTTCACATTTTGCTTCTCTTTTTCCTGTCTGAAATGCAGTCTCAGCCTGGTTTTAAACGCAGCCAGGCTTCTTACCCGTAGTGTCCTGCTTAGGAAGACACCAGCAGTGATGCTGAGCACAATGTATGAGACAGAACAAGCCACCTGGTTTTTTTCCAGGCTGCTTTGGCTCTAAGTTTACAGGAGTTAAATTTATGTGTCTAATGTAAGCACTGACATGCTCAAAACATAGCTGCTTCGTGTATTTGGAGTCAAGTTACTTAATCACCATTTTTAATGTCATGTTTTATGGGCAACCTCACTTCAGTACCTACAAGTACCCTGCCTTCTTCAGCTCCTACTGACTTGAGTAAAATCTGAACTGCTTAGGAAGAAATGAAACGATCCATGAATTGTTTGAGATAAATATACTTATGCACTGGATGATAAATATACTTATGCACTGGATAAATAGTGTTTGTGATGCCAATGTGCTCAGTTTGTCACAGGTTTCATTAGTGACTTTTGTAATAGGCAGAAGATGGGAGGAGGAGATAATAGTTCTAAAAAAAAAAGGAAACACAAAAGATCTAAATAACCCTGAAACAACACACGTTAAAGCTCTTCAGAAAGATAGCACTTCCAGTAGAGTGCAGTTAGCAGCAGAATGGCAGTTCGTCAGAAGACGCTGTTGGGTTGGGGTGGACAGGAATGCACTAGGCAGTCAAGCCACCATTTCTACAGACTTCTCCGTCTGCTGTAGCAGAGTTTTCCTCCTGTAGGTTTACTGGGAAATCCTTGATCCTTCTCCCCTAGTCCTGATGCTCGCTATGCTCGCTCATGTGCTTGGGTGTTCCCGATGTCGCCGGTGCCGGCTCAGCTTGCCCTCTTCCCAAGGCAGGCGAGGGTGCCGGCGGCCGTGCTGGGGCCATCTCCTCCCGCGTCTCCGGCTCCGTGCTCGGCGCAGAGCGGAGTCAGGCTGTGATGGAGCGGTGCCTGTCGTCGTGTGCAGGCTACTTTTTTTTTTTTCTGTTTTTTTTTAATTGTGTATTAATTCTTCAAAGCGCTTCTGCTATTGTAAAGCAGACGTCGTAGTGCACGTGAGTGAGTCTTTGAGGAGACAGTTTTTCCTCGTAGTATGGAAACATTAAAGGTGTTTTGGGCTCACAGTGCTGCAGGAGAACATGTTTTCAAATTTTATGTCAGTGGTGAAAACAATGACTTAAAGAAAAATAGGACAGAAACCTTCTACCCGCTATTAGGGTGCATCACCTAAACTTCACATGCAGTTTCCCTAATAGTATTTATTTTTAGATAGAAGTCTTTATAAATAGCTACAAGGTATTGACATCATGAAGATTAAAATGTTGACTTTTGTAAATGACTGTGTAAGGGAATCATTTGAATGTTGTAATTGCCAAATTTTGTTTCAGGCACTTACATATATATATATGTATATATATGTAAAACCATTACATTTAATATAGTATTACATTTAATATAAGGATTCATACAAAGACATATGATTCTCAAGTGCTTAAATGGGTCAGTGCTGTGTCTATGTACCTATATGTTTGTACACATATATATATGCATAGATGAAGAGCTGCTTTCTCTGAGACTAGAGACATTTATTTTCCTTGAAGCTTGGAATCTGGAATTAAAACCAACTTGTATTTGTCATACTGGAAGATGAAAATATGCTGCAAAGTGCAGGTGGGACAAGTGCATATACTACGGTGCTTATGGAAACCAATAGCTATACTTCTAATACAGCTTTGTGTCTGTTCTTTGCTGTCCTGTGGGTTTTTTCTCTTTCAGTTACAATTTTTCCATATATAAAAAAATAATAAATATACTGGACCAAATAATGTTTTACCTTACTGTTTTATGCATGTAGCAGTAATTGCAGTAAAGCTGGGTTTCCTCAATATCTTTCCATTTGACTGTCCATATTATTGGCAGTACATTTCGGAGTAGTTTATTAAAGAACTATTTATGAGTAAAAGAAGTTGTATTGCTATTATAACTTCTACTTCATAGATGAACATAAAGTATTTTCAGAATTCCTGCATTCTTTTAACAATATGCTCATAAAACATTTTTTCACTGGGGCGGGGGAAGTACTTGTCCAAGGAGAAGGAAGACAATTTTCAGTCTTAATTTCCTGAAAAAATTAAATCCAAGTCATGGTAAGATGAGGCTGGAATTAACCTAAGGAACAAAAAGTCCAGTCTTACCTGATATCAGAAGACTGCTTTAATACATTTCAGGTACTGATCTTGCCTCCTCTTCAAACTGGCTAAATTTGTCTTACACATTCCTGTGGTAAACTGTATTCCCCCGGACTGATTTCTGAGTACTTCTGCGTCATTTCCCTCTCTCAGCTTCAGTTTAACACCACCGGTTGTCTCTTGTCTGGCCTTTTTTATGCCCACTGTTCAAATCCTGTCCTGTTTCACACTTTATTTTTTAAGCTATTAACTTTGCAATGTCATCTGATAATGGGTTAAATGCCTGATGGAATTCCAGATATATTAGATCTACATCTCCTTTCTTTACTCTTTGAGAGAAATTTACCATTTTATGTGCTGTGTGAAACCTTAATAAAATCAACTGCATTCATTTCTTTTTCTGTTGACTATTGCAATTCGAATTTGGGCACATTTTTAACTTTGGAAGTCAGCCTAGGCTTGACTTCTGTTTGTTTTAGTTTCTTTCCCCCTGTCTCTAAAAAGGTACAATACTTTGTACTGTCTATTTGGAAGGTGCCATCCCTAGCTTCATACATTAATAAAAATCCATGATTATCATAGTTATTTCAGTTTTGGACTGGAGATTACATAGTTCATCATGAGATCTGGAGTATACTGTATTCTTTGAATTCTCCTTACCGTGATCGCTCAGTAGAACATCGTTCTTACTGAAAGCAGGCCAGATATAACTTTTGGCTCTCTAGAGGTCACTTCTATTCCAGTCCCATCCTAAGTGCAAATTTGTCCTGTCCTGCAGTCAGAACTCTACAGTTGTCCTGTACAGTTTTATGTTGAACTGTATTTTTCAACACAAAAAATTGTTGAAATTGTGTGACCCCTAGAGATTTTTAAACTTTCCTTTATCAGTGGGTCTTTTCATGTTTTCTTTATAGACTTTTTCCTTACTCATTATGTTCTGTAAAATAGAAAAACATTAAGAACTGGACACAATTTTTAACAGTTGAAGACTGGTAATACCTCCCAACCAGCGGTCGTCAACTCTGCTTTGAGCAGACAATTGAACTACGTGATTGGGAGTAAAAATCTTCTCTGCTTTTGGCACTGACTGCCCTGCCCTTAACCTAACTTGCAAATACTGTTCTTCCTCAAAATGGGCACAAAACACATTGTTTTCTTAATTGTTTTCACCTATGAGCTTTAGCATTTCTATACTGTGAGAAATTAATTTTGTCAAGTCCAGAACAGATTTTATGTGATTCATATTCAAGGAGAAAAAAAATAAAATCAGTCTCCTCACTTTTCATATTAGCTCTGGTTTGCCAGCGGAAACAGATTTAGCTTTTTGATTAGACTATTTTTGAGATGCACTGAACAAGTAACATAAAATTGTCAATTTTACAATCAGCTTTTAAACCTAGATTAAGATATTTAAAGAGAAAGAAGTTGCAGAGTTACCAAAATGATTCGCTATCTCAGTTGAGACCCTGTCGTGGTTTAACCCCAGCCAGTAAGGACGCACGGCGCAGCCGCTCGCTCCCTCCCCACCCCCTCTGGGACGGGGAGGAGAACCGGCAAAAAAAAGTACAACTCATGGGTTGAGATAAGAACACTTTAATAACTGAGATAAAATGATGATGATGATGATGATAGTGATGATGATGATGATAACAGATAGATAGATAGATAGATAGATAGATAGATAGATAGATAGATAGATAGATAGATAGATAGATAGATAGCAAAAAGAGAGTGAAATAAACCCCGAGAGAAGAGAAACGATGCACAAGGCAATTGCTCACCACCCGCTGAGTGATGCCCGAGCAGCCACCCGCCCTTCCCGGCCAACTCCCCTCAGTTTCTGTACGGAGCGTGACAGTCAGGGGTACGGAATATCCATGAATATCCCTTTGGCTGGTTCGGGTCACTCTCCTGGCCGTGCTCCCTCCCAGCTCCCTGTGCACCTGCTGCTGGCAGAGCCCGGGAAACGGAAAAATCCTTCACTTGGGATAAACACTACTTAGCAACAACTAAACCATCAGTGTGTTATCAACGTTCTTAGGCTAAATAAAAAAAAAAAAACCTGTACCAGCCACTAAGCAGAAAATTAAGTCTATCCCAGCTGAAACCGGGACAGAACACCTCAAAATTTAATTTAGTGTAATCAGAGAAAAAAAAAGCTAAAATAAAAGCAAAGCTGGTAACCATTACATGATCTATATGTAATATTTCTGATGATGGAACATGTGATTAGGATGGGCACGGAGGGAAAGGCATTACTGGGTGGCAAGAGCTCTAGTTAAAACTAAGTGGATTCTGGTTCTATCAGCCATGGGGAAGAAAGAATTTTAATGAATTGTTTTGAGCAAGGGGTGTTGAGGTATCCTAGAGAGGGATTTGCATAGGTGGCCAAGAGCTTAATTTCTCTATGGTTCAGAAACCTTTTCACCAAAACAAAGGGCTTTTAAAAAATTCTATCTGCCAATGTAAAGCTCAGCTAGTTACTTGAGATCTGTGTTTCATTTCCCTCGTCTGCTTTTTTCAGCAGAGTCAGCAGAGAAAATTAGTGCTTTTATTTAACCTGATACAGTTTAACATTTTTTGCATAATTATACAGACTTCCCAGAAAGTACTAGATGGTCCCTTGAGCAGAATGAAGATCAGTGGCCTATCTTAACACTTTAAAGTGTTACAACTTTTCTAATTTGAAATACTTTGAGGACTGCAGAAGGTAGAATTTGGTTTTATCAAGCAAGCCATCGCAGCAATTGAATTCTTCTACTGAGAGGTTCCGAGATACGACCTCGGTGCTATGCTAAGTGATAGACACTAACTGGTCTCTGAAATTTTTACAAGTGATAAATGCATATAGCTAAGCCTCCTATCTTTTTTTTTGAACGCAACATGAGAATCTGTAATATTTGTGAAGTCACTCTTCTAGTATATTAGGGCCAGATTTGCATTGGAAATTTTTGCAACAATTAAGTAAAGTAGCTTTCAGTACTGGTCTAATTTCCTCTCCGCTTTGGTCTCCCCAATTTGTGGAGACACAGATGGTCTTTTCGGCAACTTAAAGGAACAATAATATGGAAATTCAGGGGTATGCTTTTGGTTTTCATGAATATTAGTGGGACTGCACACAAGAGGAGTGAGAGAGCTGAAGTACAACAAGGTTTAGAAAAAAAATGTGCCATTCAGCTGTAGCAAAATCAGCTGCGTGATAATAGGTGCAGACAAGGAATTTGGTACTTGTTTTGATATGCAGACAGTGAGCAATGGATAGGTTATGGCAAAGCCAAACAGAAGAAAGAAGTCATGAGTAGAACTTCCAAGCACTTGTCTTTGGATTTTATCTGATTTTCAGTCTAACTCTTTACTACTAGCGGAGCCCTTCATGGTTACCTGGCTGGCAGAGCTTAAAGTACACATCGGTGCACAGAGGATCAGGAAGTCACAAAGCCAAAGTTCTCTTGCATAGTTTTAACTCACTATTCAAATGTGTAGCTTATGTACATATACAAAGATTAAAAGATTCAATATTTAACTACCTTGTGAAACTTCATGTTCTGGATGTGGAGTATATTTAAGTAGAAAGATGATTTCATCCTTTTGTTAACAAAACAAAATTTCAAAGGACTGTTTCAAGTAACTTTCACATTTTATATTGTAATATTCTGCTAAGAATAAAGGCGATTCAAAATATTACTGCTCTCAGCATTACTAGTACGAAATCTGGAAGATCATTTTCTTCAAGCTTCTACAAAGATATCCTTTTAGTCTTTAGGAATATTCTCTTTAATGCCTACATACGTTTTTTAAAAATAGAATTACAATATATTTCTTACGTCTGTCTTTACCAAATGTCTGACTTGTGAGCCTGGTTTTACATGCATGGTGTCTCCTGCATTGTATTTCTTTAGTCACTGGTAGGCAATGAATAATGGAACAAATACTATTTTCTTAGGGAACTGATTCTCGTTTTCCCCTCTGAGCCTTAGTGGTGGAAAAAGACAGAATAAAAAGACTGTGTGCTTACAGCAAAGCTCCAAATCCGTCTAAAGGTTACATTTATTTTTTGTCAGCTTGCATTAATATAATTTTAGTCATTTTCCGTAATGAATGTGTGATTAAAGGTTATCCATATAGCTAAATAGCTGTTATTACCATGTGCCATTTCAGTTACTTGGATAATTTGTCAACTCTGTATACAAACAGACAGTGTACAAATAAGAATTCTCACTCCCATAGTTAAAATCATAAATCAATAGCAATTGTTCAGGGGTTGACCCAGCTGCTTATCACCCACCTAACAAGCCAAATTACTTTTACATTCATCCAACATTTTAGGTTAGAAAGTAGTTCTCTGCTGCCTTTACATTCATCCACTGAAATTAAAATGAAGACTCATCATATTTTTGCATATATGATTTTTTGGTATTGCTGCTTCTAGAACAACTGAATTTCTCCATTGTTTCTGCTGGTACGAGGCACTGATTTGTGCAGTTGTGTGCTTTATGTAGCAATCACCGAGTTGCCAGCATCACAGTTTATGATGATTTCAAAAACTGGAGAACTAGAGGGACCCTCCTGGGATTTAGTCCGGTTCCACAAAGCTGAAACTAAAATCAGCTCTTTCTAATGAACTTACCAAACAGCCTTCTAAGAGCACAAATGGTTTTGCCACCTCAACTCCCATTAGGTGGGGATGGCTGTTTCCATGATGTTTTAGTACCTTTTTTTAAATTTCCAGCAAAAATTTCAACAACCACTTTAAACCTAATTGTTCTTGACCTACCTGCATGCTTCCTTTGATTATTTCTTTTTCTCCTGTGGTTTAGCCTTGCCACATTATAAAAGCCAGTTGCGCTCTGCTGTCAGACTTCAGTTGTCTCAACTAAGCTCACCAAACTCTTCTAATTTCCATCTTTTATCAGTTTTTCTTTTCTCTCTTAAAACACAGGAAGTAACTAAACGAATTCTGCACAGCAGAATGCCGAAGGAGTCTCCCGCATGCCTTGCTACATACAACGTTACGTGCAGGATAGTACTCTGAAGTTAGCCCAGCTTTAAGTGGGGACTGGACCAGATGATGCCCAGAGGTCATTCCAACCCAAGTTATGCTATGATTATTCCTCCTTCATTTCAACAGAAAATAATTTGTTCAACACATTTCTTAAACTTGGCTTTTTGAATGTATACCTCGAATCGTTTACTTAATCTTCCCTTAAAAAGGATCCAGAAAATCTTTCCTGCTCCCTGCAGAGTCTTCTTCTGTTTCATGGCAATGTTTCACGTCCACACATCTGGTGGAGAATGCAGAACTAAAAGACAATGTGTAAGGTAGAGATGACTGCCATGCAGTCTGTTCAGTGTCAAAATTCAGACCATAATATTAACATTAAGAATATTCTTTGTTAGGTAGAGGGGACTTTCCACCTCTACATCAGCACGGTAGAAGTTTGCTCCTGGCCCAAACAGGCGTAAGCTGCGGGAAAGGGAATAGCCAAATCATCAGCTAAGTAAAGAAGCAGCATCCTGGCTGTGTGTTTTGTTCCGTAGGAGGGGAGAAGGAATGGAAAGGAAAGGAGAGAGTTGTTTGCATGGAAAGAGGCGAAGGTGAAGAGCCCTGAAGGGGTTTCTTGGGAGGAGCTGAGTGAAGCTAATGTGAAGAGGCTGTAGGGGAGAGGAACTGGTAAGGGCTGCGATGTGCGATTTCACACAGCGACAGGCTAGGTGTGTGCTGGGAGTTTCCTGCGTGGAATGCGCTTTCTTCAAGGTAGAGGCCGTCTGGCTTCTGTCTGCATCATTTCCCTAAGGAAGTGCTGAACTCGAAGTGAATCATCCCTCAAAATGCAGAGAAAATCACTTTGCTATTGGTTATCAAGGGCAACACAGAATAAATATCGTAGCTGAAATAGTTATATAAAAGTGTGGTCGGTCATACTTCAAATAATTTACCTAAAACAATGGTCAGCATGAGGCGCTCGGCTTGATCTGCATGTTAAGGATTAAGTCTTGTGCAGAAGGGGTGTCCTTGTGCCGTTTGTAATGAGAAGATGAGGAGCTCTGTGTTACTGGTGGGGTTTTACCTGCTTCAGCAGTTTGCAGTATTTCTTCCTGGGGTAGCTAACTTCAGGTACAGAAGTCGGTTTCCATAAAGGAATTTTATTTATATTGCAGCATATGTCTTTAGAAATGAATGTTCTGGTACCGAAGACCAGAACCAAAAAGGTACTGAAAAAGTGTGTTGTAATGCTCATTTTTAGGTGATTGTCTACGTGCATCCGTCGTTGGGGTTGAATTCCTGTAGTGCTCATACAACGCATAGGGAACTGTGTGCCTCAGAATAGAATCGATCTCCATTCACTGAGTATTTCTTACCCTACGTCAAAACGTTGGGCAGGATGATTAAGGTACCTTAGATGAAATTCAGTCTCACTTCTGGATCTTCAGCACCTTTTTCTGCTCCACTGGGAAAATGCCTTTCCTCTTACGGGATTACTGCCTTGCACCCTTTCTCTGAAGCCATCTTTCCAAACCTGATGCAAAGAGAAGGTAGCAGCGGTGGTGTCTTTGATAATGGAGTTCCTTCACTAAAACAGGGTGTTGTTTTCTATACAGGACGGAGGATTCAGAGGAAAGGTAGGGAATAGCCTGATGGTTACACTCAGCTTAGATACTGCTTTGATTTCTCACAAGTGAGTAAAACAGGATTGTATCTAGTTCTATCACATTGTGCACAAGTGCTTTAATAACTGAACTATCGAGGGAAGAGGGAGAGAAGAAACTAGACCTTATTTTATCTTTCAGGGTGTTGTGTTGTTTACTTTAAAGCATGACACCCATTACCATATTTTCCATGCAATGCTGTCTGAAGGCATGCTTGAATAATACAGTTTTATGGGTACTGATAGGCTGTGTTGTGATTTAGGCACCAAACTGCTCAGTTGCCTCAAGGCAGAGATGATTCTACCTTTCCACTATTGCCTTTCTCTAATTTGCAATTTCTGATTTATTTCTTGAGCACTTAAGTTCCTTCCAAATATTATTTTAGATGCTTGTGTGGTTTGGATCGGATCCAGATATCACCACTGGGGCTGAAGAAATATGATAGCACGCTACTATCTAAACTGCTATACTTTGGAGGAGTGGCAAGATTTAAAATCTAAAGGATGCTGCGGGGTCACCTCATTGCTCGCTCCGGCTTCCTGAGGGGGGCAAGTGGAGAGGGAGGTGCTGAGCTCTTCTCCCAGTGATAGGACACGTCGGAAGGGTTCAAAGCTGCACCAGGGAAG
>JANZLQ010000030.1:2159708-2172219 GCA_026212715.1 Elanus axillaris | reverse complement strand
TTCAATAAATCCTGTTTTCCAAAGACACTATCAGTGTAGAAGAATCAAAGTTTTGTATAGTTGAATGGTGGCACAGGATTCTTTATATCACTCAAATAGAATTAAGTAGAATGGTTGTCTTACTTGTACTAGAACATTTGAAGTAGATACAGGATGAAATGACTACCAATAATGAGAGAAGAATACAGCAAATAAATCATAATTCTTCTTCTGGTTTTGGGTTAAGGGAGGTAATAATTATACCTGCTGGAGTTCTCAGCTCATTTATATTTTACGCTACTATTTTCTAATATTATACTAAGGCAATTCTGGTTAAAAACTCTCTCCTCCCTCCTCAAACTCTAAGGTTGGTGCAGGTTTCCGTAATTCACAACTTCTCAATAAAGTATTCTATTGCTCAGCTTCCTCAGCTGAAGTTGGTAGAGTTTGCAAACTTACATAATGAAGCATAGGAATGTGCAGAAAAGTGGTTGATAATGAATTTAAAACCTTTCCTTTAGGAAAACTATAAAGCAGAAAGCTTTACTTTGCTGAACGTGCTGAAAAATTTATTAGGGGGAATACTTCAGTTAATTTTTTTTGGTCTTTTCATGTATTTGATGTGAGTAAACAGTCAGTTGTACTGATCTCTTGTGAAGCTGAAAAGCACAAAAAAAAAAGCACTTTTATTCTCTCAAGCAGATTTGGCACAGTTGTGTGACAGCCTAAAGGCTTCCTGCACAGACACGTCAGGTTGCTTCAGTCAGGAATCCTTTTCAGGCCAAAAGCAAGAAAAGCTCTTTTTAAAAAAGTTATGATTAAAAAAAAAAAAAAACCACAGTTAAAAAAAAAAAAAAGAAAAGCAGTGTATCTAAATTTAAACTATGTCAAATTCCAATAAGATTTTTCTAGGGAAACCCTTTATGTGTTTGTCTGCAAGACTGAGGCATCGGTTTGTAACCAAGAAATGGGAACTGTAATAGGCAACTACATCGGACCGTTCAGAGGCTAAGAAGCATGAAGTTAGCTGGGGAAACCAGCACTCTTTTCATACCAGAATATATTGATATCTTGTAGGAGCAAATATACTTTTAATATAGAATCATAGAATCGTTTAGGTTGGAAAAGACCTTTAAGATCATCGAGTCCAACCATTGACCTCACACTGCCAAGTCCAACACTAAACCGTGTCCCTAAGCGCCACGTCAACATGTCTTTTAAATCCCTCCAGGGATGGCGACTGCAGCTCCCCTGGGCAGCCTGGTCCATATTCCACATGTTGAATGTTGAATAATGATCGTTGAATAAGAAGGTAGCATTAGGATCAAAATTTTGATGGGGAATCCATTACTGTGACTATGAAAGTTACAGTATTTATTAAAAAGACCATTACAGCAGTTGTAAGGAGAAGCCTGAATAAAACTGGAAAAGCCAAAATATAGTCAGAATTTCTTGCAATCCTTTTTCAGACTTTTCCATCTAAGATTTCTTAAGGTGAATACATTAAACTGTTTCTATGGAAGTCAGACTAGTGATATTAGGGTTCACTACTCATCAGCCACTAGTGATTCATTTAATACTGTCTGTACTATGCCAGTAATGAATTTCTGCATTTCATACAACTTTAGTGCTTAAAAAGGGCTAAGCTGCAATTCCTGGAAATGGTAATTCACTCTTTATGCAGAGACTTGATTTTCTTTTCTCACTGATTTTGATGAGGTGGCACAGTCTTTTACATCAGTGTGTTCTTGCCAGCAACATTTAGTAATTCATTCTGCCAGCAAGAATGCCACCTGAAATGCTCCATTTTTTTCTGTCTTTTGAGGTGGTATCTACCACATAGAAATCTGGATACTGGAAGAGGGACTCTATAGCAGAAAGTAATATAGAGCTTATTATAGATGATGTGAATTCCAGAAAGGAAGATTGCTCTCATGTCCCAGTGTGTCAGCTGAAGCTGCAGTTGTTTAATGATCTTGAAAATCAGGCAAAAGGAATTTCAAATTGGAAGAAGTAATATTTCAAAAAGAGCCACCATCCCTAGTCACCACCTACTAGGGCTCCATTTGAAAAGGTAATTTAAATTAAAGTAATTCTTCCAGTTTAGCACTTTGCCATTATTATTTGTCAGGGGACTCTGGCTATGTTTATCTTCAGTATTATTAACTTCAGTGGACTTGAAAATAAGCATTTTAGCTGAGTATCTCATCAAAGGGCTGGGTTCTTAATCTATGAAGTCCCACTACAGTGAGTCCATATAAACCACAGATGGCAGATATTTGGAAATTGATAAAGATGTATAGATTGGAACTTGTCAGGTTAACACTTTTGCTACCAGCTAGAAATTAAAAGTTGTCCTTTTAGAACTACTTATATGTAAATTAGGCAATTATCCTTTATTTTTAACACTTACCAAATCTGATAAATATTTCACCCCAGTTCTTTTCCTATAGGAAGAGACCTCCAAAAAGAAGCATTATTCTTGCTCAGAACATAGATACTAGGAGCTGTACTCACATATTCATAAGAGATCCAGCATCTGTTGGGAAAAGGGAAAACAATTCAAGATTTAAAATCCATTTAGTCATTAAAAAGAGCGTTTATTCTCAACAGCAGAAAGAAATACATTTATAGCTTGAAAAGTTAAAATAATTTGTCTTTGGTGTTTTTTACTGCTGTAACAGGTGATTTTGTTCTCCCCTGTAAATATATTGTAAAAATGTATAGAAAAATGTTTTAATCATGACTATAGTAATCGGTTCACTGTTATCAAACGAATTATTATTACTGAGTAACTTCAATCTGTTTCATATTCTTAGCATGTGAGAAAGACCTATATTGAAGCATAAACAGATCATGCCTCGGAGGAAAGTGTACTCATTGCCTAACTGAATATATTACTCATTTTACCTTGCATTTGACTATATCGTTCATTTTATAGCAGAAACCCCTACCTAACCCATCCTCTAGTGTGCATGCTCATTATTTTAAAATTAAGACCTTCCATTGCTTAAGTGCTTGTACATAGAAGCACAAACACATCTAAATTTACTCTCTTGTGTAGGCCAATTGAATTAACTTAGCTGCAGATTTGAATAATATAAAAATGCACATAAAGATTAGTAAGAACCAGGAGTCATACTCCTGATTTCTTTCAGAAATCATATGTAACTGTTCACTTCAGAAAACAATTTATAACTTTCTCTATAATAACAGAAAAACAGACAAATAGAAGGATCAAAAAAAGTTGCAAAGTGTTAATGCTTTTGTTTTGAAATAATGTAATTTGTATATCAAGACTAAGAGGGCAGTTTCTATATGCATGTTCTAAATTAATTAAGTGAAGATGCTTCCCTCCTGCTGAATGAATGCTGTGCAAGTCATTCCTTAAAAAAATATGTAAAATCATACTTGAAATGTAAAGATGTTATTTATTCTTAAGTCAGTTCCTTTATTCTTAAATCAGTTCCTTCAGAACAGACTTCGATCTGAATATTGATGGCACACTACTGAATCATTTAATACGAAATTAACACCTTTTTTTTTCTCTTTTCAGTTCAACAGAAGAGCAGTTTCACTGGCAAACACAAGGTAAGGTACTTATCTTAGATGTGTTATATTTATTCTCTCCCAGAATGATCATATTTCCTAATAAGGATGGAGGGGGAAACAAGATTTATTTACGCATTTTGTGGGTTTTTTTCATTGCTAATGTGTGAAAACGCTACTTAAAAACTGGCAAAATTTGACAAAAGTTTTTAAGGTTGACAAAAAGACCACCAAGACTAACGTAGAGTTCTGAGAGGGACCATTGCTAAACATGTCTCTACTTTTTTTAAGACCAGACCTGAACTTTCTCATTTTGCTTTTATTAACCCAAAGCCACGCTTGCAAAGGATGGTGTAATTTTCAGTATGCTTAGTGTCCTCTGAATATGTGATCTTGGTGCGTTCCTTCACGCATCAGCTGTGAATGCTTAACCACATGTAACTGGTGTTACCTTTTGTCTTGTATTGATTTCACCTTTTGCCTTTCTTCTACATTTTTATGTTGTTAATTTTATTACAGATGGTCAGAAGGATATAGAAGATGAACTCACCACTGGTCTGGAGCTGGTGGACTCCTGTATTAGATCACTGCAGGAATCAGGGATACTTGATCCACAGGACTATTCAGCCAGTGAAAGTAAGTTGCTAGAAACGTGCTTTCTAGACCCCAGACATATTTGTATCTTGTTATGCTTTAAAACTGAACGCATATCTTACAGTGGTTTTGTCTTGATTATTTTCTGGTATTGGCAGAAGACGAAGTGGTTGCAAGCAGTGAATTGCCTCCTTGCCTTTGCAATTTAACTTCTGGGTTGGTTTGTAATGGAGAGAATCTCACTGCTAGGTTGTGGGGAAAAAAACAAACGTGGCATATGTTTTAAGGGAAATATTTTGTAATTGCAGTATTGCTGTACTATACTATAAAGTCATGTCACAAGACTTCAGCATCCCCACTACAAAAGCCCAGGAAGGGGCTGGCTTGGATGGGAAACTGGCAGGAACTGGCTGCAAAGGTGGAAACTAAGAAAAAATGTTAGGGAAAGATGAAGATGGTAGATGGAGAGAAGTCTGAGTACGTGAAGAAAACTAGTACTAAAGCAAATTCTGGGGATTATCACAAAAAGATAAGACACAAATAGGAATGTATATAGATGGGAAGGAGAATAAGGAATGTGGGCAAATGGAAAAGAGCGATGGAGACGGGGAGCAGTGGAGATGCGTTGTGGGGGGGACCAGCGGGGGAGGAGATGAGGTTTGTTGAAGCAGGAGGTCCAGTCAGAAAGCTGAAAGCTGAATTTGCTTGGCTGGATGGTTTGTTCGTGGGATCAGAAGTGCAAAGAGAGGGAACAACAGGGTGATGAGAATGACATTCGAGAAAGGAAATAGCGATAGAGTTACGGACGGGGCAATAGCTGTCCCTAAGGAACATAGATCTGGAGAGAACAGGCAGGTGCGTGTGCTCACGGGGGAGCAGGCTCCCCCCAGAGCTGCAAGTTTGATCTGCTTCATTGTCAGGAAATATTTGTGAAGCCCTTTGTCGCAGCACCCCATAGTCCTCTGCTCCAGGCCCACCTCGTAATGAAACTGGATTGCTATTTGCCATGTATGGTTTTAATTAAGAATCAGATATACATGCCAAAACTAACACTTGCAGTTCTGCTTATCACTCATAAATGCAATTAGGACGTCATACACTGGATTTTCTTTTTGGTTTGGGGGTCTTCTTTCAATTTAGAGTAAAATATCACAAGCAGATCAGACAGGTAAAATGTTCCTGTGTTTGCGAAGTCAAAAGTACCAAAGTGAAGGCTGTCTGTATAACGTAATACGAATTTCTTACGAGTGCATTGTAACACAGTTATTATCATGCCCAGTTTTGTACATTTGTTGTCCGTGCCTCATTCATCCCGAAGCTAAGGCTCAGGCTGCAGATTGCACAGCAGACGAGAGGGGGATTTCATCTGGAGGGCTTCTGACTTCTCTAAGCAATGAGTAGAACACACATACTAAACGAAAACAAAAATCTCATATTTGACAGTTCAGCTCTGCAGTTAAAAATTAATTGTATCCCTCCTTCACGTCCCGAAGTTCTGGTGTTATAGCTGTGGAATCGTTCAAAGTCTCTTCTACCGACACTTAGTTTTAGGTGTTCCCAGTTAGTTCGCAGGTTTGCTGAGAACGAACGGCTGTAACTGGACACTGTGGAACCCATCTCAGATACATGAAGCATGATATGAAAGGAAGTTTAAAACTCACTCTGAAGCATCATACACATAGCATTTGTATTTCATAGACACTTTGGGTCTTCATTCCTTCAATCTCCAAATGGGAAATGAGTTCTATATAAATGTCTCACTTTACAGATATTCTAAAAATCGTTATTTGAATGTGTTTGAAGTAAAAGTTGAGTGCCATAGAATAATCCACCAGGGTGCTACTATTTTTTTTTCTTCTACTGGACATTTTTCAATGAAGGCCTGAGGTCCTGCAGCAAAAAATGAGACAACTAGAAAACACCGAAGACTTTTGTTTTGCATTGCGTGCACTGGCCATAAGACAAGGAAGGAGGGGAAGAGCGATGGTTCAGAAAAGGCAACTTAGTTTGGCATTTCCTAACTTTTGTGCTCTTAATTTTACAATTTTAGTTATGTTTACTTCTGCCATTTGACTGTGTAGCTGTATTTTAAGTAACAAAGCAGACTCTGAGGAGAGCATTCCCAGCCTGCTGTGGCAATTCTAGTCTAGTTGAGGCAGAGTTTTAAACCATCGTATGAAAACCTGCCCAGGGATGTGACCACAGCTTCTTTTTCTGAGCGGTGTGCATCTAGTGTAATGAGTTAGTCTGTCGGTAGCTCTGCCTTTGTAGAGGATTAGTGTGTCTGTAGTCAGAATCCTTACGATTCGGTTTCATGCACTCTGATTTTCTCAGAATTAGTTTTAAAACATTGTGACGTAGCAGGCGGCTGTTACAATACTCTAAATCCCAAACATCACTTCACATGTGCTATTCCTTTAGTAGGAAATAAAAGCCATGAAAAAAGGCCAATGGGACAAGTCACATGAAAGGGGCTTACACAGGAGGGGTTCTGTATCTCTAATAGAGAAGCTCGCTAATTATCTTTACTGACTGTGAATCGGCAAATAAAAAAAAAATTTATAAAGCTTTTATTAATTTGGCAAAATGCAAGCAGATCGATCACTGTTTTTAAAGTAATTATTATCAAAGATGGGCAGACTCAAAACGCCGCGGGCTCTCGTACACGTTTTCTGTGGTTGTGCTGGCCCTGGGACAAGGTCACGTGCACCTGAGGGGAACTCCTGCACTGTTGCCCATCTCTTTCTTCTGACCCAACTCGGTATAAATTGGCTTCCCAAACCCGTGTGTTTCCAGTTACAAGCGAACAAACAGAAAGTAAGGAGACTCCCAGAATTACACAGGAAGCTGCAGCTGAGTGAACACCTGAACCTGCATCTCCGTGGTCCCGTTCCCTGTGCTGCCGTGATTTCTCTTTATCGTTACGGTCCTATAGATCTGTCACAGCTGCGTCACTCCAGTGTACATCAAACATGACCTGCCATAGTTTTTTGTGGACTCAGAGGGGAGTTCAGCTTGTCCTCCGCGTTTGCGGGGACGTCACCAGCAGAACGACGGCGGCCCACGCGTACCCTCGGTCCCCGAGGGTGGGCAGGTACAGGCGGTAGCCAGTAGCTACAGTGTGTCCTGGGGACCAGGCTGGTCCCTCAGCGTCACTATGAGGGCACTCAATCCGTCCTCCTCCCTGCTATACATCACTGAAACAGCCGGCACGGCAGCCCGGAGCTGACTGCAGAGCTGGCAGCTCCGCCATGAAACTATTTCTTCCCTCCACCATTATCTCTTTCTAATGGGAACTCAAAAATACTGCTTTTGCACAAACGAAGATAAATAACTGTCACTTTAAATAGGATCAGGGGAAAGACCAGACATGTGAGAGCCAAGCTAATCACAATATAAGACACCGGGGATGAGCCACGGGAGAGAGACGGGAATGCCCAGCAAGTGTAGGTCCTGAAATCGCTGCGGAAGGAAATGTGCAGGGGAGCAAAACTGAGTTCAGGACAGAGATAATACCAGGGAAGTTACAGGCAGACCTAACACACGGTAGTACTAAATAGTGCCTCGTAGCGCAGGAAAGGTACTTTCATGGCAGAATTGGTTAATTTAGCGGGGAAAGCCGTGGGAAAAAAAACATTTTACGAGGGCTGAGGATGTATTGTGGAGACCAAAAATTAATATTTCACATTAGAGAGCTTGGAAAGTTGGGGGATGAAGGAAACGACACTTTTTTCCTTCCCTTCCCATCACTGCACCACTGGCTCAAAATCGCACAACTACTTCAGATTCATTCCTTTTACTACCTAGTCAGTACACCTCCTTTGTTTGTTTTGTTTTCTTCTTTTTTTTTTCCCCCATTACATGTAAGAACAATTGAAAAGCTTCGTGGAAGGAAGGAGAGTAAACTCAGGTATACCAGTCTCTGAGTGAAGAAGGGTGATTGCTGAGGACATTTGTCATTAAGGCTTGATAAGGTCACAGTCTGGCCTGAAGATAAGTGGGAAAGGTCCTGATGAACTGCCTGAGGCCCCCAGACAGACGTCCATCCTTTTCGACACCGAGAAACTGGAGGCTCTGAGCAATCGTCAGTGACCAAACTGCCTTTTCCTGCCAATGTTTGTAAATTTGCATTTTACAGATGGCTGGTGTACAAGTGAGATAAATGTGGAGCGAGAGGAATATATTGGTCCTGTATTTCTTTCCCTCCTGCTAGTTGCCTGTACCCCTATCCCTGTGGGTCATTAGCATGGCACACCAGAGGACTGCCGTGATACCAGCATCAAAAGTATTTCTGAGATAATTAGCTGAGGCCCATTGAATCCTCACAGCCTACACCGAATCCTTACAGGCTACAGCAGTGGAGAGAGGCAACGGTTACTCCCTCTGTCATGGCATTAGCAAAACGAGGGTTAGAGGGACCGCTGAGATTACTGAGCAAATCCATTGGCACTGTCTTCCTAACTTAAGCCACAGGCTCAAAGGTCTCCTAATCCAGAAGTCTCTAATTTTAATTTAAGGTAGCTATACTTAAATCTTTCATGCTATTGCCTTTGCTTCAGTCTCCACAAAATGAGCATAAGACCGGTCTTAAAAGGATTATGGGGCAGACTTATGGAGCTTTTGGTGTTTAAGTTTCTAACTGAAACGGAATCGTTTCACTATTTTTCACTTGCTTAATCACTTCATGTGGCAACCATCCTTCTTTGCTCTCCAAATCGATACTGCAGACTGCAGCCACAGAGTTCTTGTTGACATAGATCAGAAAACCTCTTGAATCAGTCTTCCAATTGTCTGATATTTTTAAAATGCTACATTTGAAATTTCAATTTAAAAATAAGTGGTTTGTATTGGAATTGAAGTTTTCCCCACCTGACATTGCCAGTACTCCAGACAATTTCCCCCCCCCTAATTTTCTGAATGTATTTTTATTTATATCTGTGACCCTGTTGTCCTGGTTCTCCAGATTAATTACAGAATTCAGCGCACTGATAAGGGAATAAATGCAATGTCAGTTAAATAACACTCTCTTCTTGGCTAACACTATTTCAGAGTGCACTTAACTGAGGCTACATGTTGACAGAAATGCAGGCAGTTAGGGATGTCTCAGTCCTTCTGGGGAAGAAAAAAGCACGGCTCACCACTGAGGACTCAGTCCCACAACATATTAACTCTTCTGGTCGCTTGAAACTATTTGCCCAAAATGCAGCACAAACGGGTAGTAGTACCATTTAGATGTCGATTTTTTTTCCTCTGAAGAATGACTTATGTTACAAGAACAGATTATTCTTATCACATGAAATTATACATAGCTGTTGTATTAGGCAGATGTGGTTTTCACTTAAATAACCTGTCTAATTCTGAGGCTAAAAAAATGGGCTAAGCTCTTCTTTTATTCTCTTATTTCAGTTTTGTTTCAGCAGTTTTTTACAATAAGAGAGATCCTCCTTGCTCAGTGTGAAAGCAGATGTCCCCATTCGAAAGAGCACTCCTTGTTCAACCTTTATGATTTTCATCCTTTATCTGCTTCTTTATTCAGATACCAAAAATGGATTGAAACAAAAAGGCACTATTTGCACAATGAATGTGTAAAAGGATGTGTGTTTATGTGTTTTCCATCCCATAGCTCTTGCTTTGTGAAATTGCCACCTGTCAGATGGCTGACGCACTCAATGAGATGAAATTTGGCATCAGTGGACCTCACAATTTGTTGATAGATGAAGTTATTTCCATTTCATTATCCACTCTGAGAGCCCGGGCGATCCAGCTGAGTCATTCTTTGGGCACACAAAGGAGGTATTCTCGTGGGATCTCCTGGTAAACACTACTGGTTGGACTATTGTCTGGAGTGCTGGCAATACACACTAATAAAATACTGTGCTCTTTGAGTACGTTTCAGAACTGAAGAACACCTAGGAAGTGTGCGTGTCCCTCTTTCATTTTAGGACTGGAGTGTGTGCGTGTCCCTCTTTCATTTTAGGACTGGAGTTTTTGGAGCAGGAGTGGCAGAAGTGCGTAACGCAGGTCACAGCACCTTCCTTTCTGCTGCGTTAATGCAAACCTGGCAGTTGTCTGACTCAGCAGATCTTAGCTCCAGATAAATCTCTCGGACTATGAGGTCTGAGGAAATTTTGATTTATTGATGAAACTTCTGCCAGTATTGTAATATATTCAGGGTAAGTATTTATGGTTGGACATTTTGGCCGCCTCTCCCTAATCCATCCATCTCTCGAATACAAGCCTTTTCAGTATCTTGGCTTCAAAACTTTGGGGTTTCAAAGTCATCTTTGCCCGATTTGTAATGGGGTAAATCTTCTGGAAAAGGTGAACACCCTAACACCCTTTGTTAAAGGCTGGTTTCACAGTTAGTCATTGTATATTCTCCCAGAGAAAGTTGTACAGAAATTGTCTCAACTGTGGATCGAGTTCAGTCTTCTGAAGCAGTTGTTAAATACTTAGATTTCTGGGAAATGGGGATAAAATGTTGTTTCCTTTATCCACCTCCCCTTCCTGGTCCTAGTCACCCTAAGTGTGAGCGTGAAATAATTACCATGTCATTTAACACTGTAATAGCCACTGGCTGGTAGCAAACACCGAGACCTGCTTCCAGGAGCGGTCCTCAGCAGGAGATGAATGTCGTTACAAAATAGCTGACATACGTAAAGTTTCTGTAGATCCATCGCTGACCCCGCTAAGACATGAAGAGTTGATCTGACCCGAGAGCCAGCTCTTACATCTCAGCATCAGTGTTTACAGCCAGCGCTGCCTCGGGAAATGCTCCATCAGCGCCGAGCATCCTGCGCTTGGACTTTATTGCTTTCGTCCTCTGTCAGAGGCCGAGTTCAAAGGTGTTGAGAATAGCATCAGATGAAAAAAAGTAGCTAAACACTGTCATTCAGTACTCCCTCGCCTCTGCTCTTACCACGGGAATCGGGATGGGAAGGGCCGGGTAAAACAGGCACGTCTTCGTTGCTGACATACCGCGTCCTCTTAAATTCGTGTTGCTCTTCTCGCTTTAAGAGCGTGAGTGAAGTGTTCTTTTTCGGTCTCTTCCCTTATGCAGGCAGGAGGAGACCACTGCAAAGAGTCAAACGTAGGTGTGGAGCCCCAGGATGGGGTCTCGCCACGGGATTCCTGGCAGGCTTTGGTACCTGCATCACCAGCCATGGTCCACCGTGGGCTTCTGCCACGGAGTGTTCGGGTCTGTGGCTCAGGGTCCAGCTGATCTCGTCCCGATTTGGTTTGCTGCCTGCCTTCCAGGTTCACATGTGGTTGTTTGCAAGCAGGAGGCCCGGTAAGGGCTGAAGGAACCATCAGCCTTCAGGGAAGCAGCTTTGCTTTCCCTGGTTCCTCAGGGGTGGCAGCTGTGGGCACCCTCCTGTGCGGAGCTTCGGTCGCCTCAGTTCTTCTGCGGCCCCCCTGTAGGCTGGTAGGGTGTTGGGGGGGCTTGTAGGCTTCTCAGGGAGAAAGTGCTGGAAGCCGCTGGCAGGAGTACTGCTCAAAATGTGACAGTCCCCTACAGGCCCTTTCAGTTGGACCCAAACTGCCCCAGGCTGCCTCTCGCCCTTCCCTCTCCTCAGGAAGGAACCTCCAGCCAGGGACACTCCCGCCATCTTAGTCTCTCTCCCTAGGCCTCTCCTCTCCTGCGCTCTCTCGCCTTTTCTTCCTGCCCCAACTTCCCCCAAACTACCCGTTACTGTCTTACCACATCCTGCTGTCTGTTGCTTCCCTTCTTTCAATTCCATCTTTTCTTTTTCCGGTTCCTTTATCTTTTCTGTTCTCGCACATCATGAAATAAAGCCTCAGTGTCTTGTCCCCGAAACAGATGATGAATCATCCTCAGAGGCAAAAAAAAAAAAAAAAACCACCAAAAACCAAACATCATTTTCCATGTAAGAGTGTCCTTGCTATGCTCGCTTTTTACGTGCTTACGTTACTTCAAGCGAATCCACATTGCTTATCGGTGTGTCTTGTTGGGAGTCCGGAGGTAACACTATGACAACATTGGAAGTAAGTCACTTCTGATATCCCTCCATTGCTGTACAGCAGCCTACAGGCTGATTTTTTTGTTTCAATGTCCTATCACCTGCAGCACGTTTCTCGGAGTTTCCTTCTTCCTGGTTATGTCTACATGATGAAATGCGCTTATATATAGAAATTCCATACCGATACCACAATATTACTTCATATCTCTGAGCTTGCTTGCCCTGAGATGAATCTGACTTTGAAACCCGGTGTCATTTTGTGCTGCGCGACTGACTTAAAATCCCTGCCTAAAGAAAACAGCCCCTCACTATGTAACCTTATCACTGTACTGCAAAATGTGAATGTCAGATTAACACAGGAGCAGTAACAGCAGGTAAAACATCCGGGGGGGGGGGGGGGGGGAAGG
>JANZLQ010000030.1:2146890-2159608 GCA_026212715.1 Elanus axillaris | reverse complement strand
GGGGAATGGAAGGGTGAGAGTCGAGACCAGGAAAGCAGGAACAATTAGTAGCAACATCAAAGACGGAGAGGAGGAGGTAGCAATCAGCTTGTAATGCTTAGCCTGTGGCAAACACAAATCCTGCACAGGCAACCAGGTGTTCCCTCGTCCACCGCAGGAAGCAGTTACTGAAACTCATTAGAAAATGACAGTGACTTATGATAGCATCTGTAGGAGCCGAACAAAGAAAGACTTTTGGCACCCAAACCTACAACACAAAAGAACATCAGTAAATATTGTGCCTGTAGTACGGGCCAGGAAACAAATGCACCCACATCCTCACAACAGACTGATAAACCGCTCACCCTACTCGTGCCTCAGTGGCATGCCAGCACGCAGCAGTGCCAAGAGCCGCGTCGCTCTGGGCTCTGCCGACGCCAGCTCCTGAGCATAAGCCATGTGTAGATGCAGCCTTGAAAAAGAGGTAGTTGGCTTGTTAGCCTGTGTAAAACGATGTATACGGAACAGAAAATTTTGGCAGGTAGGGGTTTGGGTTTGATTTCTGCTGTGCTACGTGCAGTTTACGTAGCTCTCAATAAAGTAGGATTTTTGTGAGTTCTGTAACGCAGAGTGGGGAGTTTCCTCTGCTTTTTCCATTCTGGCCTTATTTATGAATGGAGAAATGCATTTTCTGAGTACAGCACAAGAGCAGAGAGTAGTGCACATTTGTGGACACAGAAAGAGAGAGCAGAAGCCAAAGGGTGTATACTTTCTGTTTTATGGCGGAGGAGGTTTTGGCAGATGAAAAAGATTTGTCATAAAATTTTGACCTTTTTGGCTCACTTCTTAATTGACTTCTGAGGCAGCGCTAAACACATTCTGAACTGGCTCGCCTCAGAGACCAAATAGCCATTTTCCTTTGTGGACAGAAAAGACTCAAGACTTAAGCCTGTCAAAGGTCAGCAAAAAATGGAGTTCTACTTTGCACGAGAAGAGGAAACCTGTTTTGTGCTAGTAGTTAAGTTCATAGAACAACAAAGTAGCGTAATAGATCTTCTGATACCTTTTGTATTAGATCCATATATCTGTGAGTAGTTTTATATGCTTCTTAGTGAGAAGCTGGTAGGTGCTTTTTTAAATTATTATTGCTATTTTTCAACAGTCTAATTTAGGTCTGTCCAAAGTGATTTGTCTAATTTTTTTATTTCTGGTAATGCGTTCAGCTTCCACATGAGTCATGTTTGTGTGATGTCTATAACCATCTCATTTTATTTCCTAGAAATAAAAAGGGAACACATTAGTTTAATACTACCAATAACAGCTTTAGGCTGCGCTAGGCACAGAGGGTGACTAGGAACACCTGACATTCACAGCTGGTCTTCAAAGGTATAAAATACTTCCAAAAGATTAGGATTTAAACATGCAAAATATGTTCTTATTTTACTTGGCTTTTTTTTTTCCTGTAAACAAAGCACACATTCCCTTTTAAATGTAGTTATTCTTTGCAAAATGGGAGACTGAGAATGAAAACATAAATTTAAAAAAATAAGAATTATTTATGCCAAAAATTCGGTGTTTCCCAAATGGAAACATGATGGTTCCTTCTGAGTTGGAGCTTGCTGCCTGTGTCAATGCATGCAATGCTTCCTCCTGCATGCAAGTTTTTTCTTGTGGTCACATTCAGAAATGTATCTAAGCCCATCCAGAAGCCCCCGCCCCGTTCAGGTACTGTTCTCCTGCGGTTCCACAGTCTGATCTTTTAATAGATAGCAAACTTCTGTTACTGTGAAGTATTGTGTGACTTCTGGCACTCCTAGCATTGCATACCACCTGCAGAGTTTCACAGAAGTAACATCGTCACCATCAGCAAATCATGCCATTTGTGGAAAGAAGTGATTTATATTCTTCACGCAATTCACATTGTGTCTACCTTAGGCCACTGACAAGGTTTTGTTGGCAGAGGCTTCTCACGGAGGTGTAACAAGTGCCAGCAGGAATTTTACTGCCAAAAGAGCTCCGGATCTTCCTTAGATATCCCTAGGTGGAAGGCAGAAGGATATTATTTTTCCTCTTTGTGTCCTCCGCAGTGCAGAAATGTAATTTAGTTATTATCCTTGCTGCTCATCTTGTTCCTGTGTTGTTTCTATCTATTGCTCCTGTAAAGCACATCATCCTAATGGCCAATGATAAATTATCTCTTTCAGAGACTATCTGATTTCAGTATCTCTGCCGAGTTTAGTGAGCGATTTCATAAAATATGATTAATCTTCTGTAAAAGAAGTTGTTTAATCCTGGGGTCATTTAAAATTTGCAGTAGTAGGTTATCCTTGGTTTTAATCAGCTTTTTTTTGTATTAAAAAAAAAACACCACCAAACAAAGGCAAGCACAACTTCTGTATTCTGAGCTTAAATATGTATAAACCTATTCTTGCTCAGGGCATGTCTTTAGGTCTTGTTCTCTAGCGTCTTCAGTAATTTCTCTCATTAGTAACAGAACTCCAGATTTTTTTCCTGCTCTCAAACATTACCAAGTGTTGCTTATGAAAGAAGATCTGGCTGTATTCTCTTTCATACAAACATCTGGAGTAATGCTATGTGTGGTACCCTATAGAAAACAGAACAGAACCCTATCTGAGTAAATAACACTGAAGTTACCCTGTTACGGCAGGATTGCTTAGGCTTCGCTGTGTTACCTTGTTCCATGAGCCTGCTAGTATTTCATATTTGCAACATGTTTCCTAACCTCCAGAAGGCTTTTATGTAAACTCACTGGAAATTCTATTATCTTTATGATATATTGCCTACAAATTTTTGCCACAATAGTTACCTATCCCTAAAGAAATTCCTCCCTGTTAAGAACTTCCTTCCTAAGCTCAGCTATTGAAGAGCTACTTACTTCTCAGTTTTTTTTCCTGTCCCTCACAGCTGCACAGTTAGCAAATTTTAACCGCTGGGCAATATTTTGCACACACCAAAGTTTTGAAACACAATTCTACCAAACACTCAAAGGAGATCACATTTCCTGCTCTGTAGTCCCCGTTTAATTGCACAGGGATTCGTCTTGTTTGGAGGCATTTCGTTAGTGTTACGCAGTAGTTGGAAACGTGGTAGTGTCATGCGTCTTCTCTGAATCAGACACTGGTGCTGTCCCCCCCTGCCCTGACTCTGGGATTTCAATATGTCCATCAAAACCAAATAATCTTTCAGTAATCAGAAAAGAACCATTTATGCTCAGGGTGGGATGCAGGCCTTATTTTTTTCTATGCGCTTCAGGTCTTAGGTTTTTCTACTGCATCTCATGGACATTTGTGGTGCTTTCCTATCCCTCGGAGTAGTGCTGTTATTTCAAATCCTAGCCAACACCTCTCTTTTCCTCTTACAGCAATGGCAGAATCTGTATCCTGTGTAAAAAGCAGAAGATAATCGGCATCTAATGAAAATATTTTCTATTCCCTGTTCACTTACTCTTGAAATAAAGGGTTCATCTTTCATCCCAATAGTAATTAGGTCAGAAAGAGAGATAGAAGGGATATCCTTGTATTGTTCCCTTACATAATGGTATCAGCCTAGTTTTTGCATCATTTCTCCAGATATATATCATATATAGAATTCTTGGATAGAAATGAACTTATTCTACATTTCTGAATACATTCCACCAAATCCTATTTTCCAGTACCTAAGAATAGGTTCTATAGCAACACTAAAGCCCTTTTCAGTATTTGTAGGTAGAACATAGCCCTCTTAATGCTGGTAGGGCATGGTATTGCATACAAATTACTTGCAGTTTTTGTAAAACAAGTTTGTTTTCAGTGTACTTACTCATTTAAGAATCGCTGCCTCTCATCTAAAGAGATGTGTTTGTTTCATAACAAGGGAGCTGCTTGTGATTCAGCACATGAACTATTATCATTTATTTCTTCATTTTAAGTATGCATTTTTTACCACCACCACCCCCTGTTTTTTTCCCCAAACTCTTCATTTTGAGGGTATGGAATAACTTTTGTTATATTGCAGCCTTGGCATTTTTTCTTGTAATGTGAAGGTACTGATACCTTTACTATTTAATATAACCTAGAAGGTAGATCTCGAAATATTTTCCTAGTGCTATTCTAGCACTAGTCCTGGATTTGGAGGGAGAATGGGGGCAATGTTTATTCCTATTGTTATATTATAGCTACTCGTTATCTTCTGTTTGAGATCTGACTAACAGTTGGCTTGGAAGACCTTCTTTTCCTACAGAATCCGTTTGACCAGTCGCAGTGACAGGGTTTGTTTTCATCTGCAGACCTTAACTTTGGCCCTGGTTTAACCTCGCCTTTTTTTCTGCCGGCAATTAAGAAAAGGTCTTCTTTTTACGATACTCACCAAGGTCTCTCACCTGGTTCCCAGGGTTTTCCCCCACAATTGCCCCCTGCCTCTGCTGCTTCCACCTGCACTTTTTGCAACTCCCCCAGAGACCCAAAAGCAGGGAAGAGGGGAGAGAGGTCTGTCCTGCAGTGGCAAGGCGGCCGCTCCTCGACACCCCCGGCGCTTGCGGGGCTTCCCTCCCCGCCCACGCCATTCCTCCGCCTTCTAAACCCATCCTAAATCATCTCAGCCAGAGAGAGTTTCTTCAAAGAGTGTTTCAGATGAGCTCAAAAATAGGGCATGCTGCAGCGGAGGGAAACTTTACTCCAGGTCCCAGCCGGATCTGGGAGCAGGAATTGGAAGACAGGATATACCAGTGAGGTGGCAAAGAATTTAGTATCCCTGGGAACGGGTCCGTCCACCTTGTCTTTAACCATCACCCCCTCTTCTTTACTGTCAGATACCGTGGAAGGGCGCTGGCAGGTTACCATCAGGAGCTATCCCTGGTTTTATTGTCCTCTCAGTCTAGTTCCAGGATTCCCCCAGCCTCCCAAACACAGCTGAACACTCAGAAACAGGGCGACCACTTTACAGATACCTGACGTGATCTTCGATTTTATTACGTCTTTTTCAGTCATCCATTCCTTTGCAAAACTGGGCAACAAATACAACCCGGCTTTAGGAGCGGTTAGCAACTACTTACCGTGAGCACGCGCACTTAAATGAACTACTAAAAAAACCTAGATTGTAGGGTAGGAATCAATATTTCACGCTCAAATGAAATGACCTGAGAGGCAGAAGAAACAGCAAGTGATGACTTTTTGGTATTTGAAATCCTTAATTGGGCATATACGAACAGTTAGGAGATGGTTCCTCTCGCTGGGATGTAAGGCACCTCAACCTATTAGCTCTGTAAATGAGTGTTTAAAGGACATTAAAGGAGTTTTGCTAGTCCTTTCTTTCAACTGTTACCCACATGAGCAAAGCAGGTTGAAGATTGTGTGAAGTGATTAATTACACTAATTAAACCCGCTTTATTTACACTTACTCTATAATTTATCATTACTACTTCTGTCAGTTGATCGAAGGTGAGTGAAGTGTTGTTTATAATTGGTACGGGAGCTAATTAAATATTCGTTCGAGCATGTTTTGGTCTGTCTCCTTTGTCAATTAGAACTGGCATCACAATACATGACTGACCACATGGAAATGTGTAACACAAGAGTAGTGCTCCACTTTACGACTTACTTGGAGAAGGAAATGTGCCCCGGTATGGTGACTGACTTCAAATCTTAAGGAGAGAAAAAAAATCCTTCTCCTTTCACTTGCATGATGTTTTTGTTGGGAAGTTAACATGACAAACCAAGTAACAAGCATGCACTTATCTCACGGAGGCTGACTAGGTATGTGTTTCTGTAGTTTGTAGTATAATTCTTTTAGCCAATTCAGAAATAATTGTTGCATAGATTTAAAATACTGAATTAATCATTCCCTTATCTTGTAATAATATAGTATTGTATGTAACTTGTCATTATATGGTAATTATTTTATAATCATACAACTAGCAGATAATGTATTATTGAATAGTTGTTCCATGATAAATTCTGCTCTGTAATGTGATATATTAGTGCTGTTTCATAATTCAGCCTTTTGTTGTTGTTGTTTTGAAGATTGACCATACTATTGCTACGTATCTTGTCTAATTACTACATACTGCGAAGCTGCAATTTGGGAAGCATTCCGTGAGATACTGCACTCTAAGGATTAGGAAACGGGAGTAACTTTTCAGCTGTTGGAGTGGCGGACAGGAGGGATAGCCTGGCACTGATATCCCCACAGGGAACAATTTCTTTGTTTTCTTTTTGTGAGTTCCTCCTTTACAAGAAGCTCACATTCATCTGGCCATTTAGCGCTGTCACCCACCCAGCAATGGCACTGCAGTATAAGACAGAAAAAATGCAAAGTTCTCCGAGTTCCTAATCCACAGATTCCTACTACCCTAACTTGCTGTCCTGTAGGTAAAAATACAAATCACGAATACTGATTGTACTTAAATCTTATCAGACTTTACATCGTGTGTTTGTTTTACAACCTCACTCATAATCTAGTGATATTACAAAGAGCGAAATTTAATAGGATGTTCTTCTTTGCCCCCCCTCTCGATCTGGTGTGAGGGTACTGGACCAGCCTCTCAGCACGTAGAAAACTGCTTGACTGCCAACACTGGTAACCTCCTTAGAGCCCAGGTCCCTGCTGGGTCTCTGATGTGAGATACTCTTCTGCATGTGTCCGCTATGGGGTACGATTCGGGTGAGCTCTGCTCCTTGCGTGCCCGCCAGACAATGCCCTACCTACCCTCTGGGGAAGGGAAGAAAATGTGCGGTGCCTCGCCAGCTCCGATCCCCCACCAACCTCCCTGGCTTTTCTACCTCTGTCCGTGCTGACGCCTGGTTTTGGAATCTCTTGCTGAAGCTCCAGTCGGCATTAATGACTGTTTGTTGAATCAAAATGCGGTACTGTGCCGATGCACTTTGGCCTTTGTTTCTTGCTTTGTTCTTTATTTTTAATTGTAATCCTTTCTCTGCTTAATTTGGGCATCACGCCGCCCGGGACCGTGGATCGCGGCGGGCGGCTGAGCACCCAGCTTCTGTCTCTTGGGGTTTGCTTCCAAACGAGTGAGGAAGGGAGAGCCACAGGGTGTGCTCTTGGAGTCTGGGAATGCCAGGGAGCATTGAATCCCCTCTTGTCGCGGGAGGACTAGCAGGAAGAAACACGCTTTCAAAATTTGGAGCAGTGGTGCTGACGCAGTTGGCCAAGCTACTCTTTTACCGGCATTGTATTTGTTAAAAATTGATTTTATACTGTATATTCAGTGGGTACATTTTCTCTGTTAGCATGCACCACTTCAGTACACCTGGAATATCTTAAAAGCTGATTTGACGCCTACTGAAGTAGGCAAGCATATTCCAATGGCTTTGAATATAGTAGCCTGAGTGCTTGGCAGTTCCTGAGCATACAAGAATGGACCTTTTTATCCATTTGGGCCTTTCTGCAATGTATAAGTTGGACTGTTCTGATGAAATGTAGGTATAAAGTCAGTTGCACAAGTGAATATATTTTTTTTTATGTGGAGGAACAGGATATTATTTAAAAGTAAAATACACTCTTTTTTTCACACAATGGAAAGCTTTTTTTATCTAGTTTTAAGTATGCTGCAAAGTGTGGTTTGAAAAAAAGGAAATCTAAGGGATGGCCTAAATAGAGATATATGGTAAAATAATTATAGTGGTGGAATCTTACTGTTGTACTACCATTCTTCTTTCTTTTTTTTTTTTTTTTTTTTTTTTACTTACTGGTCTGTAATATGTTGTCAATTTTTGCATGAAAAGTAGAAGAATTAGAGGTTTATGTGTATTTGTTCTATACACATAGCTGATTTTTCATTACCTAAGCAAGCACTGGTAGAGCTAGAACAGTAGTACATGCAGGTACTGAGAAGCATCCTAGTATTGTGTTTTTGTGAAACAGCCATATGAAGTATTTTTGTGTGCAAACACTTGCTGTTCAAGAATAATTTATTTTTAAAAACATGAAAGTTTTAGGTTGTGCTCTCTTTTTTTTTTTTTTTTTTTTGCTTGGTTGGTTTGGGCTTTACCTGAATGATGGAAGAAGGAAGAGGAGGTGGTCTGAAGAGAGCAGAAACAACAGCGAAAGATGTTCTTTCCAAAGAAAATATTCCTCTTTAAAATAAAGGGACAAATGTTTTCATCATTTCAGTTTTTCGTCCCCATTTTTGACCCAGCCACGGATGATAGCAGTAACCTGCATTCTTTGTGTCCTTTCAGTTTCCCGTAATCAGCTGTTACTGTGATGCCCTTGAATGAACAATAAGCTCATCGCTGAAGACCACCCGCTTCCTTGGTTCGCCTTTTAAATAGCTACACTGCACCTTACGGCAGCATTGCAGATCGTATTGCTATTCAGAAGGAAAACCAGCGCTCCTGGCAGAGCAATCCCTGTCCTTCCCAGGGCTCTGCCCGCTGGGGCTCCTTCCGCAGCGTTTTGCCGCCCGCTTCCCTCTCTCTCCCAAGGAGCAGGAGGATGCCGTGGGAGCTCTCCTTCTGCCAGGGCTCGCAACGGAGCCTGTAACTCCCCAGCTGACCCTCACGGCCGAGATGCCGGGCTGGGATTATTGCGTGGAGGGCGGTGTGGCCGGAGGCAGCGGACGAGGGCTTCGGCGCTGCTGCCTGCGGTGCTCGGGCTCAGTCCCGGGTCCTGCCGGCATCTTCTCCGCTTCCCTGTTCTGCCTGAAGTCGGTGTGCCAGGTACTCTCAGGTGCTCCAAATCTCTTACAATTATTATTAGGCTTTTGAAAGAGAGAAATCATAGCCATGGAATAGCCGACATAACTGCCGGTAAGAGGGCTGGGTAGCGTAAACTAATTAAAAGGCCTTCACAAGAAGCCTGCCTCCTCCCCTCGCTGTCTGAACGGTGACTCCGCTCCTCGGACGCTGCCGAGCCTGCCAGCACCTGGATGTCCACGCCGCGCGGGAAACTCCTCTTTCCCTTCTCTGACTCCTAGAAAATCCCTCTGCTTTCCTGGCATTTCACTGCGGGTTGGCTCCCTGCTGCGGGCATGTCCCTCGCCCTCTCCTGTTCTCTCCTTGCCCGGTCTTCCCTGCGCTCCAGCGGCTTTCCCCGGCATCCGTGCACTTTGTGTCCCAGGCAAGACGCGCACCTTCTCCCTCCGCTTCGAGCTCCATACTGAGCCGGGTTACAGCAGCCAAGGTGAGGAAGATGGGGAGGGAGCCTCCGCTCCAGGTTAGGAGGAAGAGGAAGGTGTTGTCTGCCATACGTGTCCGCCAAAACGGAGAGGAATTGGAGTTAATTACCATACCCTGCTCCATCTTTTGAAGTCAGTCCACAGTGGCGTCTCCTGCAGTATGATGGCCGTGATTTGGTTTCCTGAATTTGCACTCACACCTGTACTATTTTAATACAGGAGGAAAGTGGCCCTGACTGAATCAGAGAAAATTCGGTACTATCACTATGAATAATCCAACACTAATACTCTTTCACAAGGCAAACAGATTTTTTTTATGTGGTGGTGAAAAAACATTGGTGAAAAAAAGGTAGGTAGTTATGTCTTCCCCATGCCTCAAATTGAAACGAAATGTAGTATGAATTTTTAAAGCAATACTACAAACCCTTGGTATCTGCTAAACTAAACCTTATGAAGCTGGAAGTGTTTGTTTTCAAGCTTATTTAAAATTGAAGATTGGTATTTAATTATGTAGCATTAAGGGAACAAAGAAGACTGAATTGTTCTAGTAGTTAACTAGTGATTTCCAGCGCCTAACTGAAAATAAAGAATTTCCAGCTGCCTTAACCCTTCGGAAAACAAAGGAAAAATAGTTGCATGGACACCTTCTTACATCAACACAACAGAGTTTAAATTTTTGCCAGGAAGAAACAGCAGTTTCTTGTCAAGAGCCATCAGTGTACAGCAGTAGACAGACAAGCCACGTCTCTTCTGGGTGAGCTGCGAGCTCTCCAGAAGGTTTGGGTTTGCCTTCAGATTGAAATCTCAAGAACGTTAACGAGAAAAGCAATCCATCTTTTCCCTACCAGACAAGATGGGACTGCCTGTAGTCCCTAAATCCTGAAAAAGGACCTTGTGTTTTTTCAAGATCACGCTGATTGATCTCAAATGTATCTTGTCGTTTGTACACTTGGTTTAAAGTGAGTTATTTATAGGTGAGCAGCCGCAGCTCTATTCTACGTTCGCTTGAGAAATGTGGGCTTATTAAAAATTTAAATCTCTCCCTCTCTCAAATGACTTTGTAATTACTTTATTGAAATGTATGTACGTTTTAATTGTTCATTACTGCTTGTTAAGGTACAAAATAAAAATTGCTATGCATTAGTGACCTTAAAAACCGTGTGCTCCAAACTTTTAACTAAAAATGTTCTTCTATGGTTTGGGTAAGTTTCCTAAAGTTCATGGAAGTGTTTAGGCTAAATGGCGCAGGGAACCCATGTATGTGATCCTAGCTGGCTACGTAAATCCCCTGGCGAGCCATAGTTAATACGAAAGGAACACTTGAAAGCCAGATGCAATGAAAATTTAAACATATTGAGTTCATAGCATGTGATAGTTTAATCATTATTTAAGCTTTAGAAATGTCACAGCATAATTGCTTTCAGAATGAGTACAAACACTTTCATGCACAAAAATTGCTTTCCTGCTGCAACTTTTGCCCCTCCTGGGAAAGTTAGGCTTTTGTGAATTTTCTGAACTTAATCATGTCACTTGATCACAGGCAAATTCTCAGTGAAAATTCAAAATCCAAAAGATTAAAATAAAGTCTACAGATACATTTCAAAACTAAGCCTGTATTTTCTTTACGCCCGTTAAAAAAAAAAAAAATCTGTGAAAACATTTCTTTCCTTAAAGAACAAAATTTGCGACAAAACCAGTTAAACGGAAGATGCTTAGTAAACCCTATTTGCAGAGTCAGGGAATGGAAAGCTACCAAATGTTGGATTTATAAGCACCCATGCAGGATTAAATTCAGCTCTCCTATGCCTGGGATACATTTTTAATAACCTCACAGCATACATGGAGCCCTGCCTCCTTCTGTACTTGTAAGGAAAATACAAGGACCAGAACTTACTTTCTAAATCGGTCCTGTATCTGGAATACTCTGATGAACGCAATTGACTTTGCAGTATAAATTGTGTCGATATGTAAAATAGTGTCATAATCCCAGACCACACTTCGATGCGAACACTTCCACATCACATGGCCTACTATGACTTGTTTATAATACTACCAGCGGTTCGGGTTGGATTTTGGAAAATATCAGTTATAAGGGTTCTGCCATTTCTGAGAAACAGGCTAGGGGAAAAAATATTCTCTGTATAACTTGGGGGTGGGGTTGCTTGCACGTTTTCTAAGTGCAGATCTTTTTGCAGCAGTTGTACATCCTCGTAGCAAAGACTTAAAGGTCATAAAATTTGGCCTTTGTATCAGGAATGTATGGGGAGTTATTTCTGGTAAAATTCACTGGAATTTTGCCATTGTGAGTCTTTTTAAAACTGAACCGTTCTGTAGGAGGAAAATCAACATACGCGTTTCACATCTCTTCAGCTTTGTGTCACCTTCTATGCTCTGATGAGCTTCTAAGTGCTGACCAGAGAGGAACCTACCATCCCCGTGGAGCCGCGAAGTGTGCTGTAGATGACGGCTCTTGGGTTGAAGGTGGACTTCTCTGTAACTCAGGCAGTGGCCAAGGCATAACCCTCTTCTTTCCTCTCCTCTTGTGTTTCACTTGCTGGGCCCGGACACCATGGAAGAATAAGCTAGTTTATTTAAAATCAGAAGAGCCGGAGATCAGTGAAGGCATAGGGATGGATTAGGTGGGTTATTCTTTAATGTAGCTCTTCGTGTAGGGAGACAGAATGAGCTCACCATTTAAAGCAGTCGTGGGAGGTCACGTCCAAACCACACGAGAGCGCGGTGCGGGAAGAGCCTTTCCCTCTCTGATACACGCTCACATCATCAGCTAAATCACTTGTACATGAACCTAATGAATATTAGAACATGTTTTACTTTCACAGAATAACGAAGTGACTGTGGAAAGCGTTACTGTTCACACTCCCGACGTGCCCTTCAGTCTGGCAGCCCCAATTTAAGCTCGCTGCCTGCGCTTGGCTCTCCTGCCACGCAGTGCTGCGATGGGGAAGGTAAGATAGGCTGGGAAAACAGTCATCAAAGATTCACTGGGATCCGGGTGAGTCCTACATGATGAGAGGAGCTATTAATATTTTAAAGGCTGCCATCCATCCCTACAGGCACCAGAGTATTACATCACCGTGTGTCCAGGACGGAGTGGCAGTAATCAATAGATCTAATGTGCCGGGGGCCCGGGGAGGGACAAGTCAGTATTTCCCATGCAGAACGACTGGATATAATTAAGTGAATAAACAAGGCTTGTCCTTAGGAAAAAAGAAAACTCATCAACTCTTCTGAGCTGAAAACAAGACTTCTTTATCAAATAGTAGGGTTGGGATTGTTTAGGGTTAGAATTTCTTCACCAGTGTCATGGTTTAAGCCCAGCTGACCACTAAGCCCCACGCAGCCGCTCACTCACCTCCCTCACAGCGGGATGGGGGAGAGAATCCAAAGGGTAAAAGTGAGAAAACTTGTGGGCTGAGATAAAAACAGTTTAACGGGGAAAGGAAATCCATTCCCCACTCCCCACGGGCAGGCAGGAGTTCAGCCATCTCCAGGAGGGCCGGGCTCCAGCACATTAATTAGCGGTGACTTGGGAAGACAAACGCCATCCCTCCCAACATCTCCATCCTTCCTCCTTCTCCCCCCAGCTCC
>JANZLQ010000030.1:2123869-2136345 GCA_026212715.1 Elanus axillaris | reverse complement strand
CGGAGAAGTTGGGGGTTACTCAGCTGGAGCCCGGCCGTGTTGGTCTGCCGGGGGAATGGGCCGCTCCGGCGGATTTCAGGTCCCGGTAACCGCGGACTTGGAGCAGAGCCTGTAAGTGGGATGTTGGTGCGTCCTCAGCTAAAGGGAGCATCCTTCAGGGGTGGGTTGTTTTTTGTGGTTTTTTTTCGCGTTCTCAAAATTTCCAGTTTCATTGCTATAGTAACAGCTGCTATGCTCATATGTTCTCTTGTGTGACATAAATAGATTTGGAGATAAATAGGATACATAAAGAGGTTTGGCCGTGTTGGTCGGGCAGGTACGCAAGTTCCTCGCCGGAGTTCAGACCTCTTCTCATCCCCCCTTTCTCCTCTCGCCAGCCTCCCCCCCCCAGCTCTCGTTGGCATGCTGTATAATTCCAGCGTGTCTAAACAGACAGATTAAATTAACTGATAACAAAATACAATATTAAAGTATCTCCTTGTAACCACTATTTGACAGTTCGGGGGTTTTTCCCTATTTAAAAGGGCAGGGATTTGAAAACTGTTTTTTGTTTACGTAACACTGTTTTTGAAGTTCGGAATGTGGAAAGAGGTAGTATCGCTAAATGATACCAAAATTGAGGTCTCGGGGTGCTTGTATCAAGCCTGCCGTCAACTATTCAGTCTCGAAATACAAAGTGGTTTATTCAGCAATTATATTAGTATAACTTCTCCCCCCTGTGGCCCAGCACACTGTTGGCCACAGGTATTAAACACTGCCTTCGTAGAGTAAAGCGGAAACGTAGAATTGCCACAGACTTTGTGTTTGAGGGGGTTTTGCAAATTCATCCTGTAGCAAGGGTTGTTTGAGCCTAAACAGGCATGGAGGGAACTGTCAGGGTCAAAGGAGCAGAGGATAATTCGCTTTCAAACTTGCATACCCGCGGGTGTGAACGACCAGTGATTTCCCTGGTTTTTCTTTACCTCTGTTCTAGGATGGACATCTTTGCTTCAGGAAGTTTCTAACGGTCCCGGTCCATATTTCTCTTTGTGTGGTTTTTAGCACTGGAATTTGTATTGTGCTGGGGTTTTGGTTCTGTTTTTTCGAAGAAGGCATCTTTTATAGCATCGCAGCGTTAAGCTGTGATGACAGCCGAGTCAAAACTTGTTCTCTAGGTCTTAAGGCCCATCATGATGACTCTGAAGTGCTACAGCATTAGAGAAGCTGTTTGTCCTACGCTAGACCCAAGTTGCAACGTGGAGATGGGCTTTGGTTGTACAGGCGTTCCTAGTGGGGTTTTCTACTTTGATTTGAATAAAAGTTTAAGAAACTGGCATTCATTTTCTTGGGTTGCTTTTAAATAGAAGCTTTTGATAAGGCTTCTGTGTCTTGCATAAGGTAGGTACTTCCCGCCCCGCCCCTTTTTAGGATCCGCTGCGAGGAGTTGCTTCTCACTGATTACGGCTCGGGTGAAAGAAAAGCGTATAGATACATGCATTTAGGAAATGGCCGGTGTATTTTTGTGTGGACGTTAGTATGGGAGGGGAATGGTGTTTGATCATTTCAACTTGCTGTTAAGTTTGTAAAGATTGGTAAAGCAACACTAACTTTTCTGAGTGGTATGCCGGTCAGAACAAGCGCAACGAGCTTCTGAGTTACCGTATCTCACAGGGACTTGCTTTTAAGATAATGCAAAAAAATCTCGGTCTCTTATTTCATAACAAATGGGAAGTCCTGTAACGTGAGTAAGTATTAGGGACAGACATGCAGAGATAGTATCGCTACTTTAAAAAAAAAAAAAAAGTTAAAAAAAAAATCAAAGTGGAAGGAGCAGTATGTTAGTGGATAGGACTTTTTTTCCACAGTGGTGACATGCCTTTCAACTAGTCCTTGAAAGGAGCTCTATCACATGACCCATTCTTTTGCAAAAGTAACCCTATTGTGTGCTCCCACCCGTTATTTTCCATTGCCATTCTGTAGCACGTTCCTCCTCACCGCCTCCCGCCATCCCGGAGTTACACATTTGCTAGCAGTGTTAAGTGCCTGACTAATCTTCTAGACTTTCACTGGATTCTCAGAAGTCACTGCACTACACAGAGGCTTAAAATTAACGTATGCTTTAGAGTTAGCCAGGATCAGATGTTATGGATGCTACTCAGGCAATCTGCCTTTTTTTTTTTTTTTTTTTTTCCTAGAGGCATTTTTGCTCATTATGGGTTTGGTATTTAAGCTGTAAGTATATATGATATTATCACAGGAGTTTTCCAGTCATTGTGTTAGAAATCAAACCCAATGAGAAGCAGAGCGAGCAACTGTCTGTTGAAAAGCCGACGTTCAATAAATGAGATTTTTGCTTCCTGTTTGCAACATCCAAAGATGGGTTGTTTGGAGGAGGAGTGGAGAATAGTTGTCACATAGCACTGATTGATGGTTTGCCTACTGTGATTAATGTGAAGTTGCATTGGTATGTATGTGTCATCACGGGGATGATGTTTCTCAAAGTAATCTTCTTCTGTCTCCGGGAAGCAAAAATAATTATTTGTAATACAAATAATGCATTTGTTTTTTTTTTTTTTTTGCATGATATTAAAAACTTGCACTGGAGCTATCTAGTTCATGAATATTACTGCGTCTCAGCGTGCTAAACAGAACTAACCATTATCAGTACGGGGTTTAGATGTTCAAAAGAGAAGACCTTCAGATATGATCAACCTTTTAAAAAAAAATGTAATTGAAAATGTACAGTAGAAACATAGATTGCCCAAAACAGAATCTGTGTAAGACTTAATTGATGAGATGGCGTTATTTATATTAATTTCCTGCAAACTCGATTATGAAACAACTTGAAGTTATGAAAATGGCAATTCTTAGAGTGCATCCTGAATTTAAAGTAAGACGTGCAACAGCATGCGATGACTCAGTTTTAACCAAGTAACCTTAGAAACGTCTTCAGAAATGGGTTTTAGTCTGGTTATACTTGAGCTGTTACCATTGCCAAGCGTGTGCGTCTATGGGTACGTGTGTATATAGTGGTTCTTGTGAGTGTACACTTGCTGTGTTTATTCTTAGTCTAGCTGTTTCATCGTTATGATCTGCAGTTACAGTTTTGGAAGTAGTTTTCCAGTCAGCGCTGCTCCAAAGTGTACTCTCTCTGTTCAAGCAGGAATCTGAATCCAGAACGCACAGTTTGTAAATGCCTTCTTGCAGCTTCCAGACCTGGACCGAGCTGCAGAGCGCTGCTGGGAGCCAAACTCCCCAAAGCAGCCCGTTTCGCCTGGGAGGAGGAGTGCGGCGGACAGCAAGCAGCAGAAACGTGGGAGAAAACCCTTGCAGGAGGCAGGTCATCGCACAGGTGCCCACTCTTCACGGTCCTCCGAAGCATCTCCTGCTGCCCGGAGTCATACAGAGGGTACTAAAGGAGTAGTGGGTTAGTAGCAGAGGCGGAGGAGGCGGTGAAGGGGTGTTGTTGAGGTAGTTTACGCCTCAGGTTATGTGGCAGGGGGGCTGCCCTGGGGTTGCAGAGCTGCTCCTGCCTCTCCATCCAGGCTTAGGGAAGACTAGGGACGCCTAAGGCGATGGCAGGTAATTTTATACATCGCTTTATTACAAGAAACTAAAGAGAAAATAAGTATGAAGAGCGCATCATGCTCCGTCAGCTGTACTAAAAGGTTTGGTTTAAGAAGTGAGTGTTGGTGTGAATCACTTTCTGTAACATTAGGGGGAAAGAGTATTACACAGCTATTCTTCACGTAACGGTGGCACGTTCCGCTGAAATGAGAGCTGCAGCATCCCTCAGACAGCCCTGTGCCGCTGCTGAAAACTTCAGTGCTCAACCTCATGTTTGCAGACGGAATCTTCTTCCAGGGCCCTGTGAAATCAAAAGGAAAAGGAGTTCGTCCTGTCTGAGGTAGACTGTTTGTATGCACGTGTAGTATTAATACTAAAATAGTACTGGTTTATAAAAATGTGCCATGGGTTAATATATAAAATACGCTTTCCGCTCTTTATTGAGGAAAGGGTTCTGAGTTTATTGGAGTCTTAACCGGCTCCTTCTACTCCTTCATCTGCCTTGTCTCGCTCTTCGCCCTCTTTGCTGGGGACCTTCCTTTGCCCTTGCTCCTTTTGTATGCTTCGCGTTGCGTATGATGTGTTGAACCCTGCTTTCCTGTTGAGGTTTATGGCAGGACTGCTATTTGATGGTGAGCGTTGACATGTTTTCGCATTTCGACGTGCAGTCATACGGGCACAGAACAGATGGGCTTATGCAGCTGTGTATAGGATAACTGATACACAGGACCACTAGCATGGATTTAGATTTCCTTTCAATTGCATGGAAATACTGGATCATCTATATATCACTGGTTCATTGCCGTCTTCACAAAAAAAAAGTACCTGGTTGAGTGTTACAATTCTCCAGTAAATCACGCTGTACTATGTATTTGTGTTAGAATGGCTGCATTACTGCTTATGAGCATTACATGCATCCACCACCTTCTCTCGTACCTCTACCTGGGGGAGAAATAACTCTCAGCAGAGTTAGATAGTATTGAAATCAATGTTAGTGCTAACTTCAGTCAAAATTAGCCTCTTTGAGGGATTTAAGCTGTACACAAGTAAAATTTTCTTTTTAGACTGCATCAAACCTGAATTCCCACCAACATTCACAAACGCAGGCAAGACTTCACCACGTACATCATCATTCAGCTTTTGGGCAGAGCACTATAGATAAGGAAGATACAAGCAAAGTGTTATCCCGCACCAAAGAGGATCTAAGTCACCCCAGAATTAAAAGTTCTCGATGCCTTAAAATCCCCACCTGAGACACAAGGCTGAGCTAATAAAAAAGACTAGGTGTGACGTGCAGTTGTACTTCTTTGGACAGCTAAGGGAGGAAAATATTCGGATTTTTTGGCTTTAAGATAAGCCGTGGGACTTGGACTATCAATGTGACTGATGATAACAAAAGGGACACTCAGTTGTTTATCTTCATTATTTTTCTTGTCTTTCTACAGAATCCTGTGAGTATTTCTTTTATAGGGAGAACAAAATTGCTTCGTTAATTTTAACCAAAATATTTTTCTATAGATTTTTTTCCAAGTTTTTTGTTTGTTTGTCTTTATTAGCTAGAAAATTCCTTTATCTGTTGTCAGAGCCTTTACACATGAGAACATTGTTAATGCCTTTTTGTTCTGGGACAGACAGTGCAGTCCTAGGATTTTTTTCCTGCGTTCTACTCATTTTTTTTTCAGACTCTTTCTTCCAGACAAGAAAACAAAACAGAAGATTTTGAGGCATCCAGTAATACTTAAGGTGTTAATCAGAGACCTGTAACGTGGTATCTTTCTGATACTAATTTTTTTGTTTCCAGGTTGTAACCTGGAGGTTAGAAGTGCTGATGTTGGTCTTGGAGCTGATACAAATACGCAACTCGATGTTCACTTTGCTTTTCTTTGCCACTAGTTCTAGTTCTACCTATTTCTTTCAGTGATAATTATGTTATTAATTGTTACAACTGAAACATTTGCAATAGTGCTCAATTCCAACTCGGGCAAGGTATCCAAAACGGACAGTCTACAGCAACAAAGCAGAAAGAATAAGATGGATGTCTTTGAAATACCATACTGTTGCCATGATTTTTGTTCCTGCGTCTTTCAAATCTAGCTTAAGTGAAACTTACTTGCTTGTTGGAGAGGGGTAATTGATGAGAGCCAAATACCGAGGCCCCATGTAGGTAGATATATTTTTGAGCTAATGAACTTGAGCTTTGACTTCATGTGTGAGCAAACATTACAAAACGGGTCCTGTTCTTGTGCTGAGCATAACCTTTCCCTTGGCTTCCTGTTCTTGATAAGGGAAATCGTTTGACTGACCCTCCTGATGGTCTTTCCGAGGGGTGTTTAAATCAAATAACGTTGCAAAATAACAAGCTCTTAGGCAAAGAAGACCAGTCTGGAGCATCGCTGAAAATAGATTCAACTGGTATGAAGCTGCAAGTATTTAAACTGAATGACTGTGGGAAACTGAGCGGCAGCAGCTGTTTCTGGGCTTTTAGGTGGGTGTAACATCAAATATGCTTCTGGTCAGTACTGAAGCCTGCGCTGTTGCTTGTAACCGCACAGCCTGGCATGCAGTTTCTGGCCTCCGATCCTGAACTTTAGCAGTGTACCTGAGGCAGCCAGGATTCAAATGGAAGTCTGCAAGCCACCAGAAGGAATTTCTTCAGCATCAGAGCAGAGTTTAAGGAGTCTGTGCTTATATACCTGCTGAAAAGAAGCACAAGAAGGAGTTGAAGTTGGCACAAAGCTAGCAGAGAAGAATCAGTGTCTGTAGCAGAAAGATGGTTAAACCAAGGGGCTGGAATTCTTTGGTCAATTTTTCTTGGCTACTGAAATCCAATGAAATATGTCAAGTCAAAGAGCAGCGTTTTGGGAACCTAACTTTTGGGAACTTTTGCTCAGAGCAATGGAAATACAACAGCCAGAGTTGGCACTCCCAGTTCATACAGCCGTGTCTTTCTTATGTTGATTTGTATTATTTTTAGTATGTGAGATTACAAGAGGAGCCCGGGGCCTCGTGAACTATGTATGATATGCCCAAACTTTTGGGTCTTGAGGGCATGCTAGCGAGGCCGAGTCTCCTCTGTGCCTATTACCACCCCTTTTGCCCTCAGGTCTGAACAGTGTCCTCACGTACCTGTTTTCCTCTTCAGGTGCCAGGAGCGTGATTCTGGGTCCTCCCAAACATCTTTGGCCTTGAACTCGCTTGTTTGGAGCAGGAGGGAGTGCTGTTGTACGGCACAGGGAGTATTAGGCCAGGGGAAGGTCCCCTTCAACTCAAATTTCTGACGCTCAGGCCTTTGTGGTGAAGATACTTGCTTGTGCTGTACGACCTAAATTGGGGTGTCTGTGTTTGTCTGGCTTGTGCACTGGGCAGAGAAGGCACATGTGGAAGCTGTAGCTCCCTCAGGGCCTGAAACCCCATCGCAAGGCCTTATCCAATAGCCTGGAAACATTTGTCACTAAAGTCTCAATGAATAGCGGCAGAAACCTTCAGTGCCTCATGGTCTTCAGGTATTTAAGAGAAGTAGGAACCTGCCCTTCGTTCGTACTGTGGTGGAAAACTTCATCCTTTCCATTTGCAGTAGCACACGCACTGTTGGCAGTAGCTGGAATCGCTGAGATCTAGAAAGTCAGTACACAGCTCATCAGTAAGGTCAGCACTCATTTCTTGGGATATCTAATAGGTTTTTGGTGACTGTGTGCACACACCAGCTTTAAAGCAGTGCAGGTGCCTCTGATCAAAAGTGATCCAAGAAGAAGATGGCGAAGGGGGGGAGGTGAGGAAAGGTCCCTTTATTTAAGGCCAAAAGCGGGGTGGGAGGTGCCGGTGGCTGCCAGTGCTGAGATGCAGAGTGCTCACAGGTGAAATACATTAACTCTCAGTGGTGGCTGCCAGACACTGCACTGGACCCAATTCACTCTGTGAGCAATCATGGGAGATAAATGAGGCAATTTTTCCATAATCGTAGGTTCAGACTTGAAGACCATCTAGGTATGGACCCAGAACAGACAGGGTACTTTCTGTTTTTATAAAAATGGTATTATGGAGGGCAGAGGGGTATTGTCTAATGATAATGAATTCATAGAACTGTGTATTATCATAAGTGGGTAGAAACAAAAGTCAGAATTTAATATGCTGAAATGAGAAGGACCAAGTGATGACTAATCTTACAATTATAAGGCATGGCATACGAAGTGCCAGTTGGACGACATAGGTTTTTAATAAGTACATCAAGTCACAACTCGTGGCGTGCGAGTGAAGAATAGAAAAGTGCCATATTACTTTGAAGGCAAGTGGTCTTAAATCCCAGGCAACCTCGCTTTTCGGAGGAAATTTTTGCATACACTTTCCTGTATTTATCTCTTCCCTAGTGTGTGTCTGCATCTTGCTCTTGCCTTACGGCCTCTTACCCTCCCCCTCCAACCCAGGTGCAAACCATCGCTTTTATCAGACAGCCAGCTGTGCTGCTCTCAGGCAGTAAAACCTTTTGATCAGAGGACTGAAGCTTTCCCTGGGTTTCAAGAGTGTTGCCTGCACAGAAAGCAAGGGTGGAGAAGGAGCTCTGTGGCCCTCTGATACTGCGACAGATTGCCTGCGACTGGAGAGCAAAAGGACTCCTCTCCATGGGGTCCTCCCCCCTCCCCATACCTTCCCTGAGCATCCCGGTGCAGCGGGGATGCAATTGTGTTTGTATTTGCTCACCAAAAGGTGCCATAAGCTCTTCAAAGGCTTTGTATGAAAGTGCTGGGAGCGTGATCTGCCACAGCGGGTGAGTTGGACTCTTTCAGATAATTTGAGGGGGTGGGGAGGCGACAAGACGACAGCCCTTCCTTTGTGTGTTTGGGGTTAGTGCACACTGAAGAAAGGGAGGACTGAGTAAAAGAACAATTTTCAGACCAGCTAATCGCGGTGCTTTGTTGGACATTACAACAAAAACTGATAGAAAGTATAATACAAGACATGAAGGTGGTAAATGGTTAATGGGATAACTTGCAACATGAGTTCGCCAAAACCAGATTGTACTGGAATAACCTGCTTACTGACCTTTTCTTAGACTCTATCTGATGTCTTTCTATTTCCTTTCAGGGCTCTGAGCACACATTTTCTGTAGTGCCACTTGGGAAATGTTTAGTTAAGCCAGAGAAGATGGATTTTCTTGCAAGAGTGTAGGTGGGCAAGGTCCTGGGCGAAGGAGCATTGTCAGTTAGTCATTTTGAAAATCAAATTAATGGAAAGAAAACATGCTACTAATAAAGTCCCACAAGGAGAACTCTCAGCCACTTGAAAAATACTTTTTTATTTTATTATCTCAGCACAAAACCCTGAAATATGTCAACGAAACTTTTTGATAGCGGAATATTAGGAGGCGTTTTCTGAAGAGAGGAAGATAAATCCTGTGTAGAAAGAGTTTTGCAGATGAGAGGGAAAGAACAGAATAGGAGCCGAGCTAATAACGCACCTAATAGCTAGTTACAAATCAGGGATCTTGGGCTGAAAACAAGAGTAGGAAAAGACCTGGGTGACCCTCTTGACTACAGTACATCTCAGCCACCTATATTAGGAACGTAATAGAATATTTCATGGCCTAATTGCACAACAAGCAAAATTGGGAGCGTTACGTACAGTTAGGAGTTCATCTGGGGAACTGTATACAACAACTGTGACCCTCTGTGGGCAAGAGGGACTCTTTCCAGCCCTCTTCTCTTCTGAATGCAACTGCCTGGACAGTCAAGAAATTAAGCAGCCTGTTGTACACAGACCCGACTTGGTGTGTTTCCCTCTTTTCTTTAACAGAGCAAAGGCTGCTAGCTTACATAGCTGCCATTAGTAAATGGAGGTTAAACATCAAGACTCTGAATCCTGGTAAGAGCAAGTAAGTTGTTGAAGGATTTGCTAGCCCATTTTCAAAGGCAAGATCAGCAAGTCCCTGGCGGCTTTTGGGATAGTAGCATCAGACCAAGGAGGGAGTGAGGACAAAAGGTATCATGTATGTGGCTCGTTCTCCCCAGCAGGCTTTGGTTTTAGGGCTTTGACCAACCAGCTGTGATGTGTTTGGCTGGAGGATCTTTGAGAACTAATGCTCCTCAGTTTCCCTTCAAAGAATTAAAACTGGTAGCCCTGTTGAAGATGGAGTGACCCCTGAGCCATGATTGCGCTTTGTCTGGTCTCTGACTAAGCTTCAAAGTTTTCAAGGCTTATTCATCAAAATTTTGCATTTCTTTCAGTCTGAAGCTGGAGTTCCTCTCTAGCTCATGTCATCCTTGTCTGTGTTGCATCTTGAGCTGCTTTTGGCAAGATTCTGAAGCTAACGCTGAACGTAACTGAGCAGTCTTCTCCAAAGTGTTCTAATTTGTGCCCTGCCCTGCTTAAGATCCTATCTTGTGAGTCTGGGAATTCAAGAATTAACTGTCTTAACTGAGAATCTCTTCTTCCCTGAAGTTTATCAAGACTGTGATGGGTTGCACGTCACTGCTTTTCTCAGTCTGCAGGAGGTTTCAGACTGCTTTTGTAAAATCAGGCAAAGCTTGATGCAAATGTCTTCAGCCAGCCTTGTGATCCTGGAAGCCTTGTCTTCACAGGTGAGGCATCCGTTTGGCATGCGAATGATGTCGACTTGCATTTATGAATAACCAGGAACTAATTGTGGGACAGTTCAGAATCCCTCAAGTGTTTGTCGCCTTTGGACTAATGTGCGTCTCATCCTGCTAATTGAAAGTACTGTTAAAGCCCTTCTTGAAGCCGAACCTTCCCAGTAGTTTATTGCAAACTGCTGTGAACACGTTTCTTATGTTTCTTATCTTAGGCCTGCTTTCCTTTTGCCGGTGACCTTCTGTCACCATTTGTCTCTTGCAGCATTTGTCATGGCCATTTCTTTTTAGCGTGGACTCTCTGCTTGAGTGACAGGACTCTTTCAGCTTACCGTCCTTTCCTTGCCATGCTTTTCAGGAATAATCTGCATTTGTGAGATTAATGGCACATCGTGAAGTCTGTTGTGCTGGTTTTGTTTCTTTTCTTTTCTTGTCTGTCTCTTTTTTTTTTTTTTTTTTTTTTTTACTTATTTTAAAAAGTTACTGGAAAAAAATCCATAGTCATCCATTTCCTGTTTTGCTTGCTGCTTATTGTGGAAAGATTTACATAAGATATTTTTCTGAGTTTTTGGAAGTTGGATGCTAAATGCTTGCTATTGTGTGATTGTTATACTAGCAAGCATAATGTATTAAAAGAGAAAACTTTATTTCATGGGATACGAGGACTACTCCAGTATAAACTTTGCTTAAGTCCTTAAGCTCCTCGTGATCATAGAGTTAACAGTGTTCCTTTTCTTTGTCTCTACATTCAGCATTTCTTTTATTTAGAGCAAGCCTGTTAGAATTGCTTTAGATTATAATGATTTTAATAATAGGAGATTATTTTAAGTGTTTTAGCAGAGGTCTCGATGTATACGTAAAGGGAACAACCTAAAACCAGTTTGAATAGTGCTGTGATAATCTATTGAACATAATTGCAAAAGTGGATAATTGATGGTCTAAATATTTTTACAGGCATAACTAAATTCTTTAGTTAGATTGTGTTCAGATTGATAATGTATACATTTAATAAAAGCTCAATGTTTTCACTTCGTATGTTAAATGCAATGAGTCTCAAATGAGTAATGAAAACTTGATGAATAACATAGTGTGTTACAGAATATCCAAAGAGATCTTTCCTTTCTTGAATGTGGCATTGAGAGAAAGACAACACCTTTTTTTTTTTTTTTTTTTTTCCCCCTGGGAATGTCACAGACTTAGACCTCAGGTCTTGGCGAATTCTAGAAACTGGGGATTGCAAGCAAATGCTCACTGAGGAGGAGAAAGCCGCTGGGAGCAGAAAGTGTTTAATATTCTGTCAAAGATGACTTTACATAAAAGAACAAATGCTATCTGATGTTTTTCTCCATTCTCTCAGTGAAATGCAAGTTTGAGTACAAAGTGTTACAGATAAAAATCTCCAGAAGTTAATATTGTTCACGCGTTAATAATATGCAATCTCATTGTAAAAGGAATTACAAAAGCTGAGTTGCAAACACCCTTCTGTGAGCAAACCCCAGATGTGGTGTCTTGGATTTCAACTGCGTGTATCAGAGACTGGAACATAGGTTTGTGAAAGAAGTATACGCAATATTCATCATAAATATATACTTTTTAAAAGATGCACGCATGGCCAAGATTCATTGGAGCTATCTATTTGCATTCACCCTGTTAGCAGGAGTACCACCAGTTAGAACTGTGATCTCCCAGGAGCGACAGGACAATTAGATCAAAAATTCAGGTTGCCCAGCAAAAGCCAGTTGAGGAATACTGTAGTTGGACGGACCTGACGCTTCATTACCCAAGTGAGTTTTGTCTTCTGGTGTTACCCCTCCCACGGTGTTACATGGCGACCGTTTGCCCTTTGGGAACCGATGTCCCACAAAGATTTTTCTGTGCCGATCTTGAGGCTTTCACTTCTAGCTGGATTTAAGCTCTCGATATTCTTTCTGTTCCGTGTGCAGGGAGGAGTCCATGCGGAAAGGCTTTCCCCTTCCCCCTGCACCAGAGCTGCTGTGAGCACTCGCTCTGTTTAAGGTTGACTGAGCCGATGCTCGGTTTGGGGGAAGGGTTGCGAGTTGCCAGGTTTTTTAGATACTGTTCTTTTCCGTGATGTTAAACACGATCAGAAAGTGTAAGTTTCCGCTGGCAGGCATCAGCAGAATAGTGCCTGATTCGTTTTGCTGGAGGCAGCAATGCTTTTTAGCAAATCACTGATGCAGCTGGAAGCGGTCTCTAGCCCTCCAAAGATCTGTGGGGTCTGGGATGTTCAGCCCACGCTGCTGCTTAGCAGGCAGAAATTGGGCCCCCAAATCTTCCCGGGTACAGCTTTGTGCCTCGGGGGGGGGGGGGGTGTTGGCGGGGGCCCCA
>JANZLQ010000030.1:2052538-2080518 GCA_026212715.1 Elanus axillaris | reverse complement strand
CCGCCCCCCCCCCCCCCAAAGCAGGATGCAAACTTATTTTTCTTGGGATAAATACTAACTTCTTGGATGATAGAGGAGGAATTCAGAGCAGAATTTCATTGTGGCTATGTAAAGTGCTGTGAGGAGCTAGGAGAGTGAGACTGAACGCTTATTTGCTTACAGGCGAGGAAGGGTGGAAGAGGCAGTGTGATGGTACTTCAGCTGTGAAGTGTGAGGCTTTAATGCCTCATCATTCAGAATAACTCACAAGGCAAATTACAACTTAAATTTGGTAGTGGAAGAGAGGCACATACTCACCAGGGGCATATTCCTTGCTAGATTACATGCAGTGTGCCTATGCTATATCAAACGTCGGTCCCTGACTTACTATTTGAGTTTTTCTTACTGGCATTTTTCTAGCTGGAAGAGCCTGAAGTTTTCAGGAGGAGATCCGACAGGGACAACCATGTTGGAATTGCTAGAAGAAGCTGTGAGAGTTGACAGTAAGCTGCTGTTGAGAAATTATTTATGGATTAGTTAATGGGAGAAGCCCTTTGGGTGTATCAGACTTCTGGGAAGCAACACTGGAAATGATGTCTGGATTTCATTTATCAAAGTTACTGGGTGTATATTATATAATTAAAAAACTTATCCTCACTTCACCTTAGAGTTTACTGAGTGTAGGCATATCATATTGATAACTAAAAGGCACACAAAACCTGATCGTAACATGGTCGGTGTTTGTTTTATAGGTAGGAAATAATTTTTTTCACGTTGGGTTACTTGGTCTTTGAGCTAGCTGGGGGTGCTTAGGATGCCTTTTTTTGCCTTCCTCCCTCCCCCATCTATGCCACAAATTGTAATAAGGCTGGAGCAGAATTGAAGAGACGTGCAATTTATGGTGTGCCATATGGAATGCCATATGGAAAAGAAAAAGATAAAAGCAGGAATCAGGAATCTTCTGTCATGGAAAACTAATGAAGATTTTCAGAATTAAGGCTGACCTGAAAGCAATGACTTGATGTTACAGTTACTTGCTTTAGGTTATATCAAGCTGATGGTCTCAGTAACTTTGGGAAGTCCTGCAGAATTCTACACTTCCAAAAAAGCACGAACAAGAGATGAAGTCTGCCTTTCCCCATAGAAGGGTACTCGCTGAGTGGTCTGAGAGTTCTCTTTGCAACAGATTAGTAAAGTTGAAGATAATACAAATCCATTAATTATTAAAATACGGCATTTCTGAATATTCTCTGCCTTAAAGTTATTTTAATGTATTGTGAGATTAATTGTCTTTGCGTCTCCATTCTGAATTTACAAAACAGTTTCCATATTCTAAATTATTTCAAAAAAAATTCAATTTGTTCTGTATTTTGTCTTTTTATATGATCGAAGAAGCACATGGTCACATTCCTCACTGAATGCATCTTTCTACACCTTTTTATGACAAAAGGAGGAGTCATATAATTACATTTCAATATTTGCATTCTAAAATATTAAGCCGTGCTTTCAAATACATGAATAAAGCTTTTGTTTAATAGAATTTCAGCATAGATAGTATCTAAGAAGTATCCGGAGTGTAACATGCTGAGATGAGGAGGTTTCTCAATACTTTCATGTAGGACGGCTTTCTTCTTCTCAAGCTGATTTACTGTATAATTTCAACTTTGCTGTTTGTTTTGATGACAGTTTACACTTTGCTGTGAAGTAGGAGCTACTAACTTGACAAGAAATTTCATCCACTGACTGTTTGCCAGAGTTTTGTTTCTGATGTAGTAAATAAGACCTAATAGGCAAAACTGGGGCAAACCTCCAAATCCTTGCAGCTTCTGGCAATCGGATGTTCATTTCAATGGAACCTGATTGGGGTGGGAGGGAAGAGCCATGCAGCAACAAAGCACGTTTGACATGTCTTTGAAGGAAAAAGTAATCCCTGCTTGCAGTCACTTTCATGAGTAATTCTTTTGATATCAAGTTGATCATACTGATGTAAAGGTTTTGTGAGTGTCATGAGTACTCAGGATAGCCGAGGTAAGAATAAGCTACATAAGTAAAACCTGCAATTCTTTTTGGTTTACATATTGCTGAGGTATAGATGCTTTTGCTAGTAAGTCCCTGTCGGAACAACCTGTATTGGTTGAAAATTAATGACTTTATTAATTATTTGTAATCATTTACTTATTTAAACTGGCTCATACCAACATATTTAAATGAAGTTAATTTACCCAGCTTTTTTAAAGGAGATTAGATTGTATAAATGCCTGAGTGTTTCACAGGTCTTGTGAGAAGAGATCACCATTTTATTTACAAAATTTACCTTTTATGTTTCAACACTTGATCATAATTGACCTGCAACAGAAGGTATAGTATCTGATTCACAAGAAACGCTCTAAAATTTACTGGTCCGCGGACATAAAAGAGAATGGAAGTTGTTTCCAACCCCTCTTTAAGTTCCTAGTGTTGAAGGTGATGCCGCTTTTCACTAAAGGTAAGCATACAGTACAGGTAACTGTTCCGCAGGCAGCACGAATAATATAATACAAGCCTGAGCCAGTCAGCCTGGATTTTGATAACAATATGTAGAACCAAGATTGTTCGGCAAAGCGATCCACAAAATGAGGCTATCGGTTGCTGTCTCAGTGGGGAGGTGAGGCAGCTTTAGCTGAAAGGTAGTTTGAATTGTGAGCATAAACTCTAGCTTGTGCACAGTTTGAAATTACTAAATTCTCCAACGAAAGTTGTCATAGGTTGTCAAGAAAATGGATTTGCTGTATGTGAAAGACAGACACCTGTCTCTGGGATTTCCAGAGGACAGTATTGGAATGGATGACTGCAGAGTGTATTATTTGTAGCGTGGGTTGCTTCTGATTCTGCACATTTTATGAACCTTACTTTCCACTGTTGTCTTCAGCAGAAGAGTGATGGTACTGAGAGAAGTGATACACGTATGCGTGTGGGTATGTATGTGCCTGTGTGTGTGTCACAGAAACAGGCTTGACTTACAAGTCCGAGAAAGGATGTGATGGAAGGGAACTACAGAGAAGGAAAAGGAAGGGGGTGGTAAAAAAGGCATGTGGCACCCCTCATCTTTTACAAGCCAGCCTGGCTTGTAAAGAAGGGTCATGATTTAGTACATAATAGGTTTTGTTTAGGTGTTTTCCTGTTTCAACCTTACCCATGAAATAAAATGCTGCTTTTCTGATTGTTATAAACACTAATTTTTTATACAGATTGGAGTTTTATTTCCAACACTTTCAGATAAGTCATATTTTTTTATGTCATCCCTTTCATGTGTTCTTGATAGTTATTCTACAGCCACACTTGTAAAGCCGTGATCCACATAGTCTTTCTTGTACACCCATTGCTTCAGGCCCAGTGACATTTGCCTGTTGTCCTTAATCCCCTTATCTGCTAATTGGAAAATTCCTTGGAAATTTCTTGAGGTAGTATTATCTTAACTCACTGGAACAGGTAGGAAGTCATACTACCTCTTACTTCTAGTTCCTGTACAGGACTTGACCAGAGAGGTGCCTCAGGATGAACTCGTCCTGAAATTGTCGACAGTGTTTTTCAGAGTGGGATAAGGGGTTGACCTGGAGTGTTTTGTTTGGGATGTATTTTCACTGGTCAAAAGTGCCTTCTTAAAGTTTTTGCCTGGGGTTTTGCGTGTGGTTTTGGTTTTATTTTTTAGGTTGCTTCACGGAGTTTTATTATAAACTGTGTCTGCTTGGCTTTATGGTGGTTAAATACCTGCTTTATACCTCCAGAGAGGTTTGGGAATAGTGGTACTGTCTTTTGTACAAATGAATTGAGTAGCCTTCCAAACTGCAGTTGCATTGTTCACCCATGCATGCTTGTAAGATCATGTGGCGAAATAGCAACTGGACTGCATATGAAATCTTGTTGCCCAGCTTCCACAAAAAAACTATTGGGTTGATGCTATATAGCTGTAATTTTGGCCCCAGATTAAATGCAGACATGCAGGTAGTCTGTTGCTCCTTAGAAAAGTCTAAGGGTGAAAAGGCTGAACACTGTCATTTGAATTTAAAAAAAAAAAACAACAAAAACCAACCAACCAAAAAAAAAAAAAAAACCCAAAACACAAACCCAGCAATTTTAATTGTGTTCCTGTTGTTCCTGTTACAAGTTCTGGTGTTTAAGAACATTTGCCATACAGGATGGGAATATCATCTCATTTGAAAAGTAGCCACCATGACATTTTCATGTTTGTCATACAGCACATTGAAAATTATCCATGAGAGTTGTAGTTTGCTAATTTCTTCTGATACCTGTATATCTCTCTCCATACATTGAAAAAAGATGAACTAGACTTCAGATCAAGAAAGGAGTTGGCTTACTTTTTCAGATTTATAATTGGCTTCGTATTATTAAACTGAAAATCCTGTGGGATACTAGAGTTTATCTTGAACAACTGTTCCTTGGTGGCCATCTGGGCTTTTAGATGATAAAACAATGTACTCATTTTTTTTCTAACACGGTGGTGTTCTGGAGTACAGTGCAAGATCTGTATTAAAATCAGCTTCTCTGGGGGGCTTCCCCATCATCTGTCTCTTTTACACCCTCCCACCACAGTATTTTTTTGTGCCCCGCTTGCAGGCGTTGCTTATGTAAAACCCAAAAGGAAAAATGGCTTGTGTAGATTCTGAGCATGTCTTACCTTATAGAGGTTGAAGTAGTTTATAAGCTTCCAAAATAGCAATTATTTTTATTACATTTTACAGCATGGAAATAAATAAATCTTTAAGGGTTTTAGACTGATAAAGCTTAGGAAGCTTTTTAGCTATGTGGCCTCCTGTCTGTTTATTACACGACGTTTCTGGGGAACGCTTTTCAAGATGACTATAGTTTTTCTAATACATTATTCTTCACAGAGTTTTCTCTCTAGATTGCCTATTTTGATTGCATCATTTAATAACAATGTGATGATCTAAAAGATCCTGGCCCCAGAAGCCGTTCTGTTGTAAGGAGAGGGAACTGGCAGAGCGCTACAGACTGCAGCGTTCCTGGTGGGAAAATCGGCAGAGGGAGTTCAGCCCCGAGGGAGCGAAGCTGCCTGCAAGGCTGCAGCACCCGGTTCCTTTGCACCGGGACCCAGTAAGGTTCGAATGACCCGAGGGCTCCGAGAAATAATACGTGCAGTTCCTCTCCTTTCGCCTTCCTCTTCACAAACATTGGTTTTATACCTTGCATTTTGGACACATACTCCTCAGCAGTGTTTTCAACTCTTAATCTCTAATCGTGCCCTTTTCCCTGCTGTTTAGCTATGATAACTTCTTTTTAGCTTATATTAACTTGTCTCAAACTTCAGTATAGTGTACTAAAGAGTGCTAAGTCTTGACAGGTGCTAGAGAGACCATTAGCTGCTCTTCTTAACCTTGTTTTAGCAAGCTGCTTCATTCTAATGTGATTCCTCTCCTTGAAATCAAACAAAACTGTAGTGATTTTCTTGGGGTTTTGCTCCTGCAAAGATATTTGATCTGTGTATACTTCTTGATTTCTTGGTAGATGGCTTATTGACTGTGATATTGTGGACTAGACCTTTGCAGAAGTGAGGACCAACACAGACACTACACTCCCGACGTGGATTAGCAAAGACGGGCCCTTCCATGCAATAACTTCGCCAATGTCTAAAAATTAATGTTGGCACCACCTTCCCCCTTCAGGGGTCTGGATGTACAGCTTGTTAGGAACATGGTCCTCACCTCCTCAGGATTTCTGGTTTTCCTCTGCTTGTCACGGTTTCTGTCACCCTTCTGGATGGTGACTGGTAGTGTAGCCCTAACAGGGCACCTGTCCTGTCTGGGCGTGGAGTTTCAGTTCCTCTGGTTTGATGTCACTGCCTGAAGTTGCTTAAGTTGATCTGAGTCTAACCTGTCTTCAACAGAAAAATAGAGCTGTGCTGTTTGTCTGGGCATGGTAACGAAAGGGCTTATCTGAAAGCTATTTAAATCTTTTTGATATTTTAAATTATGGACTGAATTTCAAAGATCAATATTACTTAATGTTAGCACTGAGTCACATGGAAAGACAAAAGAAATGGCATGTCTTAGTATTTCCATTACTGAGATCTATTTCATGTATTTATATTTATAAACAAAACACTAACAAAAATCAGAGGCTGAGAATTCCAGCCTCTATAACTTTTTCGGATTGTTCATGTGAAATGTGGGGAACATTATATGGTGTTTACCTTCTGTAAATAAACAGATGACAAGTGCTTTCTTTTCATATGTTATATTTACTTGGCTTTTGAATAAATTTTTAGAACTTTTAGGCCTATTTTCTATGTCTGCAGAATACATTCTTAGATTGCCTGCCTTTTTATAGAACAATTTTCTCTTACTTAAAAGGCTTTAGAAACTCAAGAGATCAGCTAATTAGTGACAGTGGATTGGTTTGGGGGGAGTATTCCCCACACAGGACATCCACTGACATCAGAATTTCTTCTTCGTCTTCTTCTTCGTCTTCTTCTTCGTCTTCTTCTTCGTCTTCTTATTGTTATTGTTATGGTTATGTGTTTTTAAAATTAAGTGCCTGTGGAGTTAATGAAACAGGACTGTGAAGTGACCCGTCTCGTGTAGTGGGTCTTTCTGGCATAAGTTATGGGTATGTGAAGGAAAAGAAGATTTGAAGCAGTCACCATGGATTTACTTAGGGTAAATCACACCTGACCAGTCCGCTTGGCTTCCCTGATCAACGGGCTAGATTCGAGGATGGGAGAATAGCAGTGCATGTCATTGACTTTGGCTTCAGCAAAGCTTTCAACCCTGTCTCCAGCAGTATTCCTTTATCTGTGTTAGGACACTACAGTCTGGATGGGACAAGAGCTCGATGGGTAGAAAGCTGGTTTTATGATCAGGCTCAGAAGGTAGCGATTAAAGGACATACTCTACCTAAAGACCAGTAGCACGTGAAATATCCTGGGACCTGTCCTGCTTAATGTGTGTCAGTAACCTGATGGAAGTAACAGAGGACGCTCTACTCAAATTTGCAGGTGACACCTAATTAGAGTGACCAGTTGATAGCCTTGCAGGTAGGGCTGCTGTCCAGAGAGACCTAGGCAGGCTGTAGGAATGGCCCAGAGGCAGAACTTTAGGAAATTCAAGGAGGGCAGATGCCAACTCCTGCATCTGGCTGCGGGGACGGCCAGCAGTGCCCTGGGCCACATTAACAGGGGACACCACTGGGACATCAGGGGAAGGGATTATCCCCCTCTAGCCAGGACTTGGTTGGCCACATGTAAATTACTGTGCCCAGTTTTTCCCACACAACCCACCCAATACAGGAGAGATGTCAACAAACTGGAGCGGGTCCAGTGGAGCGGGCACCGAAGGCCAGCGGGGGTCTAAAACGTGTGTCCGGAGAAGATGGCCTGAGAGAACGGGGCTCACGGAGGAGGTTTGGGGGGACGTAGTGATGGCTTTCCAGTGCTGAGAGGGTGTTTCTGGGAAGAGTTTTCACAGTGGTGCATGGTAGAAGGACAAGAGGGAGGCAAAGGTTGAAAGGGAGAGGTGCGGACCTGAGAGAGGAAAAACTTCTTTACGACAAGGAGACTCCAGCAGCGGAAGAGGCTGCCCAGAATGGTGCTGCAGTTCCCATCCTCGGAGATTTTCAAGACATGTCAAGTTTAAGCCCTGGGCAACCTGGTCTGACGCTCACCCTGCTTTGAACAAGAGGTAGGTCTAGATGATCTTCTGATGTCACTTCCAACCTTAATTTTGTGATGAGCTTGCTTACACGCTCATCCAAGGGTGACTCCAATCATCCTTGTCAGCTGTTTGACTGGACCGATATATTTCAGAAAAAATCACAAATTTTTGTGTCTGTGTATGTGTGTATATATATACACACACATAGGTATTTGAAGAATTTGAGATATATTAATCAAAGTCTTTTAGAGAGTCTAGGGGAGAAAGTGGTGTTGACGGTATGAAATACAGAACAGTTAGTTGTGGGTGTTACAATCCGTTGCTAGAGAATAGTTACTAACTTACTGTTCCATGACCAAAGGCCTCTTTCCTTATACTTAATATTCTTACATGGAGTACTCAAAGGCAGGGTAGACTTTCTTAAAAAGGAGAACAAGGTGGGAAGCAAGAAACTAACACAGTATCAAGCAGTGGGCAAATATGCCAAGAGCTCGGAGTCTGAATGTTGATAGCTGTCCTTTGTCCCTGCACAGTTGTTTGTTCTGTATTTTTCATGAAAGCATTCTGTTCCTCGCTGGATCATCATCCATCATTTTCTAGTCCTCTAAATACTTTCTGTATTCCCTGTTTATATCCATTTGCTTTCTAATTAGCTGCAGCTTAAACCAGTTTAAATTTCAGATGGCTTTGTGTTCGCCTTGCTACAGTCTGAACCCAACTCACGACTGTTCTCATTGTCCCCGGATAGGAAGGCTGGCATGGGAAGACAGAGACTCCCTGAACTAGGCTCAGGTCTGATACTTTTCAACGCTTCCCACGGAAGAAAAATGTTTCCCTCAGTTACTAAGGCTGTGATGGAATTTGGTAACATTTACTAGGTTTTAAACTCAATTTAGGCACGGAGCATTCCTAATACACCTGCTAAGAAAAGAAGTAAGCATAACACAAGTGCTGGTGTATATGAACAGCATTTTTTTGTTCTGCTTGCTTAAAGGTTGTTGAGCACTTTTTCCCTAATGTGTGTGTTTCATTTAGGCTGGGTTTCTTGTGTTTCTGTGTCTCGCAAGTAACCAGTGTGGAATACATCCATCAGCGTAACATCTCAGTTTAAAAAATATGGCTAGAACACAGCACTGAAAATGAAATTAAAGGTATCATGATAATAACTTGGACTTAGTGCAGACAAACTCGTACTCTGTGAAATGTTTCAGAATGAAGAGTATGATTTAAATTGCTTACAGTTTCACAATGACAGATAAAAGAAAAACTTCCATTGTTGAACTAGACTGAAGATTAGTAACCAAACCCAGCTGCAGGCTTCGCATAGGTGTGACAGTGAATGAGCTCGGCGTAATCTTGTTTCAGGACAGCATTGGACCTAAGGTGTATGCGCTCTTTTTCTTTCTGCATGTAACTGATGCTTTGTGTCCTGGCACAAGGGAGAGGTGTACGTACTCGCTCTCTTGTGAACAGAAAGGAGCGTGTTCCAACCTGGATCCGTGTATGTGGTTGCTTTACGTGCATGTTCCTTTTATTTGGGGAAAAGAGCATAGAACCCCCAATTATAATAACGATATATGATGGAGTTCTTAGACATTCGGTTTGCTGAAAGCTAAGACTCAAGCTCTTAAATTAGGATGGTGCTTTTCAGGACTTTACTCATGGTCACCACCTGGAAGTGTCCCTTGTAGGGACAAAAAAACAAAAAAAAACCCAAAAACCCCCAACCAACCAACCAAAAAAAAACCAAAACCAAAAAAAAAAAAACCCAAAACAAAAACGCCTGGGGCCCCCCTTCCTTGGCTCTTTGCGAGGCTAGTCAAGACTTAAATCAGGCGCTGTTGCTCCGGGAGGCAATATTAAGGCAAGGCCGCAGAGAAACATTACCTTACCACTACTCTGAATTTTACCTGAGCTGCTGTTTTGTCCGGTCTTTTCCTAATTCGGACAGTAGCTAAGGGAAACCCTTTTCCGTGCCTTCTGGAAAAATAGAGGGAGCAAGGAAAAACTGGTTGATAGAGAAAGCGTTGGATGAAGATCAGGGAGTCTATAGATATTTTTACAGGGAGGTTAAGGGGGCTACATACTATAAATTGTGAAGGTGTGACAGGAGATCTCAAAACTGATATAATTAGGAGCCGTTTAGCTATCTGTAAAATTTGTTTACAGTTGCCATCTGTTCTCTTTGCTTATGTTGTAGTCAGTTGGGGTAGATGATATTCTGTAATAGGTGAAAGGGTTTTTGAAGTGTGGTTTATGCGTCTGCATATACATTTATAGAGTACATCTTATAACAAGGCCTAGATCCCATCGGTGCTATTTGGGGATGCCACTGTAGTAACAACGATACATTACATGCTGTTAATGCTGTGTTTGCAAAGTGTTTCCAGTTAAAGTTGTTATGCAAATGAAGGTTGCCTCCTTTCTCCATCTGGCTGTTTGCATACAGGCTACGGCATGCGTTTCAGTGAAATCATTTTTGGTGTCATCTTTTTAAAAGGCTTATCTTTGACGTTGGCAGGGGGAGGGGAGGACTTCTGTCGCAGGGAGTCGTAACGTCCCCTGACAAGAATTGCCACCGGCGCGTGGACTTCTTGGCTATCCAACCCTCCGCTCTAGCACTTGAGCTGATGGGTAGTTGACAGCAGCAGAGTTACGGTCTGTGCTCACTTGCTGGCTAGGATGTGGGGGCTACTGATTCATGTCAAGAATCACAGCTGCTTTCTAGGTGGTCAGGTAATATTGGGAGCCTAGAATAAGTGTTCAGGTCCAGACACGATATCGCAGTGTGCTTCAGACAGGGTACTGCAGCGTGCCTCGGGTAACGAACGGGAAAATGTGCAAGATGCGACTGGATCTGGTTTCTGAGCTGCCCTCCGATCCATAGGCTTGGTTCCTCCAGATCACGTGTGGGAGACCAGAGACAGTTTTCCCCCTGTTTCTTAGCGAGAACTTCACCCCGCAGGCGGCTGCTCTAACACCTCTCGCCAGGACCACGGGGTGACCAGAAGGGGTGGAGAATCAGCGGTCACCACCCTGAGCGTGAAAGGTAAATTCCATTCTGTGCAGGCATTAACATCAGGTGAAAAAGCAAAATCTTCATTAAGATTCCACAGAATTAAGGTTATCTGAGATTTAGTGCACTGTTACGGCTGTCTTTATTTCACTGCCGTTTTCATCAGGAGTTGTCAGTCTCGTACGTCCCCATGACCAAGCTGTTTGAGGGCCCATTCGGAGTGTGTACCTAATAGTTTATAGGATAGTTACTTCACAACATACTATTAACTTAAGAGTAAGTACATCTTCTAATTTCATTTTTAGAAACGTATTAGGAGTTTAATTTAACATTTATGAAAGAATGTGTTCAGTCTGAATACGTTACAGTTTTCCATGCATACAAAGAACGTGACTATGGAACAAATAATATGAATCTGAGGTTCCCTGGTCCCCTCCGAACAAAATAACAAGCAAAACATTTCTGCCAGTATTGATAACTGCTTGCTGCAGTGTTTAATCTTGTAGAAGCTAACCCAATAGGGTTTTGTCATCCAACCTGAATGACTTTTGTGTTTTTGATGTGAGGCAAGTCCCAGCGGCTGTGATCAGCACTTCAAACAAAGATACAGTAAACCTTTCTGCAGTATCGGCTAGAGATGTATTACCTTCCTCTAGGATCACAGTATGTGGTTTTCCTTAGTAACAGGGCTTTTAATTCTATTTAAAATTGATTGACTACAATGCAGGCTTAGTTTGATTGTGGGGCCAAATCAAAGCAAGTTTCAAACGCAGGTTTATACTGTGGGCTCAGTGTCAAAATGTGTTTCTTTCCTCATAGAGGGCTTGGGCTTCTTCCCCTCCTACTTGTGAATTCTGGTAGGTAATAATCACCTGTTACGCATCTTGTATTTATAAGGACGCTACTGCAGAATGAATTTAGTGTCTGAATCCTAGTGGCATGTTAAAGGAAGGGATCAAATCCAGCACCCAGGATACGTTTTCACATATTAGCAGAGTAAACAGATGCATAAATACTATAGAGTTTGATGACTCTGCTCCTCTGAATACATACTACTGCAGGAAGTTGTATGTTGTTATGCATGTACATATACATACATGCATATATATGTATAGTTGTATGCACATATTTTAATATAGATACAGTATATGTACTTCTATATCTAACATATATACACTATATATAATTATATATAATATCTGTTTTTTCCCAGAGGGACTGATGCTGTGAAATTACTGTTCACACTTGGCAAAGAGCTCATGGTACTGCTGTCCTTTCATTGATGTTCTGCTTTACCATTTCTGATTGTTGGTTCTGAAATACTAATAGTATTTAGGAATTAAAAGAACAAAGCCAAATTTTCTTTAAAACAGACTTTTGGCAACTAAGTGTACAGAACTGCAAATCCTTGATAATCTTTTTTATCTCTAAGGAGCAAACCAGGAAACACATATTAAAATAGGCAGATATTAAAAAGTACTTGTTATTGTAGCTAGCTGACAGCTCCAGACCTGTTTGTCCGATAGCGTCATTTCATAATTGTCGTGGTTTAACCCCAGCTGGCAATTAAGCACCATGCGGCCACTTACCCCCTGCCCTCTGCAGTGGGATGAGGGAGAGAATGGAGGCGGGGGGGCAGAATAAAACTCATGGGTTGAGATAAAAACAGTTTAATAGGACAGACAAGGAAGGGAAAATAATAATGATAGCAATAGGAGAATATACAAAACAAGTGATGCGCAGTGCAACTGCTTGCCAACTGCTGACCGATGCCCAGTTAGTTCCCGAGCAGCGATCCACCACCCTGGCCAACTCCCCACAGTTTATACACTGGACGTGACGTCCCATGGTATGGAATGTCCCTCTGGCCAGTTGGGGTCAGCTGCCCTGGCTCTGTTCCCCCCAACTCCTCGTGTCCCCCCAGCCTTCTCGCTGGCTGGGCAGTAGGAGAAGCTGAAAAGCCCTTGGCTTAGTGCACGCGCTGCTCAGCAGCAACTGAAACATCAGCGTGTTATCAACATTCTTCTCATCTTAAATGCAAAACGCAGCACTGTGCCAGCTACTAGGAAGAAAATTAACTTTATTCCAGCTGAAGCCAGGTCAATAATTCACATCCTGTTCCACTACCACAGTAGATTATGGTGAAGTGCAACACCCAGTTCTGACAGAAAAATTTGTCCATGGTTTAGGAAAACCCCATTGGATTCTTTCTCACTGGCACAACACGGGACAGAGGCCAGAGAGAAAAAAGGTCAAGATTAAGTTGAAGTGTACTATTGTCATATTTCATCAGAGTTTACATCTTCAAGGCACTTTGGTAACTTCCATTAATGTGGAATTGTCCAATGTATAAAGCATCTCAGTATTTTATAAGGGAATTAGTAGTTAAATGGTAAATATGCTTTAAAAAAAATTAAGGTCTTCCATTTCAAAAGACAATTTAAGGATGATCACTACTAAATACAAATTTGAAATTGGGGTATTGGGTATATCTCTATCCCTACAGCCCATGTTTTAGCCAAAGGGGCTGAAAACCTGTAGCTCTGTCCTGTGAAACCTCTGAATAACCTTCCAGGTACATGAGGAAAAAAAAATACAAATAGTAATCAGTTTACATAGTTTGATTTACTATTTAATGTACATTATCGGTTTCTAAAATCAACTACTTGCAGTAATTAATTATGAAAAGATAATTGGGTTTATAATTTTGTCCTGTGTCTTCATGCTGGTACTGATCCAAGAAGGAATTTAATAGAAATTTTGCCATAAACTGGAATAAAATTTTCACTTTGATATTTTTCTTTTTGTTTCTTAAACATCATAGATGTGTTGTTTTATAAATACTTCAGAAGTTAAATATTCTTAATAAGAGAGACTTATCTTTTATGTCTTGTTTTTCTTCCTATTTATAGGAGAATAGGCAAATATTAATCACTGCTATTTTTTTCAGTAGGCCAGGGAATCCTTGAGAGAAGTGCTTGTTATGACCAAAAGATGTTTTAAACTACTTAATGTTTTCATTTGCCCCTTTAAGCCCATTGAGCAAGTCACCTTAGTGCTATGAGTAGCTGCAATTACACAGAGCTTCTGAGTAGCTTTAGTGGTTCATGTAATATACTTGGGTTGTTAAAATATTTTTAGTATGAAGAAGCAGTTTGTATTGCTTAGCCTGTTGCTTAATTATAAAAAGAAATTCAAATTAAATCTTTGCCTGTTCAATCATCATCAGATAACACAATAAACATACTACTTAAGGTGAAACATTTGAGATGGAAAGTATGTGACTAGTCCTTTCTTACACAACTACTCATTATCAGTTCAAGAGATTTGCTTCTGCAAAGACTCATTAATGTCAATGAGGATTTTGGAATTGGTGCATGTATTTCTCTGAAATTAAATGTAGATGAAACACATTTGATGAATTTTATTTCTGTACCAGTGCTGTCCAAGAAACTAGAAACATACATGTGATATGCTTAGATTGGCCATCTACATTAAGAAAGTCTTCTGTTCTCTCTCTCTCTGTCAAAAAAGGAAAAATAACATTTTAAGTCCTCTTTTATCTGTTCTATTAAGCAGAAAAATGGCATTACTCTCACCATATCTACTTCTAAAGGATGAAGAGCTGAGTTTGTTACTTGCGTGTTGCTGTAGAAATTATGTGCCATGATAGAAGGAAATCAATGCCTTGTATCTCATGGAGTAAACATTGTTAAATCCTTGAATCATTAAAGTGGAAACAACTTAGTACTGTTTCAATAACTCTGCAGTATATGAGCACTAAGACTCTTCAATAATGCATTGTTAATTCAAAGTAGAAAAAAAAAACTTCATATAGGCCAAACAGAAGATGGCTGTCCCACTAGTGTTTTGTTGTTGTCGTGTATTATTGTTGTTGTTCCTTGGTGTCAATTACCAGGTTAGTGCTTTCTTGAAAAGAGCTAGTTAGAATTGTAGATGTTTTTTTCCCTTGGAATCCCTCAGGAGGTCCTAATCCAACTGTCTTCTCAGTACAAGATCAGCACCAAGTTTAGACCAGGTTGCCCAGGGCTTTGTCTAGATGTGCCTTGGAAAGCTCCAAGCACAGGGATTCTGCAGCCTCCCTAGGCAACCTCTCACGGTGCTTAATTCTCCTGATACTGAACGTTCTTTTCTTTATGTCAAGTCAGAGCCTCCTTCATTTTAATTTCTGACCACTATCTTTCCTCTTCCAGCCATGGACCTCAGTGAAGAGCCTAGGTCAACCTTCTGCATCAAGCTCCTCTTTGATAAAGGAAGGTTGCTGTTAGGTCCATCACCCATCCTGAGCCATCCCTTCAAGTTCCAGAAGCCCAGTTCCCTCAGCCTCTCCTCATACACTGGTCAGCTCTTCACCTGGTGGTGGTTGCCCTCTACTGAGCTGCTCCTGGTTTATCAACATCTTATATGGTTGTGGCCAAAAACTGGATGCAGCAGTCCAATGAGTGCAATCCCTTCTCTTGATCTACTGGCTACGCTCCTCGTAATCCAGCCCTGGATGTTGTCTGGCTTAGTTTCTGCCAGGGCACGCTACTGCTGGCTCATGCGCAGTTTGCTGCCTATCAGGAACCTCAGGTCCCTCTCCGCAGAGTTGCTCCCCAAACAGTTATTTCCCAGCCTGTACCATTGCAGGCGTTTATTCCTAGAAGCAGGACTTCGCATTTGTCCATTTTGTATGTCATGAGGTTCCTGCTGGCCCATTCCTCCCGTCTGTCCAGGTCCCTCTGGAGGGCACACCTGCCCTCAAGTTGGTCCATGCGGCTCTCAAAGTTGCACCCAAATAGGGTAAGAGACAGCAGGCACTAGCTGCAAAACAGGAATTTTGGATTAAATACAAAGGTTTATGGTTCTGTCATGCAGTCCAAATACTGGAACACATCCACAGAATTTGTGAAATCTCCATCCTTTGGAGATAACCGGGGCTCAGCTGGGTAAAGGTCCTGCCTAGACCTGCTTTGAGTGCAGCATGGACTAGCTGACTTACTGAGGGTCCCTCCAACCTAAAGTTTTCTGTGTTTCTATGACTGTCCTTCTTCAATTTGATGTTGTCCACAAACATGATGGGGGTGCATTTTGTTTTCTCCTCTATGTCTTTAATAAAGATTAAAGAGGATGGGTCCTAGAATAGACCCCTGAGAAGCTCCACTTGTAACAAGCTCTCAGGTTGAGTACAAATTAATTTCTGCTTAACCGGATAGCTCCACAGCTTAGATACAAGGATGCTGTGGGACACCATGTCAAGGCCTTGCTAAAATCAAGGTGGATGATATTCACGGCTCTCTTAATCCACAGATCTAGTTAGTTCATTACAGAAGGTAATGTTGTCAAACATGATTACCCTCGGCTCGTTACTCCAGATAAAGTACCTCTAATTCATGTTCTTATAAGTGTCTTTCAAGACAACTTTACTCCGTGATTTTTCCAGGTGCCAAAGAAAGGCTTACTAGCCTGTAGTACCCTGGTTTGTCATCTTGCCATTTTTTTAAATGCCAGTGTAATATTTTCTTTTTTGAGGTTATCGAGGAGCTTAGCCAGTCTCCATGCCACAAAGAGCAGCCTTCCAGTGTCGTCAGCAAGCGCGCTCAGCACCGTCACAGGCATCCTCTCTAGTCCCGTGGCCTTGTATGGGTTTAAATTTGTCAAGTAGTCCTTGAATTCATCTTCCTCTGCTGCCGATAGCTTCTCTCCTCCTTGAACCCTTGCTCCAGACATAGAACCCTTCACCTTGTCGCTGAAGAGTAAGACAAAGAAGCCATCGGGTACCTCGACCTTGTCTGTGCCTGTGATAACTGATTTAGCAATGAGCTTCCATTTTCCTCCTCCATCCTTTTACTGTTAAAGTAGCAATAGGAGCAGTTCTCGCTGACTTTGACGGTGCTTGCGCATCTCGACTCAGGCTCATTTTTAGCTTTCCTAAGGGCACCCATGCCTGCCCAGGCGGTATTTCTGCATTCCTCCTTCCATGGCCTGTCCTCACGTCTGTCTCATGTCCCCATCCTTGTTACGCTGGAGCTCAGCGGTGAGTTCCTCAAGCTTTTTACTTGTTACAATAACATAAGTAATCTACGCTTGCGGTCTGTTCAGTATTAAAACTTGAGGGTTTTTTCTGGTTGTTGCAGCTGTTTTCCTGTGACAAAAGCTGAGGATAAAATGCCAACGATAAATCAGTTGATTAGCCTTAATTCTCCTTGTTTATTAGTTTTACAAGTAAATGAGTATTAATAAGGACATGTCTGGAATTTCCGAGGAGCTGGAACCAGGTTTCCAGTGATAACTGAATCTCATTTGTGCTTTGTTTCTTTGTGTAATATTCATGCCTGTAACATTCATGTACTGAAAAATTGAAGACTCTTTCAATGATACTCTTCAAACCTGGGAAAAATGAAAAAAAAAAAAAATATGGCCTGTCTGGAATAGATAGAGGAGATGTAGCTTTTGTGTGTCTGTGTAGCATTTGATGCTGTCTGTCATCAATTCACAGTAGCTGAAATAAAAACTTGATCTCATAGGGCAAAAAAAAAAAAAGCTGAACAGTGTGTAAAGAATAAAAGATAAGGCAGCGACGTAGGGATAGACAACAACGCATATGGTGCCAGGAGCTTGATGCTGGGAACAGTCCCACTCTCTGTCTTCATTATTAATTCGGAAAGAACGCAAACATATGCTAACTTTATTTTTATGCTTTGTTTTATATATATGGGATCTTATAAATTGAAGAATCTTGCATTACCAGTCAGGGCAGAGGACAATGTGATTTGGCACAATTATTTTTTTGTTTAAAAAAAAAAAAAAGGCAAAATAGTATTTGACTTGGAAGTTACAAACTAATGTAATTCAGGGGAAATTAGCCAACTTTCTTTATTTAAAGACAGAGAAAATCATGTAGGAAATGGTGGTACTGGAAAGGCCCTTGGGATTCCTTCCCCCTGGCTGCAGGATGGGAGCACAGAGAGCTGCCTGCTCGAGCATGAGGGGAGAAGGAACTGTCCTTCGCTGCCAAGACGTCTTGCTGTTTTGCAGAGGTGGGACGCAGGTGAAATTGGGATTTAAGGAAGACTACAAGGCCCTGGGACAGTTTTGAGCGAATGTAGACTTTCTGCTGGTAGCGATTGGTAATGTTCGTTATCAGTTGCTCTGTGCTTAAAGAAATTGAAGTTCAAGGTCTGTGTTAAAACTGCACAAAGGTTAAAAAGAAAAGCAGCGTATGGCTTAATCCGCCCCTGCTGTAAGGACGTTCTGGAAAGTTAGGAGCACGGTTAAAGTAATCTGGAGTCTCAAGCAGAACAGAGGCTGCAGGCAGCCACGGAATTTGGCCATTTTGCAATGTGCAAGTGTCATCTGAAGGTGTTTGAAAACGTGAAGAGCAGTTAACAGGAAAACAGAAAGCAAAGTCGCGCAGCAGGTGATGAGCACGAGGCGAGCTAGCAGTGTCGCTGGAGCAGTTCTACAGCAGCTCAGAACGCCAAGTGTATTTCTTGCACTGATATTCTTTCAGGCGTCGAGCGCTCGCCTGCCAACACTGCGGTGAGTGAACCTGGGGGACAGACAGACAGACAGAGAGCAGAATTTCCCTTGTGCCTGCTGTCTGGGAAGTGCTGTATTTCAGCAACAGGTATCCTTGTGCCTAATAATATGCCTTTCTTCCCGAGTACTTCCATCTGCGCGGAAGAGTGATTTGGGGTTTATCTTTCTAAAAAATAAAAGGAAAAATAATCCAGTGACCCAATAGAATAATTTCAGAGCTTAAACTCTGTGATCTGCTTTCCTCACACCTGTTTTCATCTATTTCTTTTAAAACTTTTGTTCAAACAGTCAGTAGTTACAAAAACATAGCAAATAATTAAATAACAACCTCTCTGCTGCGTTTGGGGTTATACTTGACGTTTGCTTGATATTTGCTGTTATATCTTGCTGGTTTTATTCCCTATGGCATCTTAAAACTTTGCTGTTATAATATATATTGAACAAGCACTTCTTAGCATTTAGCAACTAACGTTAGCTTAAGTTTTAATAAGAATGAATTTGTTAAATGTTAAATTAATAATAAATACCAATTCAGAAAATGAAGATATAATGCTGTTGTTGATACCAAATTGTTTTTCTATTTTAAATGAATCCTACAGGAAAGTTCAACAGCCATTGCATGCTGTGTTCCTGTTACAATTCCTTATGAAGATTTTTTTTTTTAAAGAAACACTCATTGCACAGTAAGCTGGACAGCTTTTTACATAGCATATGTAACATAGCATTTCTATGAGTTACTTCCTATAGGGATTGCTCTAGAATAATAGTCGTGCACTTAAATTATTTTAATTCACAATAATAATACAGTTGCAGATTCAGGAGTGTATATCTAGGAAAACACCTTCAGGTTACAGATTTAATAATAAATTTCTGATGTGGTTTCACTTCTATTACACATGACCTTAGTATTGCTTGAAGTGATGGAGCTGCTGGTTGAGGAGCTGTTGCTTGGCATCTTAAAACATCTCTCTGTGAGTGTATGTAAGTGGGGGTAATACATGAAGAAGTTGGAAAATGTACTTGAAAAATCTAGCACCATAATAATTAAGTGATAGAAATTGATCATCTGTTGTAGCAGTAGGCAAATAATTATTGAAAAGGCAAGCTTCATGTGCATTTATTAACAAGGGTAGTCCTCTTTATTTTGAAATATAATCCAGATAATCTGGAGATTTCTCTTAGATGGTTTTACAGTTTCTTGAGGTTAGCTTGAAAAAATGCCTTTTTTCCAGTCAGATTAAGAAACTTAGCTGATACATGGCGGTTTTCAGTTTCATATTTTCACTTTTTCTATAATCTCTTTGACTGTCATTCAAAATGCAATGATTCCTCAACACCAAAGTCCTCACTCACTATGAAAATGTTAAAGTATCAGTAAGATTTTTGCCTTTTAGGATGAAAAATCCCGGACAGTTGAAAGAATGTCAGGGACCCAGTGTTCTCTCTAGTGTTGTTATGGGTGAATTTTTGTATCTTAGTATTTTCCCTGGAGTAACCAAGAGTCTCCTCTCCACACTTGCAGTGGTTGGACATAAGATCACATCGGCCTGATTCAACAGGAAAGAAATAATGACAGTTCTAGCAATGACCCAAGTTAGAATTGCTTTTCAGATTTCTATGTGTTGTGATTTAGTTGGGGTAAAATTAAAAATGTATTAACATACAATATATATAGGAAGTCCTGAAAATAGAGTAGAGCTTGGATTTAGTTGTTTATATACATGTAGTTTATTTCCACATACTTCACTAAAGTCAACTAACTACAGAAGATCAAATGCAACCATTTCAAACAGGTCAAAGTCATTTAAATCAGAGAGGCTTACGTACTTCGGAAATGTGTGCTAGCTCCCTACTGAGGGTTCCAGATACTACCCAGGTTAACTCAGCCGCAGTAGATGAGATTTTGTGTTTCAAGATGGCACCTAATGATTTTGATATCTCTTCTCTCACTCTGAATTCCTGTTGGTGAATATCAGCTTGATAGAGGTATCATCAGTCCTGGCAACCCACAAAAACGGCTCAGTAATTTGTCTGGCATTTCAACTGGTTGCCCAGTTGTAATCATAAAAGTTTGATGACTTGTTTGGTAACGGAGAGGATTTGGGGCCTTTTTTGAATATGAGGTACGGAAAGGGCATTCAGCTGGCTTTAAAGTATAATCTGAGTATATTTTGGAAGCATACATTTGAGTTTCACAAAGTATGTGGTTATGATTTCAATAAAAAGTAGTTACTAGAGTGTTGGAAAAGCAGCTAAAATACTGTGATTGTTGACAGTTGTTCATGATGGTCAGTAGACATTTATTTCAGTGTGCCTTTTTCTAAATTACATTCACTGATTATTGTATGCCAGTGATCTCATTTTACCGCATGCAGTCACTAGTTAGAATAACAAAGATTAGAAAATGGTTAGTTCAGTTAGTTAATCATTAGAAATGATTAGTTCAGCAAAGAGTTCTTAATGCGACTCTCACTTTACCTTGTAGTATTGCTTTCTCCTCCCACGAGCTCATGCTTCGTCTCTTCAGATTTTATCATATTTACTTTTTTTATCATGTGGCATGTGCCAGATGCATGCTCAGATGCAGCCTTTCTAAGAACGGTGCTGGGAACGCAGCGGGTGAGGGTGGTTTTGCCTTTTGAGTCGGCTTCTGAGCCCGGAGTGATAGGAGGGGAGGGGCAAGAGAAAGAGGGAAAATCCAAAGCCCTGACTCTTTTTAATCATTAACGGTCTATGCCTTTATTTGTTCCTACTGTGGGATTATTAGCTAGCTCCATAGTCTATTCTAGCCTTACACTGAAATAACGATGTGCTTTTCTGAGCATTTGGGAACTGTTAGGTAACTGTTGAGCCCCAGTTCAAGTGTTGACCTCATTCTTAAACCATACCTTTTTATCTATCTCAGTAAATTGATGTTTATAAAGTATTTTCAGCTCTTGGAACAAAATGAGAAATGCACAAAAATTCCTAAAGCTCTCCATTCGTAGATTCTTATTGACTTGGCACCTCGCAGAACAATTTAAATACTACATTGCTGTTATCCTTCACCTCTATGCAAATGGTACTTCCATTACTGAGTCATGTCATGGATGGGATGCAATCAGTGCTTCAGATGGCTTCTGAATTCCCCTTCACTACACCACGCTTGGGACAGATTTTACTGTTTTATCTGCCTGTAGGTAGAATCACATCATTTCACTATGCTTAGCTCAAGCTGATAATAATCTAAGCCCACTCTTGAATTCTCCTTCATTCTCCAGCTTCACTAGCTTGTATGCTTTTTAGATGAACAGATTTGAAAGACCCCAGAAGCACTTCTTGAAAATTAACTTTTCTCATCTTTTTTAGCTCCTTTTTACCTTTCATCAGTCTCCTTTTGATAGGTGATTTGCCCTGCCATAGTGCTTTCCTTATGGTGTCCTAAGGGAGCATTCATATTGCATTAAGTATCTTAGCTACCCTTTTTATGACGAGAGTCTTTTTTGTTCTTCTGTAGTTTCCTTCTCTGAAGTTGAGTGAGACTATGGAGGATATTCTGGCCTTCCTTTACGTAGGAATGTTGAACCAAAGTACGTGCTGGTCACTTACGGAATGGATCTTCAGTTGTAAGAGTTCAAACAAGAGCTTGCATGCCATCAGAATCAACAGTTGCACCTTCTGTTATGGACTCCTTAAGCAGATGTTCTACCATTTCTTGGTCTTCATTACTAGTAGAAGACTCATCCTACACCATGGGCTATTCTGCAGCCACCATCTACCCCTCCTCCCCTCAAGCCCCCATTTATCAGTAAGGAGTTCACGCATGACCTTCTGGATTTGAAGTGCTAGCAGGTTGATTCCCTTAAGGTTCAAATTAGCTCCATCCCTCCAGTACAGGCTTCTTGTTCCCAGCACCTAATGTCTCATACAGAAGAGTCTCCACTCCGTAATGAATATGAAACCTTACTTTTTTAGCCAAGCATCTTTGCACTTCTGTCTGTTTAAAGTCCTGTGTGGTATACAAGTACGTCACTACGTGGAAGACCTTGTCTTCAGCTTCCCTTGCAGGGTCCTAGATTTTTCTCCCTGAAAACTTTCTCTTGCCTTTTTCCCTGTGCTACTGATAGCCATGGAGAGCAGAAGTGCAGGTTTCTGAAAGCCAGTGCTTCTTACTTGGTGCCATCTGGTCTTGCAAACTCACCTGACTCCCAGTTCCTAAGTGCCAATCCCACTGTAACGACCCACCTCTTCCCTTCATCATGGGTCCCAGGTTCCAGAACGGAAGGCTGCGTGTCCATCTTTGGAGAGAAAGGCCTCAGCACTGAAGTCACTTCCCCATCGGTGGTCTAACGCCATGCCCTCCTGCCGCATGATGCCGTGGCTGTTAGTCGGGACTTGATCTTGTTTTATAATGTTGCCGAAAGTCTTCTCTACCGGTCTGATCATCCTCTTTCTCAGGGGACTTGGTTTCTGTGTTTGGAGATCAAACTGCTCAGTGTCTCTGCAAGTGCTACCCACGACCCGTGGACTCAGTTTCTCTGAGTCCCTTCAGTCCAGCCCCCTCAAAAAAGCTCCCAAGGACACGGTCTGCGTCACGGTACATCCAGGCTGCTTTCCAGGGGCAGGTGTTTGTCCATGACACATGCAACAGAACCACCTTGCTGGAGCTCTACCTTTATTTTTCCATCTGGATGTGTAACAGTGGTCCTTTAAGATGGTTTCTGTATCACAGGGGTTCACCTGGCTGGCAAATTGCCAGATGTTGCCAAATTCCCCCTGGATCCAAACTTCCACTTAACCTTCTCAGCTCACTTCCATTTATGTTTCCAACAGCTCTGCTCACTCGGTGCTAGGACTTGCCTTGCCTCCAGCAAGGGCTTCTTGCCCTGCTTCTAGTTTCAGATTTTCAGCTGCATCTTCCTTCCCTCCCTCCTTCCTGCCACCCCCAGAGCTTTCCGGAGTGAGTTTCTATCCTTGATCTTACTCACAAATTCAGAAATAAGGCTGAATTTTTGTTGAAGGAAGGACAAAAGAAAAACATGTAAATACTTTGTTTCACAAAGTAATAGATTCACGTAACGTGTTTTAAATTACTGGAAAAAAATCTCGATTCTGCTTTTTGAAAATAGAAAGAGCATTCAACAACATGCCATGGTCAAAACAGAATTTCTGATTCTTTTGATTTCAATTTAAACAAGCAGCGTGCTGGGGCGGGGGGTGGGGTTGGGGATTTATTAGGGACTTTCTTTTCTTTAAGCGTCAGTTATAAAATAAACAAAATATAAACACCCAAACAGATCACGACTCCCCTCGTGTAAGGAAATCAGACGAAAGCCTGCTACGTCCTCTGATCAGGAGTCAGTCACGCTGAAGGGAGAGTCAGGTCACAGTTTGAAGTTATCTTGCTGCCCTTATCCATAAGATGCATGTGGATCTACAGTCTCACCGGTTTTGAGGGTATTCTTGGAGTTGGCAAGGCTTGGGTGGGCCCACCTTCTTTGGGGCATCTCCAAACTTGCTCCCTCGGCATTCCCCATGATCTTCCCTGAACTCCGAGACAAGGATTCTTAAAGAAGTTGTTATTAAGAGCACCAGGTTGTTGACTGGACCATGCCAACACGCATCCATCCCCTATTAGCTCTTTGCGTGGACAGTTTATTGCTACCAGAAACTGTGACCTCAGCCTCACTGGACTGAATAGCTTTAACCACTTAAGACCATTGGAGCAAAATTCCACCATCCTCAACACAAATAAGTAAAGCGCGTGCACACTCTTAACCTGATGTACCAAGAAACTCCCAGTTTAACTAAAGGCAGTTCTGTGGGTTAATTCTGCGATTGGCTTGAAGCATCCTAAGCTGTGAGTAGCTATTGTGGTCCCTCAGGTATTTCACAGAAACTCTTCCTGAGCTTTCCCCACCATATTTTGTTTTCCATTACTGTGGCTACATACCTGTGCTTGGTTGCAGTATAATAGTGCATTACTCAGTTTTCTTCTGCTCAGAATAGATGACTTGTGTTTTCAAAGATATTTGGTGTCAGAATGAGTTTTGCGTAAGGAAGGATATGGAGCTGCTGAACACTGAATGATTCAGCAGTGTTCCAGCAGAACAGACTTTGGCATATAGATGTGCAAATGACATGAGTTTTTCCAATATTCAAGACTTAAAACATTGATTCATTTACTTATCCCTGGTTTAAATTGCTATATTTATTAATTCGTAGCCTGGATGTTTTCCTAAAAGACTGTTTCAGACTTTAATTATAAATTTCCAGCAATCATAAATCTTCTGTGGCCATTGTTTCATTATGATTGTCTTGATGTTTGTACTACAGAAAACTGAATGCGGGTCTCTAATTTTGGTGTTTCTTAGCCTCCGAATCCTCAGTCTGACAATTTTAATATTTTAATATTAAGTTGGGGGTTTTATATATTTATATGAAATCTGTTAGGATTTAGTTTTGCATTTGATACTGTGCCTCATGAAATGTGACTTAAATTAATTCACATATTCTCAGTTTGAGTGTTGTCATCTATTCCGAGAGCTTGTTGAAAGGCTTTAAACTAGGCATGATTATTAAAGCTTGTGGTTTAGGTTGTGGAAAAATACGTTTTTTTGAAAAGAATATCTGTATCTGATCATCCTAAATGAGTTGTCCTTATTAACAAAGTGGAAGAGGGAGTGAGGAAGCATAGGAATGAAAGCCATGCACGATTCTTGTTTGGAAGCCTTCCTTGCTCAGGAGAATAAAAGAGAAATATAAAAGAACTAGAAGAGTCAGTAAGTAAAATACTAGTATTTACATACACATTGATAATGTGTTTGGAAAAGGATGTGAAAAAGTAATGGTGATGAATGGTAGTGAACATCAAATCAGGTATTTTAGAGGTATGATATTTGAGCTACAGTAGTTTGCAAGACTCTTCTGTGGTCAAGTGCAAAAAAAAAAGTATTACTTGAAAGCTAAACAGGATAACATGCAAGAAAATATTCTTCAGAATTAGTTAGAAGATGGACAGGCAGCCTCTCTGCATTAAATTTAATGCAGTAAAGCAAAAGCTAATTAAAATTTTCTGTATGGATTGCTGTTTGGATGAATTTTGCTATTCCTTTGAGTCTCCAGAGTGTAATTGTTTTCCAGTTCGTCTGAGAAACATTTGCTGAAAGAATGTAAATAATTGTGTTTATCTAAATCAAATTTTTACTCTTCATTGAAGAAGCAAATTGCAAAATCTGAAAATAATGGAGAAGCAGATCACATAAACCTTTGTTGCTGTTCAGAAAGAAATTTATGAAGTTTCTCATTAAGTTAAAATGAGTATGAAAATATGTAATTGGGATTACTTTTATAATTTGATTTCTCACAGTCCAGTTCATGACATTTTTTCAATGAAAGGACCAAAGCAGGAAAACCAAAGCCAAAGTTCAATGTATTAGAAGCGAGCTATTAGTGAAGAGATGAGCGATACTTTAGAAGGGAATTACGTTCCAGAAGTGCCACATGCTTGCACGGCTCAATATGGAAAGCGCGGCTCCTCTAAAAATCAGATGCTTTTCTTCTTTCTTTTAATACATTGTTCCAGCAACTACCATAATGTTTAGTCTTGTGCTTGTGTTCTTTTAGCTAGCTCCTTTTTCATCATGTTGTTAATTCGCATTATACCTCCTGTCAGGAAAGAATCTGCTTCTTACTAAGACAGCGAGGTTTGCCAAGACTTGTGTGCTGAACATGATCTGCGTCTGCAGAATTCCTTGAGGAGACAGAAGAACTTGGAATGCTGCAAGTGCCTCAATCCGACTTACACGCTTTTTCCTCTCCCCTATAATATTTACAAATGTTATGTGAAGAAGCGCAAGACAGGACTAGTAAGATGTTCCGATTCCCAGTATCTAGAATGAAAGGGGTTTTTTTTCACTGTCCAGTGATTAGCCTTGAATTTTGTTTCAAATTTTGCATTCAAAAATTTTGATAAATTTTATTTTTGAGACACCGCGTTAAATTTGATCTTTTTTTCCTTGATATGCACTGAGCCATAAATGAAACCGGTGTTGTCAGGTCTGGAAACTGGTTCCCTAATCCCAGCCCATTGTCCAGTGGATACAAAGTATTTCTCAAATTATCAATTAAATTCCAAACCAGAGATGTCTTCTCTGATTTTGATTTTTCTTAAAAGATTTTCTACAACTGTAATAATTAGGCAATTTTTAGAAGTATGAAGAATGTGAATGCAACATTTAAACATCATTAATCACAAAGTGATTCTGTCCAGTGAATAGATGTGAGACTGATTCATATGTCAAAGTGGTTTGTCATTTGTGGAGGAGATAGAACATAATAAGAAATTAGAATTTTTATTTGTTAAATTTTAAAATTTGTAATAAACACATTTTTAGGAAAGCTAACTTGAAATTCTGACATAATAGCAAGTCCTAACCTTTACTAAAATACTTTAAAAAAAAAAAAAAAGAAGTAGGTTTTGGGGATTGTCCACAACATGATGCACTAAACCTGCTAGATTCAGCGAGTCTGGTATGGGCTTTTACATCGTATCATCTGTAATACAGGATAAACATTTCCAAGCATCCATCTCGGTCTCTTGGTTTACTCCTTCTCTCGTGACAACGACTGAGAGGGTAATCTTGGTCTGCAAGGCTTCCAGGTTTCCCATTCTCTCATATACTCGGATTTACAAAGAAATTTTCCAGGTTTCCTTTGCTGCTTAAGAGATGATCTGCTTTTGGGTCGTGTAGCTGTGAGAAGCGGTAAGCACGGTAATTGCTTGCTCTTGACTTAATTGCTGCCTTAGCCCGCACTGCCTCGGATCCGATTCCCCCAGTTCTTAATGGCGCCGATGTATATACCAGTTCCCAATCCATGGCCAGCTCTTTAACTGGGAAAATATCACTTGCGGTCAGTTGAAATGATACAAGTTTTTGGAGTCTGACGTCCTGAAATCAAGGTAGGCAAAGCTTAGTAAACGGCAAGGGTTTACGTGGGACAGAGAAGAACGGAATAAAGCAGTTCAGTGAAAACGCTCTCGGTGTTGGACTGCTTGGGCGGACTTTGGCAATAGTCAATTCAACCTGTGAATCACAGCGTTTGTTACGCTAGAGGAACGTTTATTTCTTCCTGAATTTCACTGCCAGCAGAGCAATTTCCATCAACACATCTGAAAAGCAAATGAAAAGTTTTCATTTTCCCTCTTTGTCCTTTTTAAGGGAGAGAGCAAAGAGCTTATCCTAGGATCTATCTCAGAATATCAGTGGCAAAACTTGGGGAACAAATACTAAATTAGGCGTACCAAATTGCCAGGCCTAGATAATGTTAATTCAGGAGCAGTAAGAGCACTCAGAAACAAAACAGCCAACCTGGAGGCTATCGTGTTGCTCTTTTAGCCCCAGAAAATGTCTCCTGGGATGCCCGTTTTCTAAACGGGCTTCAAAGTAGGTCTAGGCAGCTCAGATCTGCATCGCATTTGCATCAGACTAATAGAAGTGGCAACCAAGAACAGAAGTGATGAGCTCACCTGTTTGTATGATGTGTTGTGAGAGAGTAAATATACTTTTTTTAAAAAAAAAATTGTGGCGCCACACCAAAATCAGATGAAATTAATTTGGGGTAAATATGAAGCGATGTATGTTGAAAAAATCGTGACTTCACATACACAGTGGTGCATTTTAAAGCCAATTCCAGGCATGAACAAGGATCTTGCGGTGGTGTCGTGGTTTCAGCCCAGCCGGTAACAAAGGCCCACGCAGCCGTTCGCTCACTCCCCCCGCCCCCCTCCGGTGGGA
>JANZLQ010000030.1:2035489-2052438 GCA_026212715.1 Elanus axillaris | reverse complement strand
AGGTCAGCTGCCCCGGCTATGCCCCCTCCCAGGTCCCTGTGAAAATTAACTCTATCCCAGCTGAACCCAGGACAGGTGGTAACAGGTCACTCCGTTAAAATGGCTGTTCAGTGGTCACCACACCAATAAAATGGAGGAGGTGCTTGGAAGGGGGGGGCTGAGAAGAACCATTAGCCTGACCCAGGATGGCTTTTCCTACTTTGTAACATATAACTCCACATGGTGGTCTTGACAGCTTTGATTTAGCTTAGCAAGTTCCTTAGCGTTTCAGAAAGGAAGTCCTCAATTGCCTCCCGAATTTGCCAGTAATATCTGCCTCTTGCAGGTCTGTTTCTCTTCATCAGACCTTCCTACTGAAAACTTGCAAAGAATAGGCAGTCCGAGATCTTCAAGCCAAAACCCTTGATGACAACCTTTTCATCATTGTGAGCATAATGTGGGTTAATATTTCCATTTGCAAGTAAAATAAGCAGTGGATTAATTCATATATTTCGTCTTATTTTTAGAGACAAAAGGTGTTTTTATGTCATGCATCAAGAGAATCAGAGAGTGCCCGTTCTTCTGCTACTGCTGTTGTCAAAACTATGGGCGTCTAATTTCTGGTGAAGTAAAAGGTTTTAGTCCATATGTAATGCTTCACAAAGTCTTATTTAAGTCTAACCCACCACTAAGCCATGTTTTCCTACTGGAGTCTTTCCACTCATAAAGTTAGACCTTTTTTATTAAATTCAATCAGCCAGATTAACCACACACTGTCCGTTCTTCCATGGCAGTGCTAGTCCTTACATCTGTCATCTGAGCTTTTGCTTTATGAGCCCTCAATGATGTTACCAAGCGTGCCCAAAATAGCCCTTCCGATCCTCTCTGTGGTTCTCCACGACCAATGGCCATTTCACATACCGTCCCAACAGTGCCAGTCTAACTTAAAACATTTGATTTACAAACAAGTACAATGACCCAGCTACGTGATCCACAGCACTGTTCAACATTTAAAAATGTAGGCTAAGACTGAAGATTGTAGAAAAATGTAATTGTCTAGATAAAATGTATGTTTGTGCAACGAAATCGCTACCAAAAAAAAACCCCAACCCCTACTAGAAAATCTAAATACTCATTCATCCTGTTTGTGGTAGAGAGAAATTTTAATGTCTTCACACTCCAGAGCAGCAAAAAAATCCATTAGCACACAGATTCTCACAGTCATTGACTGTGTGGGAAGATACAGATGGGTTTTTTTTTTCTTCATTGCAACAATATCACTAACAGCAGGAGCTGAAACATACTATGTCATGTCAACCTGAAACAAATTAGGATTTAAGAATCTAATAAAGTTGGGATTGCTCAGTAGTGCAGTCTGCTAACAGAATGCCACTGCACACAAATGGTGTGTGCTCAGCGTTGAGTAGCTCTGGGAGTTAAAATACACACGATTCCCCATCGCGGCGACGTGCCAGCAGCTACCCCGCTGCGGGTTTTAGTGCGAGACGCTGATCCCAAACTTCCCTTGGCACTGGGTGGCGAAAGAGCTGTGTGGCCAAACAATTGAACTGAACTGGATTTCCATTAAGAAAAATACCTGATAAGCTGTCAGAAGCTTCAAATCTGCCAAGTTCAGTGATTACCATACTGTGACTGACTGATGCTACCTATATTGCACAGATTCAGATAAAAATGTCTTGATACCTTCTGTGCTATACTTAATGTTTTAAAAAAATCTTACTTTTTTTTAATTAAGAACTAAAGTATTAATTGTATCAGTTTTGTATATTATTTTATTACAGTGAGAAGGAAATGAAAAAATTAATGGGCAGACTTCTCACTTTATTACCAAGATCTGTAAATACTTGCATTTATGCTTTGTGTATAGCCAGGGCTAAGAAACATTTAAGAGCTAGATACCTCCCTCTGCAAGTGTCTTAAACCTGGTTTGAATTCATGGTCACTGCCACAAACGTACAGGCTGAAAGAAAAATTTGGATATAGAGGTGTTAACGGCATATATCATCCCTCTTGTTCTATCATTGAAAAAAGAAAACTTATATAAGCACATGCTGTATCAACAACAGTTGAAATAATTCCAAATTCGGAATGCTCTCTAATAAACATTGCATGTGCAAAGCTGTGGCATCCTTCCAAAAGCTGTCTATCCTTAACTCAGTTGTTTAGAGAAGCAGGACACAGCTCTCTTGTTCCCGAGCGTCAACAGCCCGTGTCAGAGTGCTTTGTATGGACACGGCTCTTCTGTGCAATGGTAGTATCAGCTTGACCTCCTTCCCGTCGCAAAGATATTTTTCTTTAACTGCCGTGTTTGAAAACATAAAGATTGTTGTATGTGTTAGATGCTGGTTTTCAGTCCACTTCAGATGACTCTCTGTTCTTGAATTAGCTTTGAAAAGTGCTTGAACATCATCGTCATATATAAACTAAAATAAATGTTTTTACATCTATTTTTCTCATTAAATAGAAAACGCATGTTAAATATATGCTAGAAAAGCTTTAGATTTTCTGGATCCAGTTGAAGAGTGCAGAAAGACATCTTTTGGTTTTGTTTTTATTTTGCGTAACCCCCAGTGTACAGGTTTCTGCTTTTTTAAAGCTAATTGATGGTAAAGCTGGTGATGCTGTATTTTTTTCCCCCCTACTTCTCTGCCTGACTAGACAGTTGGACCTCATTATCTTCTAGTATACTGATATTTCCACAAAATTTCCACTACTAATTGTCAGTTTCAAGGTGCATGGAAAAATTTTAGAAAGAAAGAATGAAGTATCTGTAACTTCTAAGGTCGTCTGTATCTGTACCTAAGATGGATCACTATTTAAAAGAGAAAAAAACTCATCTCTGCTACTTTCACATCCTTTACTGAAATAAAAACAGTAGCAGAACTACTATATGGAAAGCAAATACTCTGTTTAGAGACTAAATCTAGAGTAGAAGGTCACAGAGCGTCTCTCACTGGATCTTACGGAGTTAAATTCTGGCAACTCCCTGCTCTGCATAAATGTGTTGTTTGTTATCTTTGCCATGTCCTTTCATCTACCAGTGGTAGGACTACATTCTTAGAGCAGGTAGTTATGCAGGAGTTTTGTTTTCTTCTGGGGAAGGGAGCATAGCTGGGGGTTTTTTTGTCTGCTTACCCTCTCTATGTAGACCTTTGAAATGGGAGTTGGGGTATCAACAGATACTTGAAGGCCAGCTTGCTCTGAATATACCTTCAACCAAGTCTTTACAGAAAGCAAGTCATATTTAATTTTTCTGTATAGACCTTTGACTAGTCCGTAGCTTCCAGCACTGCCAAATGAATCTCCCAGAGAACCATAAGGTTTTATAAGGTGTGTCACTGTCGTTGTCACTCGGTGTGCTGGATGGCCTTAACTCACTTCTGATGCTCCAGCTGAGTTTCCCCAATGGTGAGCCTTAAGGCATCGTTATGCGGTGTGGTTCAAAACAGGCGGCATGAAAATATTCATCATCATTGCTTACTACTCCCGTTACAGCTCTAGAAAGTGTTTGAGTTTTCATGGATTTTTAACTTCTGGGGCTTCATTACACATGTTAAAACCACGAGATTTTTACATGACTCCAGAAAACCTCTGAAGGTTTTAGAATAGAGGGAGAGATGTGACATTCTGCAGCTTTGGTGTTACATACCGGTGGGTGCCGTGCCTTATTTTTCTTTTATTTTAAAGAGCAACGAAACTGCTCTTTAAAATTTTACGAGCTGTTGTCTCTACAAAGTGGGATTTGCTAAAACTGGTCTGATCGTTTCAGCAGCTACTTCAGTCAGTGCACCTCTGATCCAGTCACGGTTTGGGTGGGCAGACGGAGCTTTCCTTCCAGAGGAATGTTCCGCGGCTTGGGCAGGCGCCTGGCTGACTTCTCCTCTTCTCTGGAGTTCCTGTGGCATCAGGTAGTCATGGAGGGTAATCTGTCTGAGTGTTGCCTTCTCCTGAGTTCAAATGGGCTTTGGACAGGTTAGATTATGCTGAATCATCACGTCAAACTATGGTGTAGTCCTTGGATTTAACACTTTGTTGTGTAGGCAGTTGCCTGTCAATCAGGTCAGTCGTACCTGGAGGTGATGGGCATTTGGCTACCCACCAAAGGAACAGGCAGTGGGCATGTTTTAAATGCGCAAGGCTCATAACGTTACCTCACGGCGTGCCTTTTTGAACAATTTTTCCTTAAAATCCTTGCCCTGAAATCTGTAGAAGGCAGGAGGAAGGTAGGCCTGCAGTTTGTCAATAAACTCTTAAAGGTAGGGAGACGTTGTTTGGCTCAGGAGTTTTACAGTCAACCAAAGACAGTTTTGGAAAGACATGGGGGCAGGTTTAATGTGGTAATAAATGCGTTCTTAACAATTACTTACCAGAACTGTCAATAAAAGAAGATTGAAGACGCCTTGATTAGTTCAGTTACCTATTTCCTGGTTTAGTGTTACTTCCCAATCGATACCCCAGAGCGCTTCTACCAAACTTGTGTCCTCCTTCCAGGATCGGTTAATTACTCATGAAATAGGCATGCAGTGTATTCGATCTCCAACTCTCAAAAGTCTTCTCCGGGATAACAGAGAAATACATACCGTGTTTCTGGTTCTCCCTCATTGCCATTGTACTTTCCTCACGAGGCAGGCCCCTGAGAGTCGGCTGCTGCACCTTGTACGCTTGTAGATACTATTTATGTAAAAAAGTACATTGGACAAAATGCAGTATCAAACTCTAACGCATAGATTGTAATTAATATAATACTCAGCAATGAATTTCAATTAAAAAAAGAAAATCTTCTGATAATTTAATTTTGTTATCGCTTAGAATAGAATAAAACATGCCATGTAAGTATATGGCTTCAATACATAAAAATTCAAATGTCTGAAAAGTAAATCTAGTGCTGAGCAATCATGTTGTAACTAAAATTTTGACGCTTCGAAATGTTATTATCCTTTGTTGACCCAGAAAGAGATTACTGCCAAGGCTAGCAGCATTCTCCAGAAATATAAGCTTCTTACCTGGTTGTAGTGGATGGTGAAAGTGTTTTTGTGGAAGATGGTGGGACTAGTATTTAGTAGTATTTAGATGTATACCGGTTGGTAAACAAATGAGACAGCTGAATAAATGGCAGTAAAGGCTGATAGTTATTGGTGAGTTTGGTGAGTGGCATCAGATAATACTCAGCTATACTGTTTGCACGTCCCAGAGCCACTCATGATCTGTCATAAAAATGTAAAGTAAACCCCAACTCTTCAGGCAGATGAGTCTTCCTTTTCACGTCTCGGTGTCGATGAGTCATTCCATTACCACATTAAAAACCAAGAGCAAGTCTAACTTGCTGAAAGTCATGAAACCTCCCCAAGTGTTCAGCTGGGAGAGGCATTCACGTGTTTTACTGACAACTTGGTAACAGAACAGGTGAAATGCTGACTGAAGGTGTCATTTTATTAAGTGCTATCCTCAGTGAGTATTTGCGATTGACCATTCTTACACCTGCATGCCCAGGGATTATTTTAGAATAAGCTGAGGAATGTTTTTTTAAGCCTCTCTTTAGATATGTATTGTGTATATATTCTCCAGTCAGCATCAGTTCTCAATACAGGGGTATGAGGAACCTATTCAAGGAAATTCAATTTTCAGGGCAAGAGGAGAACACCCGACAACGTAAATGAAAAACAGAACCTCTTTGGGCATGTGAAACAAATTGCCTCTCGCTAAGCTTCTCTCATTTTCTTTTTGCACAGTGCTTGCTTAACAAATTGTACTCCTGATGGTTCTTTTTGTATTAGATCTTCACCCTCTTTAAAACCATCCCAGTCTCGGTGATACTCTGCACCTCTATGGCAGCACTGGTAATAACATTTTGCCCCGGAGTTAGTGATTTTTATAGCAAGCTCTCAAAAATGTTTCAGAAGAGCCTTTCAGAAGGACCTTTTTATATAGGTAGCAAAACAGACGTATAGAGAGATGAAATGACATGGAAAAGATAACAATGCATTTATACCTCCTATTTCCTTGTCTCTTGCTGTGCTTACTCTGCATGATCTCTGCCTGACCTACGGAGTTTTTTTTCTTAGTTTAATTCGTTGAGTTTGTGGCTGTGAGTATATTGCTTTGCTTTTATCTCATGTCTTCAAGCCATAATTCTATCTCCTGACTCAAAGCGGCAGGACTGAAGGCTGAAGCTGAATTTCTTTCTTCTCTTCTCAGCGCTCCGATGCTCTGGAAGGAGCAATTGGCAGAGCTCAGTAACTGTCAAGGAGAAAGAAGACGACAAACATAGCAGACCAAGATTTTCAAAACTGGCTAGTAATTTTAGGTGCGCTAATTTGGTGTGAACACTTTGACAAACAAAGACTCACAGCCAGGCCCCTGTAGTCTGGCAGCCAAAATCATTGGCATCTTTTGATAATCTTGGCTCCCTTAGTATCTTTTTAGATAACCGGATTTTAAGTGGATAGCTAAAGTGAAATTTCACTAGCAAAAGTAATCAAAGTCTGTTGAGAATGAGGACGATTTTTACTGCTTGTGTATTCTGGTCTTAACTGTAACAAGAAATAGTTGAAATAGGTATTGCCTATTTGCTTTTCTGCAATAACTGCTGTATCGGTTTCCGTTGCTCTGAATTTGTGGTGAATTTTTAGGACATCTCCTCACATGTTACATTTCAGCAGCAGGAGTCAGTGACTGATTAGTATGTAGAGATCGTTTGGGTCCTGGTCTTGCTTAATAGTACCAACCTCAAAATAAAAAGTTAATTAGAGCGAGTAAAGTTATTAAAAGTGCCTGTGTGATTTAAAAGCTGAGGTCTACATTTTCAGGAGAGTCTTAGGCATTTTGGAAACCTGATTAATTTAAAATCCTTTATGAGGTTACACGAAAATAGGACTTTGGCTTTAAATCACCTTGGTGATTTTGAAAATCTTACTCGGTGTCTTTCATCGTCTCACACAATAAATGGTAATCCTTCACAGGTGAAATTATCTTTATACCATTCCTAACTGTGGAAGAGTGCAAGGACATCCCCACCAACAGCATATATTTAGTCAAAACCCTTCACAGAACCCAAGAGCCCTTCAGATAACAGTTCATTTTAAACTACAGTTCTTTAGAAACAGTCAGATGAAGACACAAGCAGGTGTTTTTTTCATTTCAGTTCCTGACTGTCAGGACAGACTGGCGGCGGGTTGTGTTGCAGCCGAGGTTACGTTCCGTAGCCCAGACGTACAAATCCGAGACAGGCTGCCGGCCAGCACGCTGCGGGCTCCGGCGGCAGCGGGAGAACACCAGGAGCCAGAGGGTCGCTGGGGGGGGGCAGAACGTCGGAACTGCCTTCAGAAAGTCTTCCCTTCCTCCAGAACCGCCTCTCAGCCCAAGTACCGGGGAATAAAGTCTCCGCGAGAGACCCAGTTGCTGCTAACAGGGATTCTCGTTGCCAAATCCTCACCGGCGAACCAAAGACTCGCCGAGCTGGAGACCCGTCGTGCCTTTTCGCCGGCGGGGACTCTCCAGCGGGAATTGACAGCCCACGCTGAAATTAGTGTAGGAGGTGCAAGACCATATGCGCTTTCTTTTTGAAAGAAGCTGGTGCACCGAGTGGGATAACAGCCTGGAGCTGCCCTTGGAGAGGGGTGGGAGCTGGGAAGGACCCGGGGCCGCTTCTAGTCCCGTGGCTCAGGGGCTTCGCAAGCCCTTTAGTGTTTTGCTTATCTTCTGCGAAAGCATCTTCAGGTGCTTGTGATAGCTCAGGTAGCGTTGAATTCGTGTCCTGTGTGCACTATCTTGATAACAGAGTAGGTGTTTAATGCCGGTCTCCTTTTTTTTCTGCTTGTCTAGAATATCCTTGGTATTTAAGACTAACTCTTATGTCAGCTTCTTTATTGAAGAATGTGCCGCGGAAATTATGCTAATTAAGCTGGAGTGTAATTATGGGCTAGAAAGATTATTTCACAGTCAGAATTGAATTGTTGTAGATAAATGTGCATTAACTTAATAGTGTGCAGCTAATTAGTTTTGGTATTTACTCACAGAAGTTTAAAAAAAGAAGATGTAATCAGTTATACAGAAGCTTGAGAAATGGATATATTGTAAAGCCAATAGGAAGCGTACTCTGAATCTCTCTTTAATTATTGTTTTGCTGGCATTTTTCTCAGTTTTCCTATTCTGAAATTGCAAAGGGCGAGTAGCTATTTAACACACTTAACTTTATTTCTACTTAAAATATACATTGTACAAGTAAAATGCATGGTTGACAGTTTGACAGTTACGTATCTGTCATTCATGCTAAAGTGATTACAACATCAGGGTGTCTTGTGCTCTCCACAAAAAGTAAGATATTTTGGATCTCATTACCTAGCAGATGAAAGTAGAGTGCTGTATTTGCTGTGCATAGCTATTTTTTTATGTTCATCAGCAAGCCGAAATTTGTGTTTAGTATGTTTTAAGGGAGGAAAGAACTAAGCACTTGCACGCTGGACACTTACACACTGAATACCACTTCGAATATTGCAGGTGCAAAGTTGTGATAAAGTACTGAAAACCAAAGAACGCAGAATTACTTGACCTCCATCTGGAAGACTGAAAGCCTTGAGGAGTGTGCCAACAAACATGTAATTTTGTGTCTTCCAAAAATACCCGTGTTTGCTGTACGTCTCAGACATTCCCAAGTGTGAAAAGCAGGCTGCAGAACATTCTCCTTTATGTAAATTAGCATCAGCTTCTGGGAAAATCTAATATAGTCATTTGATTTGTGCATGTAAATTCGTATATAGAAATTCTTTATTAGCCACCTCTGAGCATAATATTTCTTCCATTGACTTAGGAGTGAAAGAGACTTCAGTATAAATTAAAGTAGTGGCTAAAAAGCGCAATCTCAAACTGAAGCGTGATGTGCTCTGAACTTTGTCGGCAATGTTGCCTACAGAGCTTTGCGGCATGATCACCTTCCTTTCTGCTCAAATGAAAAAAAAACCTAGAAGAGGGAGATACTTTTATGAAACGGAGAAAAATCATTTCAATAGCCTATATAGTGATTTCTCCACTAAGAAATAAATAACACCAGATATAATATCCTCTGTTGCAGAACAGTTCCACAGCTTTTCCACACTGAGTTTTAATGAAACTGGATATCAGTTTCATTTTTATCAAATTATATCAAGAACACCGGCTCCTATGTGAATTCCTATTTGCCATTAGAAGAAAACTTATGAACAGCAAGTATTGACACAGACCTAAAAATATCTCAGACTTTTCCCAGTCCCAGGCTCCCCTTGTGCAAACAACACAGCTGAAAATCTGTGGCCTTTGTTGTGTTTGAACTTGACTTTGAAATTTGCAGCAGCAATTTGAAATACGAATTTCAAAATCATACAGATTTGTCCTAAAATGACCAGAAATGTAAAATCAAGCATTTTTTTTCTGCTTGCAGACATCAGTGGCTATTAAAAAAGGAAAGGGAAGGGGAGGAAAAACAAAAATCAGAGGCTGCTTCTGTATCATGTTGGGCAGGGAGCTGATTGCCAGCCTAGACAGAGAGTTTTTGGGTCTCTTCTGTGCAAGCACGCTTGTGTCTTCTGTAAAGCAGGTGGTGCTGGCCAGCCCCTGATCCGAGTGTATCTCGGGAGGAGAGGGAAGGAAAGAAACGGTTATGGGAATGGGTTCAGTGTCTGTGAGTGAGGGTTGGCAGAGATGACTGGAAGCACCTCTCATTTCAGGTTTCATCAGTCTAGCAAATGAACCCAGTATCCATTTTGGGGAGCATTTTAGAACAAAATCTAATTTCTTAAGTGACAACCTACTCAAAAGTGAATAGATTCATACGGGGTACACTTGCTAACATGACTTGCGCGTGCTGCAGAATCAATGCCTAAGTCTTTAACCACAGTTGAAACTACTTTTCATTTTAAACTTCCCAGAAATCTGTTTTATAAACAACTGTGGTAGCCGCTGCTTAGCTGTACGTCACCGTGATCTGAGGTCAGTCTCCGATGGCTGAGGCAGTCATTCATGTTAGAGCTATAGGACGTAAATACTGGAGGGTTCTGTAGCTGGAGCCGATGCCATCAGCTGAGCACACAGAGGACGGTTTCAAAGGCAGAGGCAGTGGCCTTGTCCTTGCAGCTTAAATAAGGAAATTCAGGGGGAAAAGGTTACCCAAAGTCTGAAAAGGAATTAGCTCTGAGGTGAAGAAGGGAAAGGTGCAATTCACAGTCTGTACTCCTTTCAGTTGGCAGAATATATTGCAGGGTATCACACACCAGCTAAATTCTTGGGCCGGTGAAGGTAATGGACAGTGGAAATCAGTGTTTCGGATGAAAAATCCCACTCAGCACGTGCTGCGTGGAAATAAGCTCCGTACAACTAGGTACTGTACAAGTACCATCCTTCTTCTGTATGTAGCTGTACTTCCACGGGCTAAGGAAAGATTTTTGATAGATTGAGGCACATACTTTCCCTTAATATATTCAAGTTTCCAAGCCCTCTTTAAGATATTGAATCGGACTCCTAAATGCCGGATCCTTGGCAGTATTTCTCTCATTTGTTAATAAGGGCAATCGCCCAGAATCAATAGCGTGATTATTTTCTGCAGTGGATTTATTAGCTATGTACAGTGTTTCACAGTTCAGCTGGAAGCATTTCCACAGAAGTGCTGTGCAGAACAGTCTGCAGCCTTTTCGTCAAGGATAGAAAGTCATGTCCCAGTTGTAACCTGATAGGATGGCAGCTAACGGAGGAACTGGTTTTCCCCGTTCAAAGGATGTTTTTCTGCGAGTTGCATTTTACTGATGTAAAACTATCAAATATACATGAGAAGTCTATTTTACCTTTATTTAAAATCTACAGCCCTCCTTCTGCACTAAACTCGGGAGTATCGTCCATGTAAAATATTTTTTCTCTGGTTCAGCTTTTGCATTGTTTTTTCAGGTAAGACACGCTGGTCTTGGTCTGGTTTTGCCACTGACACAGCAGTTGAGGGTTGTGGATTTCCCTGGCGTTGTAGAGCACTGCTAGTACTTTCTGTTCATTGTATCTGTCCACTGATGAGCTCCTCATTCTTCTGCTGGCTTTTGGGTCATTGTGGAGCCTCGCTGGGTTATCCTGTGGCCCGAAGAGAGATGTTACCGTACTAGATACCCAGCTAGAAACCATCCTTTCTCCATTTACTTCCCCCTGCAAGTGCAGAAATACAGCCTGGATTTCTGATTTAGTACTTTGAAAAGTGGGCTACGTATTAGGTTTGTTGGTGCTTTGAGTAGAATAGGACAAGACTGAAACACCCTGTTAGAAACTACAGCAACAGAAAAGCCCTCCTTCTGAATGGATGTGTGTGACCTTTGGGGTTTTTTCATTTACAAACTGAAACTGTCGTTAGGGTCAACAAAATCTGAGATTGATTAAAATTTCCCTTCATGGGGCCATCTTTAGCTTGAGCAACGTATGCTGCAGCATACGAGCCATATAGCAGGTGACTTGGCCGTCAGACATCGGCTTTGATGGCCAGAAGCTCTCATCTTGTCCTGCGCTCCCCTGAAATGCCGACCGTATCCTCTGCATTTTTATATTCTTGAGAACCCTTTGCAGTCAGCTAACAGTGAATCAGTGTATCTGGTTCAGAGAGTTGAAAACTAGGGCTGAGGATCTAATAGTGGCTCTTTGAATTTTGGCAGTTTTTTTTTATTCTTCCCCTGTGAGAGCAGTATGTAAGCGCTGTCTCTCTTTACCGAAGCCTGACATGAAGATGATGATATCTGCATTAGGAGAGTTCTCTAAAATTTCTGCAGTGCTTTGAAGTAGATGAAAAGCATGTGATGGGAAGTAGCCATATTTGACTGTCACTACTCGTTACTGGTGGATATTTTTCCTTCCATCCAACAGCTTTCCATCTGAGCATTTTTTTTTTTTAACAATTTGACTCTCATTATTTATCCCATGAACTTTCTGTCTCCTGAGTGTCAAGCGTATTTTACGTTATTACATTGTTTTGGTGGTTGTACATTGAGATACATCAAGCTAGTGTGCAGGAGGTCAGTGTTTCCATGCTTAATGAAAACCAAAATAAAGGCAGCAAGGAAAAGCCATTAGTCTGTATTTCCCTTTGACAAGAAGATCAAATTCAAGTGCATTTATAGAATTGTACAGCTTGCAACTCTAATGAACAGAATTAGTTCCTTTGTTTCTCTAAAAGATTGAATAGGAGTCTAGTTGTAAGAAAAGAAGATGAGAATGGTTTGTTGTTTGTTTGTTGTTTTTTTTTTAATTCAGTATTAGAAATGTACATGGGTTTTTCTGTTGGCTTTCCAGACTTGGTGTTTCTTGGCAAATCCTGGGGCGTATCAATTTGTATGATATTTTGAGTCACCTTTAAGCTTTATCGTTTAATATTCATTATTTAAGCATCAAAAGAATGTCTTCTCTGAAGAGTTTCCTGTGCTGGGGAAGACAGGGAGTGCTGCAAAGAGCTGCACAGATAAGAAGATGCCTGGGCATCTATGTGTGGAGATAAGGTGAGAGTTGCTGCTACGCAGCAGCGAAGGAAGCCAGTAGTGTACGCGATGGAGTAGTCAGTAAGGAATGAGATAGCGTGAGATATTTGGGATTAATACTCGCTAATATTTCAGAGGGACACCCTTTTCTTGCCCCCACCCCAGCTGTAAAAACTACTTCTGCAGCTTGTGCCAAACCGTATGCACTGTTGGCGTTTTCCGTCGTCCCGTTTGCGTACATGGAACATACCCGGTTTCTGGGGGTCGTGGTCCCTGCTTTCCCATGGCAGTCTGCAGGTTGCCCAGGTGGCCATCTGCCCAAGCTTTTTATTCACAGAAACATGCAGTTTCGCTGCTTTTTTATTTTGCCAAACCTGAAAAAGGTTGATTTTCAGTCGTCCCTGCTGGAAATGCGCAGAAGCGGTTCTCCTGTCGCTGCCACGCAGCTCGGGATATCTGCCAGCGCCAGCAGCTGGATCAACGCAAAGAGAGCAACGGGGAGAGACGATCCATGTGTGGTCACGTCGCTTCTCGAGAAACTCGCTGTGTTTAGTAACATGGCATTAAAAGCTTTGACTGGAGAGAGGCGGAGCGCACCAGAACCTTTTGGGAGCTCTTGCAGTGCTGGTTATTTCAAAAAATAGCGTGGATGCTCCGAGACTTCCAGGGGGTGTTGTGTCTGCCAGCTCCCTCTCCTGCAGATGAGCGTGGTTTGAGTCGTTAACACCGGTGCTCTTAGGCTAATGCTAAAGTGTTCCTGCTGCTTTTTGCTCTCTTTTTTTTGTAGCTGCAGTGGTTAGGTGTTATGATGCATGTAAGGAAATAAAGTAAGTATCTTCTTCCCTAACGTGCTCCTCCCGTTTTCCTAGGAAATTCGGGGTTCCGTGAAGGAATGTTTGTTCCTTAGGAGGCATACATTTCTGTACGGCCAGATGGAAGCAGGACCTCAGAAGCTTTTTTTCTTTTGTTGTTGAAATACAGAAGGGTTTAAGAGCCTCTGAATGGGAACACGAGTTCTAGAAAAGGAGACGATTTTGATTTACAGGTCTCCAGAGACGGAGAATCTATCAAAGCTCAGAGAAAGGCATTAAAGTAAATGACTGTGCCTGACAAAGTAAGTCAATGACAGAGTCAAGGCTGTGGAATCCCTTAGGTCTGTCTGCTGTTTTAATCTCCTGTCTGCGTTTCCACCTTTCTGATCTATGCGGAAAGCATATCCGCATCTGTAACAGCTGTTGTGCTAGTGAACAACATTTCAGAGTCTTCTGAAATCTTCCCTGTGAAGTGAGAACTCCTGTGGATGGAGAGGAGCAAGTGTAAGCTCGTCTCTCAGGGAAGGGGTAACTTGGCGTATTTTCACAGCTGCGATGTATTAAGCTACTGTTAAGGCCCTTCTGTAGTAGAGGGTCAGAAAAATGTTACGCATTGCAGGGAGAAAGGGGATAAATTAGGCAGCTTAAAGACTTTGTGATAGCTTACCTAATTCGCCTCTTACTCACCTTTGCAGAAGCAGTCCCTGTATATGCAAATGCCTGCAGAGGAAGAGAGAAACACGATTTTCAAGACTGTTTCAGCTCAGCAGCCCCAAAATCCAAATGCCACTTTCTAACAAAAAAAAAAAAACCAAGCAAACAAACAAACCACTAAACAAACCAAATAGTAAAAATGGCAAAATTAAAGATATCCTAAAGCACCAAAGTCCCTAATTTTTTTCTGCTCCCAACCCCACAGTCTAGAGGAGAGATAAAATTATACCAAGTACAGCAGGGTATGGCTACCTCAGGACATGGGCAACTCTTCTTTCGCTGGGAGTGAGGGAATTAAACATTTATAGATCAGTACCTATAGCGTGAAAGAGTATTTCATAAAGGTTCATAAATACATTTCAATTAAAAAGACATTTGTAAATGAAATCGGGGTAACCTTGAGCAGATAGTGCTTGTACCTCTGAATGTAATCATGTGGAATTGGAGGCAGTAACCTAGAGCTGGAAATAGTACCTCGTGGGCCAGCGTCAGATCATCTGTACTCAACTCTATCATTCATCTTCAAAATCTTCTCCTCTTAAGGTAAAAACATTCAAGAAATCTACAAAGAGTTCAGCTCCAGACCGTTTTTGTTATGTTGAAGCAGTTCTTACCTTGCCTCGTCACAAGCTCATTTCTTACAGTTTTCTTATTTTAAAAATCTAAATCACAGGTAGTAATGTAAAAACAGAAAAGTGATGTCTTATCGGAGAACATAGAAAGGACACAAAGGCAGAACTGCGGGAGGGTATATTTGCCATTGCAGAAGTCAGTTTTAGCTTGTTGCTGTATCAGAGAAGTGATTTTTTGAAGTGCTGGATTAGCCCTGAGCCCTCGGGTTTATGGTTCTGGGGAAGACCTGGGACACGCTGAGCATCCCCATTGCTGCTTGGCAGAGCTGGGCAGGAGTCCTGTGCGCCTGCCGCAGCGCATCCTCCTCTGCTCCTCGTTAGCAGACACAAATACGTTGTAAAAACCACGTTTGTGATGAATCTGTGTAAGCACCACCGCATGGTGGTTCTAGTTTTAAGCCACATGGAAGTGTAAACCAAGGAAAATGTCATAACCCAAGAGCAGCACCCAGGTTTTCTGCAGGATTGCCAAATGTTTGTACAGCTGTTTCGCATTCAGCTGTGCTAACTTTGAAATCTAGGGAAGATGTAAGCTACGTGCTTAGCTAAAAATAAAGTATATATCGAAGTGCAGTCAAAGGTTGACTGCTCACGTATGGTACACTTAAACATTTAAATAGTACATTGCCAGAATGCAAGGTGTTGCCCATTTGCATCAGTGAAATTATTGATCAGGTAAAGTGGGGCCAGGTAGGGCAGATAGTACGTGCAGTGTTAGGGTATTAACAGGTCACAGTCTACCTGGGGAAGGAGCTCTGGTGCGTTCTGCAAATGAAAATCAGTAACTGTTGGGCCAAGCGTATCTCTCTAACGTTTGCCTGCTCCATGCTGACGAGCTCTGAAATAACGTTTCCCATACCTCAGTCATCATCAGACTCTGTAGTGAAATGCTTCCTCCTCTTTCTGATTCCATTTGTACCAGTCATATAATTTTTTGCCTGCAAATCAAATATACATTTTGCATGTATTTAAAAAAAAACCCATAATTAAGCAATCCGGCAATGAAGAGGTTATTGCGATCGTTTTTGAATGTTACAAAGCCATTTGGCAAGCGTGCTGCTCTAGCACCAGCAGCTCTTCAGAAAGTGTTAAGAACACCATTAGAGGAAGAAACAAATGGTGAAGCTTTTTGAGATTCAAGAATTGCAGGTTTGGCGAGATGTTTACATTTACTCTGCTCCTGTGACACTGGGTGCATTTGCATCAGTCACATGGAGCACCTGACACTGGCTGCGGTTTTCAGGTTGGAATAAACAGCAGCACAGATGGACTTCTTTGTTTCATTAGAACTTATATTTTTATTCTTAGAAGGTACATCTGCAGTGCCTCTTCTCTGTCCGTACTTCTGGTGCTTCCAAATTTAGCCTAAACTATGTCAGGTTATTTTGTTCCTAACTTTTCCGGTAGTCTGGGTTTGATTAATCTTTCTTGAAGGGGCAAAACAGAAGTACAGGGAGCTCTCTGCTGGTGAGGGTTCATTGCTGCCCTAAGGGGTTTGCTATTAAGCCCAAACCTGCTGTTCTTGCTTGTCGTACACTTCTTTGGCCAGGTTTGGCTAGAGAAGACAGTATGGTGAAGGGGGTTGAGGGTCTTCCAGGATGAGTGGAACAGAGATGGACATCTCTGTGTTTTATTTCCTAAAATTGTGTCCTAAAGGTACCCAGTATTCATGTGTTACATTTTCAAAGCAAATATGGTAGTTCTGCCTCCTCTTGAACTGTGATCATTCAGACAGGGCTGACGATCTGTGTTATGGAGATGCTTGCATATGGTAAAGGAAGTTTGAAAAGGGAAAATACTTTAAGGAAATACTTCAAATTTAACTCCCAATAAATAAAGTGTAATAAGTATGTGTCCACTTTTGTTTGACCAACTCTCATAGAATCACAGAAAGAAAATGAGGGAACGAGCCGTTAAGACGGCTTTTTCCTCTTTATATCATAGTCCTTGTCTATGGATTATGTTTAACTATTCTTTAATTTTTTTTACCAGTTACATTTAATATCTTGTCTATGCTCTTTTTAAATGTACTAAGATAAACTCCTCAGAGAGAGATTCCTGTAGTATTGGTATATTCCCTTCCAAATATTTTTAATAGAAGAAAGTTTGTCCCTTTAAACATGGGAGGTAGTTCTTTCTTTGATCTTCTCTCGGCTCTTGATTAGTTCTCCTCGTGTTTGATCCTGAGCTACATGTAGTTTGGTTTTTTCCTGGTACTACCAGAAAACCATTCTCACAGCTTTCCTTTCAGAACCAAGGCAGAAGAGATTTTCAGGCGTTATTTATTAAATTTGGGGGGGGGGGGGGTGCAAAAATATGGGTAC
>JANZLQ010000030.1:2008983-2021912 GCA_026212715.1 Elanus axillaris | reverse complement strand
GCTTCCAGCAGCTTCTCACAGAAGCCACCCCTGTAACCCCCCGCTACCAAAACCTTGCCACAGAAACCCAATACATGCCTCCGCGGCTGCTGCGGGAGGTGGAGAGCTGCCCAAAGGAGACAGCGGTCATTCACGCTCCACGGGGCTGGATGCACGGTGCTGGATCCCCACCGGTGACAGGCTCTCACGTGGTGTCCCAAATCCCTGCTTCCCTCTACCCCTCCGGCTGAGAGGGGGGGCTGCGAGGCTGCGTCCCGGTCGTCCTTCTGTCTCCAGTTTGCCCGGCACCGTGCGGCATTCTTGCAGTCACATTAATTTGGAGTGGGATATGGGGGCTGAAGATGTCTTTTCCCCTGTCCTATTGGAAGATTCGTAAAACAAACCTGGAATGGATGAAGGATGAATCCTCTACTTTGTTAGATTTATAGAAAAAAAGCCTTTTTTATCCCGTGATCAAGATCTCATTGTGGCGATATACTAACTGTGGCTTGTCTCACCTTCTTTCCATAGGAGAAGATTTTTTTGAAAGCCAACCTTTGTTTTCTGCTGTTGCTGCTTGCTTTTTATGTTTTTCAAATCATCAGCCCCCTTTGATCCCATCTTCGGACCTATGTAACCTCTCGTAATCTCTTTGCTCCTTTCCGTTTTGTTTATTCCAGCAGTCAATGCCTTGAGCTGTATTTCTGTGTTAAGGAAGGCAGATGTACGGTCTGTTTCTCCTGAGTAAAACAATGATTTCTGCACTTCAAGCCCTTCTCTATTGATAGGTGTCCAAGAGAGTATACTCGATAGCATTTCAGTAACGACGGTGCTAGTTTGAAGTGTCTAATATGTCTGCCTCGGATGACCCTTTATGCTGGCTCCCGATCCCCTCTCTCCTCTTTTAGTTTGAATTGTGAGAATCAAAGAAGCACCAACTCATCGCCTGTCATACAAGCCCGAGGCTGAGCATTTTTCCTCTTTAATATTAACTAAAGCAGATGAGGCAGAAATAGGCTGCACTGGTCTTGACACAGCAGTCTATGTTAACACTGTTGTTGAGGCCACTTACACTCTTAATGGTCTTAAAACATAATTAGTTAGAATAATTCTAATAAAAAACACACTTTCGTTCACTAGCATTAAAGTATTGTAATTCTGTTTCTCTCACAATCTAGAGTCCAACACTGAGTTACTAAATAATATTTGGCAGAATATATCAGTCTGGTGTTTTGTTGCTAATAAATTGTCTTTGCTTTGCTCATAAAATCCAGAAACATTGTTATCTATAAAACGATAGGCCTTTTCACTTAAAAAAAAAAAAAGAAAAGGCATAAAAGCCCACCTTCTATTTCTATCAGGGAATTAAATCTTAAACTGATAGTCTTGCTTTCAACAGCATTTCTGAATGCATTTCTCCGTTCAGTTCCACCATCTATTTTACGCACTCTCATTTTATGACACTCATCTCTTCTGGTGATAGAGTGCATGTCTTTGTTTTGGGCACAGTCTTTACATTTATTAAGACGTGAGTATTACTGGATGTCGCAGAGCGCTGTGCCATGGCCCCCCAATCTCCGCTTTCGGTAGCCCAGCAGGAGTGGCCTTTGGTGCTGTGGGATCCCCCTGGGGTCATTTAACCATGGTTATTCTTGATTTCATCATCAGGATACTGTGCCTGGATTCTAATAATGATTTCCTGTGCGCCTGACATATATTTCACTTGATTTAAGATTGGGAGAACATTACAGTTGTTCAATAAATGAATTAATGACAAGCCCCACAGGAGAAACGTTTGGTTAAAAGAGGAGATTGAAGAGTTGGGATGTTTAACTGAAGCCTGCACGGCGAAGCAGTGGCAGATTGCGAGAGCCAGTTCTTGTCTTTTACTCCTCTGCTCTGCTGAGGATCTCGATTAATGCTTCGCATTTATTGCATTCTCATTTATTGCATTCTCATTTCAAAATTATTCCTTTTGAAAAATAGCCTCAACTGGGAATGAAATATCAGTCCGGTAAAGTGACGTGGTTTTAAAAATAAGTAAGCAAGAGTATATTATTTCATAAATGTAACAGAATGTCTGGTTGTGGTTGGTTTTTTCTGAGTTAATGCTAGATAAGCAAAACTTAAGACATTCCGCTTGTTGCCTTCCTCTTTTCAGTCCTTTTGTAACATGATATCATTCTCTCTCGTCTCACAGAGGCTGAATCGAATGAATTTACAAAGTGACTGAAAACATTACTAGTTTACAAAGTGCGGGACTTCGTATTGAGCATACGGATCGGTATTTTTACCCCCCACGCCGCTTTACGCTGCTTTCGCGTTCCTCCCTCCCGCCGCTGCCCAGTTATTCCCTCTCCGGGGAACAGCCAAACGGACGCAGTTTTGCCCACTCTTCCCAGAAGTTCCTCTTCAAGAATCATTTTTCTATAACACTAATAGTCAGCGATGATTATTTAGAGCCAAAGCAAGCCAAAATCTTTTTTTTTTTTTTAATTATTGCCACCTGTCTGTGGTGCATACGGGTAACTGCAGCATCGCCGTCGTTGCCCGGACCGTCCTGTTCCTGCACTGACTGGCAGCAGTGTCTGCAAACGTTTTGGGGAGATGGAGTTTGACCTCTGCTTTGCGGCCGGTTAGGGGTCTGGCGCTGGTCTTCTTGTGGGTGGAAGGGAGCGAGCGAGGTCTTGAAGAAAACCTGCCGAGATCTCCTCTGCGTCTGGGCTTAGCACTAAATCCTGCAGCGAGCGCCTGGCCGGAGGGGAGAACGCTGGCTGGAGGGTTTGCAGAGATTTCCCAGCTCTGGACGGCCAGAGTTTGCCTCTGAATGAGGAGCCACATGGAGGAGAATTTTAGGCCATAAATCCAATTAGCCAGAAAATTCAGAAATGAACATCTGATGGTAATGCTTTTCACGCAGTTAGGAGGAGGGGGGGGGGAAAGGGTATTATGTGCACAAGATGAGTTGCCTTCGTGCTGCTTTCTGCAGCGTGCAGCAGATGCAGGAAGAACATTGCAGTGTGTCGTGAATCTCTCTCCACTGGTCTGAGGAAAAAACGTCCTGGTCATATTAAAACATTTGTAAAAGCTGTGTCTTCTGTATTTGAAAATATTAGGTGGTAGGGAAGGAAGGGTAATACACACTGAACGACAGCGTCTTTTGACATAAGTGATACGATGTCCCCACATTTTGAATGGGCAGTAAATATATTTGCAACTTTTTCAAGCAGTATCATGTTCTACTATATGTGCCACGGATTTCTTTCTATTCGTAAGTCTTCCGCCAATTGCTTCTCTGATTTATTAAGCTGATGTGTAAATGCAGAGGATTACTTTCCTGTTGTAGAGCTTATTTTTTTATTACTGTTCTCATCATCCAGCAAGCCACGGTAAGACTTTGCGCACTATATATAGAAGTAAAATAACCTAGATCGATATCAATATCTGTAACTTGATGCTTTCTCAACATATCTGCACTAAAAAGGTTGGCAGCAGAATGATTTCAATAAGGTGAATTGTAGTCCTGATAAAAAGGCCATGCCAAATGAAACTTCTAAGGTAAAGACCATCAGATGATCTCCAAAATGAGTTTAAAAATACAGAGAGATGGCTGTTACTAAGCTACCGAGAGTGGCTGCAGCAGAAGGCACAGGTTTTCAGAGGCATAAGGACACCTAAGGCTCTAAAATTAAAATGCCTACCTGTCTGTCCAGCCACTGCAGGAAACTATTTGACGTCGCTTGAAACAGAGAGTCCGTGGTGTAATCTCAGAGTAAACTTAGAGCAATGCTGCTGAAGTCAGTCCTGCTCTTCTAGGGTTTACGCTGGTATAACTCAGAGTATGACTCACACCACATAAGGAATAAAAGAAAAAACAAGACCATTAAAAACAATATATAAAGAATTACCTATTTTGAAATTCTGAAGTTTTGTACATTTTCTACTGGTTGTGGGCCAGGCGCCCTTCTTCTCCTCACCTCAGAAAAGTGCTACTTACTGCTAAATGCCTGACATTTCTAAGGTTGGTATCTCGTAGAGACCTTGGTTCAGGCAGATATGGAACTGCATTAGATCTGTGAGATAGGGCTTGAAACTTTATTTGGAATGTAATCATGTTTTTTAGTTTCACCAAGAGATTAGATTTCTTCCTGCATACTCGTCTGTATAAAAAGTAGGGATTGTAATGCCCTCTATAAGCCTCATTTAACACGTACAAAGAAGTAGTTCCCGCAAAATGATAAATGGCACAGTAGGTCCGAATCAGCCCCTTCGATCTGAGCTGCCGAAGAGCCTGGTTATCCCCCGTGCCAGGACTGCCGGAGCGGGGTTAACCGGGGCAGCTCCGGCAGAAGGGGACACGCTCCAAGCACTGCCGGGTTTGGGGTGCTGCTTTGCTCTTCGGGTGTCCAGGAGCAACTGAAAAATTGCTGCAACTCACATGCTGTAGAGAGTCTTAAGCAGAGTTGGTCGGCTGGCAGCGAGGCGGAACGGCTTTTGGTGGTTATTTTGCTTTTCCCTCATTTCTGTGTCTTTTTTCTGTATCCTGGGGATTGAAAAAGAGAGGTCTTGCATTACGCTCGACAGCTTTTGGAAAGCATCATCTGAAGCTTAATGGCAGTCCAGCGAGCAAGTGGAAGATTAAGTGTCGGGAAAGCAACGGAGAAGGAAACGGGGAACGTTGCTGGGACCTTCCGCGGGTCTGTGTTACGCGGCGCAGGGACACTGCGTGAGGTTGTGGTCCTCCCCGCTTTCAAAGAGTATAGGAGATTGAGAAAAACTTCAGAAGAAAGTTGTGGATTTTAGAAGGCAAAGAGAACCTGAGCTAGATGAAGGGGGAAAAAACAATATTCAAACCAGTGCAAGTACATATATATATGTAAATACACATACTTATTACAATACATACTTCTATATGTATAGAGATAATTTTGCATATTGAACTGTGGGTATTACAAAGTCCATTAGGAATGAGGCAGGCTTACTCTTGCTGACTTTTACTCCATTTCTAATATGTAAATGGGGAGACGGAGGAAAGATTCTGCAGTGCAGCTTTGCACAGGAACTCTTAAATTACAGGTCGTAGTTGTAGCTGTGCCACAACCTGCCTTTGTGACCTTAGGCAAATAATTTAATTTTACGTGCCTGAGTTTCTGCTAGCAAAAATTCCTACCAAAGAGAGATGTTGTGCGAATGCATTAGCTTTTGAGGCTGTAACTGGCCCCTCAGATACTTCAGCGTTGAGACAGAAAATCCTCATGTGACTGAGAGATTCTTTGGAAGATAATACATCGGTTACAAGGACAGAAGACCTCTTGTTCAAATCGCAGTAGAGAATGTCAGGGGAGCAGAGGTCATCAAGGGCAGCAGGATGCTTGATCTAATAAATTGTAAATGTATTTTTAATCTGAGAAGTGGCGTGTTGTTTATTCTGGGAGGCAGAGATAGCTGTCTGAGATAACTACAGCAAGCGTCAAAAAAGGATCTTTTTGAATTTCCAGCCTTTTTGAATTTTGAAATGTCAGATAGAGTTGTTCTGTTGTTTGGGCTTAAACGACTGAAAAAAGGGCATTTTCTGTGCTCTTACTGGTGACCACCTTGTTCCAAGATGGTATTTGATGTTCACACCGACTAAATCCCACTAATAGTACACTTAACTGGATATAGTTAACTACCGTTTCAGAAATTTTTATCTAACGTTGATGTCCTCTGTTACTGTTAGACGGTTTGAAGTACTGACCTACTGCATTCGTCTAAAAAGATTATATTGTATTCACATAAAAAAATTGTTGAATTTTCTGTGCCTCGTTTAACTTCACTAGGAATCTGGCTATAGGAACACCAGGATGTTCTTAGGTGAAGCAAGTATGTTGATTTTTTTTCCCCAATAATAGATGTAATCCTTCATTCTCAAATAGATGCTTAATTCTTTTTAAATTCTAGAAAGTAAATGATCCAAACCCTTGGCATTAATCATCATTTTTCATTTAACTTCAGACAGTACTAGATCAGTGCTTGAGTAATGCCAATGTCTTTGGCATCCTGAATTAATGTTACTGTTGCATTATCTATAAAGTGCATACTCCTGAACCTTCTTCAGTATTGTGCCGGTTTTGAGTGTTTTGAAAATCAAATCCCAAATTAAAATCAAGGAAGTGTGTGTTCCTCGGTGTTATTTTTTACCCTCAGTGATTCAAATGCTGAGAAGCTCGGTTAGAGCAGGACAATGCCGATCTGTTCATTTTAGGAGATAGTGCTTTCAACAGTGGGATTGAAAATTGCTTTTCTGATACCTTCACAGTCAGACAAGCACGTTAGGTCATCTCTGCGCCTGCAGTTAGGAGTGTTATTTGGATGATCCCATTAATGCTTGATGTTTAGATTTAGAATAGGATGCTTGTGTCAGCCTACAAATTTAATGTTTCTTAAGAGTATTAGGGTAAACTGCTTTACTATTATAGGTAACTTCCACCTAGCCGGGGATTTTTTTAGTGAAAAATAAAATCATGCTAAAGCCTTGATTTATAATAGGCATAGCCTTCCTACCAAGCATGAAAAACAAAATGTATCACAGTGCAGAATACATAAAAGCTTACTGACTGAGGAGGCAGCACGTTTATTCATACCTTTTCAGGGCAATTTGAGAACATGATTTCGAGTCTCCTCCTGTTCAGGACATGGTTTTGAGTCTCTGTTAACCCCACACATACATCCGGGGATCAAAAGAAGGTCGCTTAAGAGACACAGGGAAAAACAAATGTGTACTGGGTAACAGAAATAGAATATCCACTCCCAGAAGAAAAGCTTCCGAGTATCGACCCTCCGCTATGTGTCCTCACGTGCCGCACAACCGTTCCTCCAAACACCTACCCGAGTTCTGTGGACGCGGAAAAGAGATCCCCGTCCTTCTCTACGTGCTGCGGTTTGGCACGCAGGGAACAATTCTTATTTAACTTAAAGCAGAACATTGTCTATGTACCGGTGGTTGAATTTATTTAGGTTACGCCTGTTCGCAGCTTTATGTTGCCTTTGTGTCTGATCTAACATGCCCTGATGACAAAACCATTCTTAAATGGGACCTAGATCCGAAGCCTCATTTAGATTCCTGAAACAAATTAGGCTTCAGAGCTAATGCATAACATTCCATTCTATTTTAAGCTAAAATTGCTCAGCACTTTTTTAAACTTGTAGCAAATTACTTTGCTAATGAGACTAAATTACCTTATGATGTTACAGGTAAATTTGTCTGTAATACATCTTGTCTGTTTGCAATGTACAGATTTTCTGTTGCCTACCTGCTGTTCCATAGGCACGTCAGAAGAGATAGTGGAGAGGATTTAAAGGTTGAACCAGTACATTTATCTTAAGAGACATATTGCACTAAATACTCTTCCCATATTCTGTTTTGATGGAGATTCATTTTCTTCCCTTCACATCCATCTTAAGTTTTAGGAATCATCCCTCTGAAACTAGCTAGCAGAGAGGCTGCCCAACCTCAATTGAATTGTCCTTTTAATTTGGGGTTTATTGGATATATACCGTCACCTGTGCTAGCTGTCAGTTATTTTTTAGCTCTGTTCCATATGTAACACAGTGGTGTTAAAAGTAATTCCATGTGTTTAAACTCATGTATTTTGATATATTGAAACGTGCTTTCTTAATAATGGAAATGTCACAGAATAAGGGGTGGATGATGCAGTGCAATATGTCAATTAAGCTGGCAATTAATATCTGTGATGTCTAAAAAGCCTTGATTGTTGTTAGATTTCTGTCACCTCCTTTGGATGAAGAGTTACTCAAAAGTGATTATTAAGAAAACTGTGGAAAGTAAGCATTTAACCATGAATTGAGCTTTGAATTAGGACTGTGGAGCCGTTAATAGTGGAACGCTTAATGTCTTATTGGGAAGAGGAGATTGTGTTATTTTGGAAACATACTTCATCCCTCTCTCAGTCTCTAACAATTTTTGTCACCTATTCGTAATTCTCTTATGTTTCCATTATATTTTACTTTGTAAGGCAGGGTAGTCAGAATTAAATGCAGAAGAGGATGTTCCAGTTATACCTACTCGCAAAATTTGAACAATATCTCAGATACCCACTTGCTGAGTATAAATAGAAGAGGAAGGGTGTTTTGGTTTCTATCACAGCAGTATTTTTAGGCTGTGTTGGAATACTTCGTTATCTAACAGTCTTTGGCTCAACTGTTTAAAACTTGAAGCTTCACTTTTCTTCCTTTTTGTATCTCTAGCTCTGATTTTTACAGCCTTCCAAGGGATAGAAGAGGCGATTTCCATTACGCAGTGATTGAAGGAAAGGGGTTTGCTTCTCTTCTTCACTGCTGGGAGGAATAGAATAATTTTTATTTCAAATTAGAGTTCAAAAGTGTAGTAATAGTCAAAACGGCTAATGTGTATTTGCTTTGACTTTGCTTCTGCTGTTGCAAAGCCATAAGGACCAGCCAGCCTCCACAGCCAGTTTTCTCCTACCTTGATATGAAGAAAGATCACCCACCTATACTTTGTTCACATGTGAGCAGTTATCTCTCCTTCTAAATGTGAGAAAATAATACTTTTGATTGTAAGTCAAAGCGTGAATTCTGCTCAGTCTGACAGTCCTGGTTATCCTCACTTTTCAGGCAAACCTTCCCCATCCCCGGGGAAGCAAGCCAGTCGGGTTTTCACATCTGATTGTTAGACTTTAAACAGAGCCTGGAGGAACAGCGTGGCTTCTGTGCCGAATCGGTGGCAGGTAGCATGTTTTGTCAATTAAGGTCGTGGACTGTAATGCTGTTACTGCTTACTTCTGACAATAATTCAGTTTCAAGCTGTGTTACGATTTGTGCAAGCTTTGGCATGCATTTGTCATGAAAAGTAAATCAAGGCGGCTGCAATGTTTCCTACAATACTTACACTTTAATATTTTATTTTTTTTTCCTGAGAGGGCCCATGTTCATAAATCATCCTTCTGTCAGTTCATTTTAGAGCAAAGTATCCTTTGACCAGAGCAGTCTCAAAAATAGCAAAGGTTCTATTTAACCAGTGTAATACAAAGCAGGGAGAATATGTTGAGTGCTGTAGATCCAGATATCTTTCCCAAAGGGAGCTAAATATACCTCGGGAGAGGTCTCTGGATTTTCTTTTTACTTAAGCTCTGTATTTGATCCTCTGACTGCAATGTATCCTTTGTATAAGAGTAGTGCTTGAATGCTGTGTGAACCATCTCCTCCCATCCGTGGGATCAGTGTTGGTAGTCTTCAGAGTGATCGGGAGCACGCTCTTAACTGCTGCTTGGAAATGGAGCGGGACGTGTCATGGCATTGCATCCGAAGGAGGGCACTTCTCCGTTAGCTTAGCTTAACAAGCCAGCTGGTGGTTTCTCTTGTTCTGTATCCTTCAGTAAACATGTTACAAGGCTGAACGTGTAACCCAGTTATAATTTGAAGGATAGTGTAGTATATACTAACCTAAATTACATATCTACAAAACCAGCGCAATAAATGAACGAGGAATTAATCAGATACAGGTCATCCTAGAAATAAAAGCATCCCTATTACTTTTGTTAGGTAGCACGTGCCTGGTAGCACATCCTCAGGCCCTGGTCCCGCCAGTATCCGTCCCCTCGGTCCACGGCGTCTCTGCTAGCTCTTCCCCACACCTCCTGTCCTCATCAGCCCGAGGTTCACTGGCATTACACCAGAACAAAACGCAGACTGTCCTCGTCGAGGAAAATTGTTAGGGATGAGGTTTATTAAGAAGACGCAACCCAGACTGCAGTGATCAGGCACAGGGCTTGGCTGGACACGCGTACTGAAGTGCAACTTATTTATACGCGACCGGTCCCTTTCACCACGCCCTTGTGTGTATTTTCTCATGCCATTCCTCCCCCAGGCGTTTGGACGTCTCCCTTTTCCTACCTTTGCCCTTCTGCGAAACATCCTGTAAGTTTTGCACGTTGCCACGATCCCTTGAAAGCATCCCATGAGCACGCTCTTTCCCGTAGGACCCGTGACCACCTTGTCATTCATTCCTCCCCGCGTGCCCCACACCCCCGTACCACTTAAAAAAGCCCAGGCTGAACCTCTGCGAGCCTTGGAGCGGTTCCTTCAGCAGCCCGTCAGCCAGCCCCCTCGCAGAGTGGTCTTTGGTATTGTCTCTTGTCCTGTTGGGTTTGCGGACGTACGTGTGGTTTATTACTTTTCCTGTCTCATCTCTATATGCTGGGCAGCCATTGACCAGATGTCCTCACAAAACAGTTGTCCTTATGTTCTAGGTATCTTCATACCCTTCACATCCTGCGTTTCTTTTCTTTCCGCACATCCATCCAATCTCTTGTATCGAATTAGAAAAGCAAGCTGTCAGAGAATTCATATGCTAAAATCATACCGTAATCAAGTATATCTGTATTGTTTCAGACATATCGTCGATGTATTATTGACTTGTTTCACCAATTCATATGCTTCAGGCTGGTCACATGTAACTCCTGGTGGATTAAATATCTAACAGTCCACTGTCATGGAAAATTTGTTGTGGTAAATGCCATTGAATCAAAGGTCAACCTTGAAACTGATAAATTACATTTCTCAAAGACTCTTGGCGTGAGACATCCAGGCTTTCGTTACTAGGAACGTAATTAACATATTCACTGCCTCCAGCACTGGTCTGAACCCCTTCTCAAGTCCAAACTGACTTTGTATCTGCCTAGTGTGGATGGAAATAAGTTCTCAGATGCAGTGCAAAACCAAACTTCATAGGATGCCAGAGGAGAAGACTGGTATCAAGCTGACGCCGGGTCTGTGGACCAGAGACTCTGGCACCTTTTCCCATCCTCTCTGTCTGTGTCACGGCGTCACGGGACTTGACCAGAGCAAGTGCTTCTGACCAGCAAGTAGACAGTAACGTTACTTGTGGAAGGCCAACTTTAAAAGGACAGTTAAAAAATACCCTGGAAAAAGAAAACACACGATTCATCGAACAAAAGCCGCTCTGTGCATTCTTCCACGGAGAATTTTCTGTGGCAAAATTCATTTACCTTTTCTTTCAGTTTTCAGTTTGATCAGCATAGGTTTACACTGCTCAGCGTAGGTTCCTAATTTATTAGGAAAGCTCAACAGAATGGATTCAGGTTTATGCATGCTGGGGTTCCTGGGCCTGACAGGATTTGTCGTACACTCCATAATGCCACGTGTGAAAGAACGCAGCCTGTTTTATTTATTTAACTGCTCTCTAACTGCATCTTCCGAAGACAAACACAAAATATTTCTAGTGAGAAAAAAAAAAAGGAAAAACATTCAGAAATTAATGGTGTTCGTGGATTAAAAGAGTCACGAGAAGCACTGTAACAGATTCACCCAGCATTTTTAATACTTCTAGTCTGTTCCTCTTTTTTTTGTTTGGTTTGTTTTGAGAAGAGAAGATGCAGCATAAAAAAGGGGACAATATATTCAAGATGGGAAGAATGAATTTATGATATGACTGGGCAAACTCAGTTGCGCTGCAGAGCTGAAGGTCATTCTTTTGACTTCAGAAGTGGTGTCATGGTTTAACCCCAGCCGGCAACTCAGCACCGCGCAGCTGCTCACTCACTCCCCCCACCCAGTGGGGTGGGGGAGAGAATCAGAAAAAGAAGTAAAACTTAGGGGTTGAGATAAAGACAGCTTAATAGGACAGAAAGGAAGGGAAAAATAATATTAATAATAAGCGGCATTAACAATAACACAAGAATTGGAATATACGGAACAAGTGATGCACAACGCAATTGCTCACCACTCGCCGACCGATGCCCAGTTAGTTCCCGAGCCGCGATCCCCCCCAGCCAACTCCCCCCAATTTATACACTGGACATGACGTCCCATGGGATGGAATGTCCCTTTGGCCAGTTTGGATCAGCTGCCCTGGCTGTGTCCCCTCCCAACTTCTTGTGTCCCTCCAGCCTTCTCGCTGGCTGGGCAGGAGAAGCTGAAAAATCCTTGACTTAGTCTATACACTACTGAGCAACAACTGAAAATATCAGCGTGTTATCAATATTCTTCTCATATTGAATTCAAACCATAACACTATACCAGCTACTAGATAGAAAATTAACTCTATTCCAGCCAAAACCAGGAAAATGCCTCATCATGCGATCTTAATAGAGAGAGAGGAATAAACAGGACACAGGATTTACACTTCTCTCGATTAACTCATGCCTGACAATGAAATGCACAATAGGAAATCTCACTTCTATACTTTAATAAAACAGTTTTCTGGCTTCCAGGATAGTTGGTAACTTAAGCTGAACTAAGCAACTGCAAAGTTATAGAGCCTTTTAAACAATCAAAACATCTTCTCCTCTCAAATATCCCCTCTAGATCATTTCCCAGTATTGTCAGTACACTGTGTACATGCTTGTGGTTAAGAGTCACTAGATGAGGTATCTGACAGTGGTGTGACAGGCCACAGCAGAACTTCTTGTGGTGGGAAAGCCAGCAACAGTGCTTTGTGAGATGAGGACTTCCAGAGTGCTCTCAGCTACAGGGATCGAGTGAGGAAAGGGGACCAAGAGCATTGTGCTTGTGTTTAAAGTTTGTACTGAATTTATAAGGGATCTGGGATTCTGTTCCCTGTAGGATCAGAATTTCCACAGAAAACACCAAACGTGATGGGTGAATGAATAATAGTAAAATGTGAAAAACAAACAAAAAAATCTGTGACTGTACCAGAAACAATTACTTGACTATGGTTTTATATAAACACGTTTATATATGTATGCGTACATGCATTTATATAGGCAAGTGTTGTGGTTTAAGTCCATCTGGCACCAAAGCACCACGCAGCCACTCACTCACTCCTCCGCCCTCTCAGCCCCGTGGGATGAGGAGAAAATGTGAAGAAACACTCGTGGGTCGAGACAAGGACAGGAGGGAGCCCTCACCACTTAGGGTGACCGGCAAAAGACAGGCTCGACTTGGGGAAG
>JANZLQ010000030.1:1993301-2005701 GCA_026212715.1 Elanus axillaris | reverse complement strand
TCTACAAGCCAGGATGCCATTGGCCTTCTTGGCCACCCGGGCACACTGCTGGCTCATATTCAGCTGGTTGTCAACCAACACCCCCAAGTCCTTTTCCACCGGGCAGCTTTCCAGCCGCTCTTCCCCAAGCCTGTAGCTCTGCACGGGGTTGTTGTGACCCAAGTGCAGGACCTGGCACTGAGCCTTGTTGAAGCATGTGTTAGATTCATAAAATGCCATACATCGATTGTACTTATATATTTTGAATTTAGTTGATAGAACATGGATTTCTAATAAATTTTAGCATGCTTTTTTAACCATTTCCTACTGCCAAGCCTCCCGCTTGCAGAGAGCCCCAAGAATGTATGCCCATGCAGGAACAACTTCACAAATATCTCAAAGCTTTTTCATCCTAAACTTTGATTCTGAAATTAATGTTTCACCTTTTCCTGCAGTTTTGAAAAGACTCTCTAACTGTCTTTGGTTTACTGTCTTAGGCAAAACATTACTAGAGGTGGTAAAACGGCCAGCTGAAGTGCCTGGCTTGCTTTGCGCCTTAGCCAACACCACTGATGGAGAAACTTTTTGACAGAGATGTCTATATAACTTACTTGAAGCTAAAGCGCTGTACTCCTTGGATGTTAGTTCCGAATCAGTCTAGTTTCTGAAGATTAGATCCAAGACTCGTTACTGTTTGAGGAGCAAATAGTGCCAGAGAGCAATAAAGATGGATTTGTTGCATGCAGATTTTATAATAAATTCTTCTGGGTATTCTTGACCTTCTTGATCATTTGCCTCCAATGTTTTTGTGCTTTTTCAGGAATGATATTTTATATAAGAGCTTAGATTAGAAATTTCTTTTGTAGGCCACCTTAGGAATGAATAAGACAATAAGACTTCTGTTCCTGCATAACTTAAGGGTCTCCCTCAATCGTAATAGAATAAGCTTCCCACGATTTATCCATCATCCTTTATGTTTGTGCAGACTTCCTCCTTTTCCTTTCGTCTTTGCTTTTCCCAGTTTTGTTGATACAACATCCTTACAGAGACTGCAGTAGCGGCTCACATTCCCAGTACTTAAATGTAAAAGGAGAGACTCCTAAAAACTTTATTACAGCAAGTGCTTTTTTTTTTTGCTGTAGTCTTGTGGTTTTTCCTCTAGCTTGTGATGTGTTAAACTCCGAAGCAGATGATGTTTCTCCAGCACAGGAGAAACCCTTGCCAAGGCAAATCTTGCTGAACTTTGAGAAATCTTCATGAGGTGACACCCTTGACTAACTTTTGGCTGCTTTTACAGAGGTTCAGGTTTGTCATTGTACAGTTATGTTGCCGCTGAAAAAATAAAACAAGCAATCAAAGCAGTGTAACGTAGCAGCTTTGCAGGGCTACCAGCATACCTTTGCTGGCACATAGCCTGCAAAATCACCGCTTCGTTACATTGGATAACATATATAATGCCAGTGTTCACTCCCTAATTCAATTTTACCATTTTGGCCTGTTTCAGATAAGAAGACAAGGCGGAATACAATTACTGGTGGACCTATTGGACCATCGGATGACAGAAGTCCACCGTAGTGCCTGTGGAGCTTTGAGAAACTTGGTGTATGGGAAGGCAAATGATGACAACAAAATTGCTCTGAAAAACTGTGGTGGTATCCCAGCATTAGTACGGTTACTCCGCAAGACTACAGATTTGGAAATCAGAGAACTGGTCACAGGTTTGAATCTTTCAATATTTTTTGTTCAAACTCTATACAGGCCCGGCAAGCCCAGTTCTGTACTGCCTGCCGCTTGCTCCATCAGTAACTCTTGGTGTTATTACCATCTTCTGTGCCGTAACAAAACCCTTTCAGGCCCTTTGGATATATGTAATGTACGAGCAGCGTTATTCCGTATCACGCATCCTGAATTTTCTTCGAAGCTGTCATTCATTTCTTTTATATCCTATATAGTGAGAAGGAGGATTTGTTTGGGGTTTTTTACCTTTCTTGTGGTTCTGATGAGAAAATGGAAAAGCATGTTGGAGAGATGGACAAAGTCGTCTTCTGGAGCCCTTTTTTCTGAAATTTGGTAGCGTGCTATGTGATGTATGTTAGACACAGGGTGTGCAGGTAGAGGTAGAGTCGGTTTCTTTTCTTGGTGTAGTAGAATCTGATCTTTTTAAGGTTGTTCGGACTTTTTCCCTCATGAAATTCAGGGTGGTGTTTTGTGTTTGGGTGTTTGGGGCTTTTTTTCCCAGAAACACAGAAGTGCTATCAAACAGCACTGATCTGAAATGTTCGGAGATTTTTTTCCCCTTACCCCGAAGCTATCCTATTTAAAATGCAAAACTGAAGCTAGATGGGTTTTTTGATTTTTCACTTTGTGATTTCATTCTATGTGATCGCTATTATCAATGTGGTGATTAATTTAATGCTACCAAAAAAATCTTAAAATCTTTTCATTATCCTATTTTACAATGCCTGTATTTCCATTATGATTTTCCAACTGAAAGATGTACGAAGAGTTCACTATTTCTGTCACAGAAGCATCAGGGTACATGCTATCATCTGTGCTTCTGCAGAAATTACTTACCCTTGTGGGTCAGGCCTCATTTAAGATAGAGCTGATAAGATTATCGTCCTTTGGTTGACTCTAGGTTCCTTCTTTGAGGGTGTCTGAATAAACTGCATGGTGTTTATTAAATGTAGATTTTTATATTTAATTTTGCTTCTTAGTTACAACAACTATCACCTTGTACTCGTTAGGCAGAATTAATGGGGCAGAGCTACTGGGTTACACAAGCTCGGATGGTGCCTCCTGCAGAGTGACAGAATTACTGACAGATCTAATAAAGTGTAACCACCGCTTCGGCTTCAACATACTTGTTTGTCTCTTGGTTGTGTTGTCTGTGTCCTGGCTCCAGGGAACATTCTGCCTATTTATTCTGAGTAGTAAGTGGCAAACTGCTAATGAACATCAGCAGTGCACCTCAGCAGTCGCAGTGGCACTTCCCATGCTGTCTGTAGATGGAACGCGTAATGTCGTTAGGTCATTTAAAGAAAAGATTCTAGTCTACAGTTTACATTCCTTTTATTGCACAGTGTGTGCTTAAATTTCCCTGAATTCCCACAGAAAGAAAGGCTGTGTGTGCTAGCGCGCCCTCAGACCATTACTGCCGAGAAGGGAAGGTATTTTTGCAAGGTGATTTGCATTTTCAAATGCAAACCTGGTAGTGGTAGTGTTTTCAGAGCTCCTTTCCAAAGCAAGGCTCGTAGCTGCGCCTCTCACCGTGCATCTCAGGAAACAGGCTGGAATCGCACATCTGAATCAGTTCTCGTTTGCTTTTGTGTAAAGAGTTTTAATGTGACAGCTCCCCCAGTTAAACTCCTTCCCTCTCTCCTTTCCGGGGAAGGAAAGACAACTCTTGCAGCAGCTGCCTCAGTAATGAAAAAATTTGGCTTGGTGGTGGTTACAAGGGAAAATAAAAGAAGTTCCTTCTGCTTCCTGTCAGCCTTCCTGAGTTGAGGTGGCAGGAAGATAATTATTTAGAATTTCAGTAGTGCCACCATCGCCTGGAGAGAAAACAATAGCAAAAGGTGTTTCAGGAGTAAACATAATACCTTGAGCCTTTCCATCTCATGTTCATTGTGCATCCTGTCTACATAAAAGCTGTTCTTGTTACTTTTAGAGAGGGCGCAAAGCTCCTGCCTTAGGAACTCGTACAGGCTCTGTCATCACCGCCCCGAAATACCCCTCCAGCATTTGTCCTCTGAGCGCTTCTCTTAGCGGGCAAGTGTCATTATCTCGGTTGTACAGGTGGGGAACTGAGTCTATCAGGTCTAAGTGACCTGTCCAGAAATCTGGCAAGACGAAGGTGTGAATTGCTCGGAGCAGGCACTGAGCTGCGGGGGAACAAATCTGGGTGGGAGAGGATTTTAGTGGCTCAGGTCGTCCGAGCGGTAGCGGAGCATCCACCGCCTGCCCCACGCACCGGCGCACGCACCCACTGGAGCGAAAGTTCTTAGTTCCCCCCTCAAACGTGCACATTTTCTTCCTTCTTGTTGCTTTTCTCCAAGGAGATGATAATTCCCAGCTCTCTCAAGGCTGGGTTCGGAAGGGTATTTAAGCCTGCAGACCAGCTTTCCATCCCAGCAGCTCCTTGCTTGTCAGGATTCCCTTCGGCACCGGTTGTGGCTTTTCCTCTTTTCCAGAGATTTCTTTCTGCCAAAATCTCTCTGAAATGGAGTTTCTCCCTTCTCCCTTTATCTCCTCTTTCTCCTCCGCACTAGCAGAGGTCTCAGGCTAATACGGGAGAACCTTACCACGCTCAAATTTTTGGATGGCACAAACTGAACCCTATTGCAAAGTGATAGAGCTTTGAGGCTTTCTAACGTGGAGCAAACGGTTTCGGTGCAGGCTCCCATGTAGAAGCCACGAAGGAAATGTGGGGCCTGGCCGTTACAAAATTAAGTGGTGGTAATGCCCAGGCAATACTCCCTAAGATACTGAAAGATTACTCTTCCAGAAACACTTCCACAGCCGCTGGTTTTTACTGGAAGAGCCTGGATAAACTGAGGTATAGTGATGAAAATATACATTTATGCAGAAGCTCTGATAGAGCTAGAGATTTGAGCATGTCCTACAGCCTCTGGTAATTTCCAGAGACTCAAGGAGAACCTGAATTACAACATCTTGTTGCATGTTGGTCTGTAAATTAAGAGAAACCGGTATAAGCTGGGTGCCCCATACTTAATTTAGCCATCTTTTCACCTTAGTACTGCGCCACTAGTTCCCACAGTAGCTCCTGTTAATGGGAAAAAAAATAAAAGCCTTCTATTTTAAAATAATTAAATGTTAACATTTTCCTGATAAACATAAATAGACAAGAACACAGTACAAATTTAGCACAGACCCTGCAGATGGTAGAAAAAATGTTTTCGCTTGTTAATAATGACAATGAGTGGCTGATTTCTGATTCTCTTGCCTTTCCCGAGTTAATTATGAAGCCTTCCACAAAGTTCTATTTTAGCATTCTTTCTATTTGTTTTATTATAACACACACACAAAAAAAAAAGTGAAAAATATGAAGTGTTAGCAAGGATAACACAGGCATCCCACTGATGCCTTGCGAAGAAGGTGAGGTCAAGCAGCTGTTGCTAGATTCAACCTCTGCTTGCTCCTCGGTCCATCAGCTCCTGACAACGGGGTACCTGTCTCAGACAAAACGATTTAAACTGCTCTTCATCTCATTTTGGCAAACAAAATCCATCGCAACCAGAAACAGTTTCTGCCTGTGAACAATAAGCTAGCCGAATTAGAAACAAGTCCATTTAAAGAGGCCCCTTATATGTCTGTATCACCCGCTTTCAAACTGTCTATACCGTATTTGATTGGAAAGTAAAAGTGGATGATCCACTTTTAGAAAGCACATGATGACAAAGAAGTATAGCTATAAATAATGACAGGGGAAATTGTTTTTTCCTGTGCTGGCAGCCAGCCTGCTACTTATTTTGGTTGACGTTAAGGTGTCAGAGATTTAACTATTGTCTACTGGAAATATATAAATTATGAAAATTATCGCATTTACAAAAAAATAATCTTGAAAAAGCATAAACCATCTAACGCTACACATCCGTAGTATACGTAGATAGATAGACGTAGACTGTGTATACTTCATTCACATTTTTATTGGCTGAATCAAAAAGCATATATTCCATTCCTGCAAAAAACGAGTAAGTTTTGTACATACAGTTCCTGTCAAAGAAGCATTGGTTGTCCAAGTGTATTTGGCCCGTGGTCAGGTTGGACAAGAAAAAATTTTCATTTACTTCCCAGATTTTGGATTCCAATATTCATTAGCGTTGTCTTTAATTTCAGCTGTGGCCTGTTTGTGTTTTGGCTTGGTCGGTCCTCTGTTGTCACCCATGCTATGCGACATTATTACGTAGTTGGTTTACATTTCTGTTCCGTTTTTAGTAGATGCCACGTGTTTCTAATGAGGTATTTATAACCTTATTGATAGTCTGTCAGCGTCACTGAAAGCAATTATTTGTTGTCCTCCTTATATCTATCTGGTTTGAGGTAACCACCGCAGTTTAAACGTTTTTTTGATTGCCTGCTGTTTATTAGCATGTGCATACATTGTTGGCAGGTTGGTCAAGACACTCCAGAAGGTCCCTTTGAGCCTTGTGTGTCTCTTTGCTAATGAGTGTAATTGCAAGTTAGTGAGCCTGCAGTGAGGTGTAAGGCAGGTTTAAGGGAGTAGTCTCTGTAAATGGACCATTTGGCTTACTTCAGTGGAAGATTTATTAGGGTTTTATTTTTTTTTAGGTACTTCTGGCCAGTTCTTTGCAATTTTTAACTTCCTAGTGCAATGGCAATTCTTCTGTTGGGGGGTCCCAAAGTCAAAATTACACGCCTGCAGTTGTTTCCTATTTGTGATGTTATTTTCTAATTGGACTTTGTAAGGTATTACACTTGTGATTTTTTGTATAGTAAATCATACTTAACACTATTATGGCGAAGGGCTGACTATTTAGTACTTAGGATCTTGAAGCCGTTTATCAATTTAATAATTTTCTGCAAAAGTGCCCTTGACATTAGCTTAGTTACTGGAGTGTGTAAACACAGATGTGAAATTTTATTGTGATATAAACATTCATTTAGAGGTGGCAACTATTTGTAACCCTATTGCTCTTTGGAAATCTGATTTGAAAATGAGCGAAGGCAGTTTTATCCCACTCTGAGGTGACTTTCCCACAGACTTAAGTAAAGAAGAATTAAACTCTTCCATGGGTTGCATTCTGATAGTATTTCTCCTTGACGTAATTCTTAAAATCTCTATTATAGCCCTTTCTTGGCAGGTTTATATTAGATGTCATTCCAGTGTTGATCATATTACATATCCCATTTATTAATTATATTCAAGTTTCGTAATGCAGCAATGCAAGTATAAGGAAGCCTGGCCAGTGAAAGGCCTAATTAGCAGCTTTTGATATTTAGGATAAAAAGATAGGTAGGAAGATAAATGTGTAAAGTGGATTGGTTTGGGAACCAAAGAGAGGATTTCAGCATTACAGTACCCCAAAATTAGATTGTAAAGATATGATAGGTTTAGTTTCAGGTAACGTATCCTGGATATTGCAAACTTTTCAAACAGACAACGTGAAAAGCCATCGGCATGCTTAAATTGTCGTGATGGTGTAACCATGGCAATGCTGCTGCTACAAGGTTGATGTAAATGTAGTTCAGTATATGCTTAGCTAAGAGAATAAGACTGCCAGATATCATTTGGGGCTCATAAATCTATGTAGTTAAAGAAAATGGAGACATGGGATAAATGCAGAAGGTGTCCAAATGCCTCTTAAGATGCAGCTGTGTGAATTAACCTCTTCTCTGTCTCCAACATCCAGTCACTGTGTCCTGTCGAGTCAAGGAAATTAGGAAGGTGAAGCGTGGAGATAGATAACTGCTGGCACAAAGCACAGCTTTCAGAAGTGCTTGTTTTGATTTTGGCAAGAAAAGACGCTCATTCGTTTCTTAGTTTCTCCTCTGCAGATAAGCAAATTCTCTGTAAGAACTTTAAACAAGCGCTTCGAGGAGCTTAGCAAGCACAGAGGCAGGTGACTTACAGACATCAAACTTAATTATTTTTTAAATAATAGATTTAGGATAAGAGTCACAATTTTCAAATCAACTTCCTTAGGCGCTAAAATTTCCTTGTAAGTTTTAAATGCTTTCCATTCAAAAGGGAGATTTGAAGGATAGTAGCTCTAATAAGTCTTTCCTACTCTTTCTTTAAGTGGTTATAATCGTAAGTTCAATATCCTAGCACAGTCAATTTTAAAAGTTGATTAAATCTTTTGTACTAATTTATTTCTAATTAAGTGTTTTAAATAACAGTTGTTTTCAACATTAACAAAATTATTTGTGTGCTGAAAATTTGTATCCCTTTTCTCTGGATTGAAGCCAAAGGCTGGAGGAGGAATTACATATTATAGTTTCTTCGCTCTTTCTTTCTTCAAGTAGAAAAGTCTTTTCAGTTCGCAACAGTTACATAATAGTTTGACTCCCTCCCATTGCTAGAGATACTTTTAATCAAGGTATGCTTCAACCCCTGCTCTGAGTTCCATCAACCAGCGAGAATTTCACATAAAATGCCAAACTCCGTCAAATCTGCAAGTCTCACATTGCAGTGAACACATGCAGTTCATCTCACGGCTCAAACTTTGCGTAGAATAGTTTATGGTTCCTTGCTGTTACATTTAAAATCTTGTTATGTGGAAAAAAGGAACGCAGAAGAACTACTTGTTACTGCTGCCTTGAGAAAGTCAAGCTTATGCCACACCATTATGCGGAGCTAAGCAAAAGCGAAACAAAGGAAGCCACTCGGTCTGCAGAAGCGGTTGCTAATCAAGCTAAATTTTGAGAAAATACTTTAAATACCTACTTGTACGTCTGCAGACTCACAAGCTGACATTTCAGAGTCAGTGCGTGTGCTGTAACGAGGCCCAGCCGTGTTGGGAGGAACGCCGTTGTACTTTACAGGATGATTCTACAGTCTGGCAAAGATGAAGTTTTCGATTTTAGCATCACCTACAGAAGGACGTTGTTGCCGTTTCTAGAAACGTGGAAGGGATTTCCAAACAAATTCAGAGCAGGAATTAACTGGCACTTTATAAAGTCTTCCTATGAACCCATTGTGCAATCATTTACCGAGACACCAGATGTTCATAGCCATTTTCCTTGCGAACCGGGAAGGTACAAGGCTGTGCAAATCACACCCCTGAGTTGCTGGGCAGCTGATTTCCGACCTGTAGGCTATGGCATCTTCAAGAAATTCCAGAGCCACTGAAGACACATCCTATTTATAGCTCACGTCTAACAGCAAATCTAAAAGTAATTTAACAAATTGTGTAATTTTCCTTCAGAAATTATGCTGTCTTATCAAATAACACTTATGCAAGCAATATTGACAGTTCAACTGAATCCTTTAGTATAAAATCTATTACAATTTACTGTCTATTATAAAACAATCTTTGCCCCCTTTCTCAATATGCTCTCAGTATTTTTTTGGCTGTGAAAATGGGAAACCCCACTGATAGGTTTTCTTGTATTCATGAACAGTCATTCTCGACTTTTTCCAAATTATCGGATTAACTACTTCACCCCCTGCTGCCCCCAGTCAAATACGGAGGGGTTTTAAAATAGATGCTTTCTAAAGTCATCTGCCCTGCTTTCTTAGCGACAGGCTGGGGCACTGATTTATTGTGTAAGGTGTTACATTCCAAGTATTGGTACAGGTAAAAGGGTAATTACGGATAAAACACGGGGGAGAGCCAGAACAAGTCAGCAGGTGCCGAGGGCTCGGCTGGGAGCAGTGTGATGCTGCTTTTCAGCAGTTTTCCCATCCCTTCTCCCTGCTTCCCAGGCAAATTCCCATTCATTTGTCCTGAATTTACCACACCCAGTCCCAGCACAAAACCCAAGGTGGTCTCTTTTGCTCGCCTTTTCTCTCCGGCCCTGGGATCACTCCCATGCATGAACTACGTCAGCTTCCACGTCTAAATGGGAAAAAACTGGTTTTTTCCCTTGTGCGATCAGTGAGACGCGTCTTCTGCGGAAAATTCATTCGAGTTGTTTTGATTCATATGGCAATGAAACCGATTTCACAATTTGCTCGTTTAATATACTACAGCCATGATTTTCTTTTTTTTTTTTTTTTTTTGTACTTTGGTCAAATCTAAGTTTAAGAGGAAATATCAAACACGGCAGTCTGGAGTGATAAATAGAGGACATCTGTTGCAGCATATGGCTTGACATAACAGCTGCATTGAACTTTTTCAGCAAGTAGTAAACCTTTAGAAAAATTCAGCTGAGCATATAATTTTGATGCCTCTGCCCAAACGATGAAGGATTAAAACACTTGCAGTTTAAAACCACTCTGTAGTTTGACATGTTTGCCATTTGCAACACAGAATACTTAAATTTTAGTTTGAAAATAGTTTTTGTTTGGAAACAGATCTGAATATTTCACTTTTTCATTTACAAAATGAACGTTTTGGGAGGTGCTGAAACATTTTGTGATGAAATTTCTTTTTTCACTGTGGCCACTAATTTTATTTTTTTATTTTTAGGTTCCCAGGACAACCTCCCTTCTTCCCTCCCAAATAATCTTATTTTCAGTGCTGTCTGTATCTTAGATAAAAATTGTCAGATTTAGTTATTTTTTTTTTTTTAGCAACCATCCAGTGAGCCTTTCATTTTTTATGTAGATTTCTGATTTTAGATAGTAGGTTTTTCTGATAAAGTGTTTAATGGGGAATGATATTACCATTAGTCATGTGTTAGGATGAAATTTTGTTTGAACACAGTTGATTTCTTTTTTTCTTGTGTTTCTCTCGCTTTGAATTAATTGCTTTCGGTTTGGCTTCTGTGTTTTAGGGAACCAGTTTAATTTCATCAGTTAGGAAAAGAAGTTAAGGAGGAATCACTGGTCGTTCCACAGTAACTTAAGTCAACTCTTCTAGTAACTCCTCTACTGTCTAACAGTAAAGCTAATAACTGTCTAACATTCTTGCCTTACAGTTCTTTCCTTCCACAGTTATATGTTATTTTAAAGTGTACAGCAGAAAGAGAGCAGCATTAGCTCAAAATTTAGTCCCATGAGAAGAATACAGACTTTTTCGGTTAATGCAATAGCATTTGGACAGAAATTGTTTGCGAGCCATATTAAAATTGGTCCCTCCTTTTTCTTTTAATAAAACCCTAGATGTAATTTGGGAATAAAACCAGCAGCTTAATAATTAATAAATACAGGAAGAAAGAGTTAACTTTTCAGAAAAAGTGCTTATATTACTTAGATTGTATGTAGCCATGTACTTACATGTAGTCAAGATCAAGCTGTGTTTGATCATAATTAAAAAACCAAAACCCCAATAATCTTTATTCTCTGTGGAAGTTTTTGCTTTGCAAGGCTATGAGTGCTTGCAAAGGGAAAAGAAATCATCTGGCTGTAGCTTCGCTTACTGCTCCTTAAACTCCTGCCTGCTTATGGCTTTTACTGCAGCCCATTCTTTCACAATTTGCATTTTTCAAGGGTCATCTCGTACACCGACAGAAAACCACCCCTGTGCATGTGAGTGAGCGAGCTGCAGGACGGCATGCGCGGGCGCGCGTTCATTAACCAGATAGAAAATTACAGCAAGAAAATCGGTGAAACTTCCTCCTCTCCTATGCCAATTTTAAGCTTATTTTTAGAGTGTGCTTTGAGGGAGCTGTCTTACGAGCTGTGAATTGTTCAGGTGCCGGAATCCAAATCAGCCACTTCTTTCCTGCAGAAAGTCTGTTACCGAGACCAATTCCTCACCTCGACGGCAGAGCTGGGCGTGAAGTCGTACTGCGCTTGGTATTAAGAAATGTCACGGTTGGTATTCAGCGTCTTTACGGCGAGGTGCTGGGACACATCGGGAGCCCCCACCCTGCTGCCCGGGAGCGGATCCAGCTCCGCGGATCAGGACTGCCATCCCAGGGGCTCCGAGAGCCGGAGCTGCCGTGAGAGCCAGCAAATGACTCTCCTGGCACTGGAGAGCTTGGGGCAGAAGGTGCTTTTCCTAAAGACTCCAGCAAAGGATCCCTTGTGCTTGGCTTCTGTGCAGGGTAGTTAGCTCTCAGATTTCGATCTTAATTGTCATGTTCAGGAGGGAAACTCCCTGTAGTACCCCTGTGCCTTCAGCGTATCAACAAAAAAGCCTGCCAACGCCGTGTTTGCTCTTCCTGGGGTGCGCTTCCCAGCACTACCAAATGGCGTTCTGCATCAGTCCATGACCGAACTATTAAATTAAGATGGAAGGGAAAAACCTAGATGAGTTGGAAGACTTTCAGACTTTTATTTTTACAAAGAAAATTAACTAAGCAAAACCTGAGTATAAATTTCAGGTTGACTTAAATGTACCAAATGGAGAAGAACTGAAGTCTTGTTTCTCCCAATAATATTTGTTTTCTTACAAACCTTTCACCCTATAATTTACTTGGCAAAGTACGTCTTTGTACGTCTCTTGGCAAAGCACACAAAAAAAAATAATGCATCGTGGCAGTGCGACAGAGGCAATGCTCTTTGGAAAACCTGACTTTTCCAGTATCTTGGTTTCCATTTATATTTGTAGTCTTAAGTTCTTCTAAGAGGCTTGTTTATATATATAAAAGTCATAATTTGAGGTAGCATTAAATCATGCACTGAATAATCGTTTAGACTTTGCTGATTTTACAAATACTGTCTTGCTAGGGTGATATTTTTTGCGTGGAAGCGTACGATCTCTACGCTTTCAACTTTGAATGGAATAAGGATACTTTTACCAAGGGCTTGTAGCGATAGGACAAGGGGAAATGGCTTTAAACCGAGAGAGTGGCAGATTCGGGTTAGATGTGGGGACGAAGTTGC
>JANZLQ010000030.1:1933991-1993201 GCA_026212715.1 Elanus axillaris | reverse complement strand
TGGCAGTGCCCAAGGCCAGGTTGGATGGGGCTCGGAGCAACCTGCTCCGGGGGAAGGTGTCCCTGCCCAGGGCACAGAGCTGGGAACGAGATGATCCCTAAGGGCCCTTCCGACCCACACCATTCCGTGATTCTGTGATAACATGTAGCTCATCAAGTCTTCAGTTATATCTGACTGTATCTGGCCATAGAGACGCATACGTGAGCACCAGTTCTAAGTAAAACACTGGTTAAAAAATGTATTGAAGAGTTTAATCAGGATGAGTTTGACCTCCAGCCTGATTGAGAGATGATGGTGTTTTGGCTCAGACTGCTCCATTAAATTGAGTGACTTCAACTTTTTTAAATATTTCACTTTCTTTCTTTAGGGTAAGTGATGCGGTATCTATTGCAGTAGCTTAAATTAATTTATGTAAAAAGGAGTGCTGTTTCTAAGCTGAAAGCATGGTGGTGGATAAGCTCTGTGTGCTAAGCGGTAGTAACAGCAGTAGTCTCATCAGCCTGGACTGTGCTTTTAAAAGGGTTGGTCTTGTCTTCAGCCTTCTGGACTTTGGCTAAAAGAAAGACAAATCAAGGTTTTCTCAGTTCCCTCTTCCAGGGGTTACAAATTTGAATTGCCTTAACTAAGGTCTGTGTGTAGTTTTCCGTATGAACTGTACATATCCGTACAGCTATGTCTTTGAAAAGGTTGGTTATAAACTTTCTCAAGATTTATAACCAGTTTTTAAATGTGATTGTCTTTATCTGTGAAACGCCTTCTTAGGAAAGATGATTTACATTTAGTGTGCTAAATAACCTGTTGAACGTAGTAGATGCATGACCTCTGGTAAGCTGCTCCAGAAGATGTAACTTGGTACAGCAAGATCTCCATAATGGGCATTCCCGTAGACTCAGCTCTGAGAGTCCTTCATCTGATGTCTGCAAGTCTGGTAGTTGGTACTCAGACCCAAAATCCATCTTCCAACTGGAACCAGCTGAATGCTTTCAATACCAGTTTTTCCTTAGTTTTAAACTCAAAATGAGATTGCAAGATAGTTTTTCCACGCACTTCACTTTGTTATATGTAAAGGTGAAAAACTTTAACCTGCAAATAGACATGATCAGTCTGGTGTAGATATTTTTCTCTTTCTGAGAAGCATCCAACGTAACCTAAAGTGATCTGCAAATGGGGAGACAAAACGCTTAACTCTGAATGCCTCACAACCCTAAAAGCGAGGAGGAGATAAGACACTATGAAGGCAAGTGGCTGAGTAAGAGATGTTCAACACTGATCTGATGAGTTCCTTACTTCTCCTTCTCTCCCAAGAGTCAGTCCACAGATGCTGAACTGTTGAGTTGGACTACCGAGCTGTTGGATTAAGGGCTCTCTTCCAATACATACACAGCAGGATATTCGTGATGGATCACTGGTACGCCGAGCCCGGTCCCTTCCCTTCCCGTGGGCAGCTGATGACATGCAAAAGATTTGGGAGGCAGACCAGGCACCTCGGAGGCTATTCCAGGCTTTGCTTCTTGTGCTCGAAAACCCAATTCAGCCAGGGCTTTCAGAGCAAGGTGGCAACTGATCTCAGTGACCCGCTCCTTACTATAGTCTTAAAGGGCACATAATGCATACACGCTTGAAAAATATGTTCAGAGTCATATGGAGAAGTGGTAGTTCCATAATGGAAGGTGCCTCGGGCAAAAGATTTATTTTTTTATCACTTTCCCTTGCAAAGTCAAGGCAATGGATCATCTTCTTAGACCCAACATAAATCTAGCTCCAGGTCATACTCAGCAAAAGTAATGGGAAGTGAATTGCCAGTGCCCTTTCATAATTGCAAATCCTTAATTAAGGAAGGGTACAAGGAGGCACTTAAAATGCCAACCTCAGCAAGTAGCAGACTCTGCTGCTTGTGAGAATAAATTACAACTTGTCAGAATAAAATTGTTTTTTTCATTAACGTGGTTGGTAGTATTCAAAGACTTAAAATTAGATAAAACACATCGTTCTAGGGTGGAAGAAGATTATCTTAATCCTTAAAACGGCATGTGAGGTGCGCAAACGTTGAAGACGGTGTCAGGCTTGCTGGGCAGTGCTGTTTTCTTGATTCTGCCTTGACTTACAATTATTTTAGGAGAAGGAAGGACAGCTAATTTAGTCTGGTGATCGCTTCATCCTCTTACTGCGAAGGTTTAATTTCCAGTTAGTGAAACCAGACCCCACTTTTTGGCTCTTGGGTGAATACATAGGGGTTTATTTGGATTTGGAGCTCGCCATTACTGTGGCAGGTTATGAAGCAAAAGCTTGTGTGCAGTGTCAAGTAGATTTTAAATAGAGAAAAAGGGCTTAAGGAGTAGTTCCGGGCATCTCAACTATTGCTAAATACCAGCTTATCATCACGTTTATGTGAGTTTACTTTTAATTAGCAAGAACCTAGAGCGAATAGAAAATAGCGTAGACATACACATATTTAAGCATTTTGCTAGACAGGGCTGTTATGTTTGCTTCTTTTGTAATTTTTTTCCCTGCTTCTCCAGTTTATGACTAGTTCTTGAAGCCCAAAGCACTGTTCTGTTACCATCAAAGCATTCTTCTGCTTCACTTCCAAACTAGGACTTCTTCACAACAACATTGTCTTGCCTAAGAACTAAATCGGACCATGAAGGGGGAAAGATGTGCATTCTGATTCTCTGCTTCTGTACCATGCACATCCTTTGCACTTGTCTAGATTTAGTAAAAAAAAAGGCAACCACATTGTTGTTTGTACTGGCTAAAACCAGCAAACTGCTAGGTATTTCAGGAATAGTGGATGTGCCAATAAAGCTTACCAGGAACAGGTCATAGAAAAGCAAGTATGGGTATCTTTATTCCTTTAAATATGGTATTACTTTTCAGAACAGCATTGAGAACAGAATTCAGACAAAGACTTTTCCCTTTCAAGCAGCAATTCTTAAATTAAAAAATGAATGGTATTCTTATTTCTGCCTCTTTTTTCTTTCATTTTTCAGTCTGTAGCTAAAGTCTGACAGTTTCTGCCTGTTTACCACATACAGATTATTTTAAGTTGGGGAGGTATTAGTATGCTAAGCAAACTTTTTACATTAAGCTGCATAACTGTCATTGCATACAGTTCCATATAAAATAATTAAAACATGAAATTGCATAACTGAAACAGTCTCCCCATAGAGGTAATTAACTTTAAAGGGAAACCTAAAAATGTAGGTTGATTCTTGTTAATTACACCTCTCCTTCAAAACACAGAATGCTAAAGAAAGCCTTGAGTAAGCCACATTCTTGCTGCTTATACTTATAAATGTCTGAGTCGACGTTCCTAAGGTCTTCACCAGTTTCCTCCCACCACCACCCGCTTCGGGTTTTCACAGCGTAATGTTCCTATTTGTAACCTCGTCTATACCACGGTGATAACCTTTCTCTGCGTCGCTTCCAGACGCGGTAGCCATAAAGGCAAACGTCAGGTTTGCCCCGCGGGGCTGGGTAGGAGCCGGGCTGCTGCCGCTGCCGGGCGGAGAGGAGGACGGAGTAGGGTCGGACCCAAGAAGAGGACGTACGTCGGCAAGGCGGGGAGGAAGAGGCAGGCTTGCTCTTCTCGCTGCTCCTGGGACGACACGGGGCTAAAATAAAGACCACTGCTCCTTCAGAGCAGCATATTGCCCTCCGATTTCCCCTGGCACCGGTCGCTGCCCAGCAGCAGCAGGCTCTTGGCGCGGGACAAAAATCAAATGTGCTTTTCCAGCCAATACACGAGGGAAGGAAACACGGGGTCTGTTCAGCCCCCAGCAGCTGCTTCCCTGGGCTATGGGTGGCACGTCTGCAGCGGCCCGGATCCTTGCGGCTGTGCTCCGAAAGCTGGGCTCGTGGTTGCTCTTCCTTTTCCTTGGCACATTATGAATTTTAACAGAAGGGGGTTGGGTTGGTTTTTTTTTAAATTTCAGTGAATGTGCTTGTGAGTTGCACCATTAAGCTTGTTGTTTCTGTGCAAAATCGGTAGTACTCTGTAACTTTGTATGGTAAAAGATTTACAAAATGAAAAAGGACTTGTGGAAGGCCGGGATAATACCATACTACTGTAGCAGGTTGTGGAGAAAGTCTTTTTGCTTGTAGTACCAACTAGCCTAGACAGTTACTTTCATGACATTGGAGATCACAGAGTTGGGGTTTTGTTTTCTCAATGCATATCTATCAACAGTGACAGTGTAAATCAGAACCTGGGTTTCGCCCCTGGTTTTTGTTAATTTTATGCAGAAGGAAGAAATCTGAAGGCCAAGCCCTAAAAAAAAAGACATGAAATACTCCTTCATCCCACATATGGTTCACAGCCTAAATAGGCCTAGGACGTAGCTAGCTGCTCAGTTCTTAGGGTTAGCTCTGAGGAATTTCCAATGACGACTTGTTGTGTGTTCAAAGCTCTATTCTCACTGCAAAAGTGTGCAGGTATCCTTCAGGCCCAAGGACAATAAAGTCTTTTTTTCCTTGACAGAAACAGCCTTATTAAGCACACCGATGCTGTGAAGTGTGGCGGGTTTTTTTTTTTGTAAATGAAAACTCTTCAATCTTTTTTGCAGAGGTGTTAATTATGAGTCATTTGCTTTTTTTTTTTGTAGGAGTTCTCTGGAATCTATCCTCCTGTGATGCACTGAAAATGCCAATCATCCAGGATGCCCTCGCAGTGTTGACCAATGCAGTGATCATCCCTCACTCTGGCTGGGAAAACTCTCCGCTCCAGGATGATCATAAAATACAGCTCCATTCGTCGCAGGTGCTGCGCAATGCCACTGGGTGCCTAAGGTCAGTACTGCAAAACCTTTGCTTTGCCTCACTCACCTTGCTTTGCCCTGAAGTGGTATTCCTCATGCTTAGGCAGCTGTAAAGTAAATAATCAGTCTGTGTGTCGGCAAAGACGATGACTTTCAGTGCTGTAAACTTAAAGTTGGAAATTAATTAGGAAACAAGCCTCAGGCCATTCAAATAACAATCTCTACAAGTGCTGCTGTGGGTTTTCTATTTTTCTTTTCTTAGCGTCTTTGACCAGTCTTCTCATCCAAGCTTGTATGTTACAAATGTTTTTCTCCTTGTAGATTTGTCCTATATCCCCAGTTGCTTAAGTGAAGTCAATATATTCTCTATATTGGGTATAACTATTATGCCCAATTTAATCAGCACAAAAAGGAATGAAGATGCTCACAAACAGTAATGTGCCTTACGGGTTCTAGATGCCATTGCTGGAGTTACGATAAATATATAAAGTAAATTTTTTTCTGCTCTGTGAAGACGAGAAATGGATTTCAATAAGAGACCAACCAATTTAACACTGTGCAACTAGAATACTTAAATAGATCCTTAGCAAGTATGATGCTTAGTTATGTTTATATTTGTATGCCAAACTTGTATATGAAACACCAAGGTGTACTTACATAAATATGTGCAATATGATCTGTAAAAATCACTGTAGATGTGAGAATGAAAATAGGATGAGTAAGAAGAGTTTCAGTTCTGACAAAACCTTACAAAAGGATTGAGTCATAGCAATTTCTGAATTCCAATCCGTATCGTTTTGTTGAAATACTTTAATATATTAGGTGAGTTCTTTTAAGCATTGATTTTTTTTTTCTCCTTATATATTGGAGATTCTGTAATCTATCTCAGAGACATGAAAATTGATGAGTTATATTTTTACATACATCACAGGAATATTGTTAGGTGAATAGTAATAGTAATGTATCAGATCAGTAATACAATCTGTGGTGTATGCTGCATCCAAAGCAGATACCCATCAATGAGCTAAATAGAAAAACGAATGCTAGGAAGCGAAGTAAAATAGCAGTATTGTTTACATATCTATAGCAAGCACTTTTCTGTCTTTGTGCTGTTTCATCAAATGAAATGTCTCCCTTTCAGAAGTAATTTTTGAAAAGTTTAAAGGGGAAAAGGAGTAATTATTATTGACTGTTTATATGTAATCGGAAGAGAATGAAAGCTAGAAGGTAATAACTTCCATGTTGCAAATACACTTGTATTGGACTGAAATGCGGGTACGTATATGTGAATACCAGCTATGTTGGGTTATGTGCCTGAAGCCAGGCATTGTACCTGAGTTGTACTGAATTTGAAAAGAGTTCGTTAGTATAATTGTGGTGCATTGCGTTCAGATTGCTAGAAAAAAAGTTGCTCAAAACCCTGTGACAGAAGTCATTCCTTAAAGCCCTCTACCATGTCATACGTCTCACACTTCAGTGTTTAACCTGTCTCAATTAATTAAGAGCTGCCTCTGCAAGAAGTGTCCATTATAAATTTGGGGCTTCACGGTGCCCCTTCTCTGAGCGGGCATGTCCAGTGTTCATCTCCCCACTCTATAATCGCCGTCTGCCTGTTCATTTTTGCCTGTTAATTTTTCCCAACTGCTTCTCAGGGACTGACGTCCATCCCTGATCCTGCAAACCTCAGTTCTTCCTTACCTCAGAGTTGATGGATGTGTTGCACGTTGGTCTTGAAATCTTTCTTCTTTTTCGTGTTTGTGTTTGTGTTTGCGCAGGAGAGAAAAGTGTGAGTTGCCCTCTGAGACGGTGACTGGATTCTTGTGTTGAGTTCTTGTAAGATAATGGGGCCGTAGGCTGGAGGAAACAGCGAATATCAGAAAGAAACGCATAGGGAGTGGAGATGACAGGAGCAGCGCAAGCTCTGTGCCGGTGGTACCTCAGCCAGCATTCCTTCAACACCCACCACCCCCAAGAAACGGAACAGCCCTCGACACTTGCCACTTGTGACGAGTTACAAGCCTCGTATTTCCCTGTCACGATCTCGCTGACAAGGGCAGTGATGTCAGTCAAGGTGTGATGCGGTTGCTGGCTGAGGTAGTGCTGCGTTCATCTGGTAAATGGCAAGTCCGTTGTCATCTTCCATGGGAGAGTTTCTTCGAAGACTTCGGTTTGGTTGTCCTCTGCTGTTTTCTTTTTCTCCTTTTGCTAGAGCCGGATTTTGGAAGGGACAGTGGTTAAAATTCAGTTGCGTCAGGATTATCAGCGATGATGCTCAATGTCACAGGACAAGTAGTTCAGAATACTTGACAAATATTTCTGAATCTGTAATGTTGACAGATTTAGGGACATCAGGTTGTATTATATCAGGTTTAACGCTAGCAAATATGCCAGGGGGATTTGGGGCGGAGGTGGATCAGTCTTCCATGCCTTTGGTTTTCTGATGCAATCACTGCTGGAAACTTTAAATAATATCTGAGAGGTGCTGTAGTATAATCCATCCCATATACAACACTAGTAAGTAGTTTGCAATGGCCTTTACAGAGGAGTAGTCGGATCTTCATGTTTTTTCACTACAGTATTTGAATTACTGTTCTTCCTGCTGATCTTCCCTTTTCTCAGTTTCTTGATGAGAGTTTCTTATGCTTTTTCAATTAAAAAGTTGCTTGATAACTATAATTTTTAGTACTCTTATCTGCTTATTCATTATCATTCTTACCAAGTTCTTAAGTCTGCTACTCCAGCCACACAGTAATCCAGCTGAAAGCAGTGTGAAGTCATATGAAAGACAGCAGCAATGTCAGACCTTCTTTCCTGTTATTTTGTTATTTTCTTTTTTCCTTAAAGACATTATTTACAAACTGCACTTTGCATACTTTTGTGATTTGAAAAAAGAAAATAGCTTATTACAATATTGTACTAATTAATTTTACATCAGTTGAATACTTTGAAACGGTGTAGATATTTCAAAGCTCTAAATACATTGTTATACCTCTCACTTGTAAATTTAATCTTAATATTCATATTTCATAAATTGCCAGACCTCAGTGTGACGTGTTGAGAGTAATCACCCAATTTACTTGCCTCCCCACTGAGATACTAGTACCTCACCTCAGTAAGTTCTGTGAAAGTTTGACTTCTTTTTTTCCTTTCAGATTTCAGCTGTGACCGCTTTGGGGGGGTGGGGAAATACTGTATCTTTGGTTTATAGTTTCTGATTTCATTTAGACTTAGTAGGGAAAGTCAGGCGAAAACTGAATTTGGAATCCCAGGTGTTTATAGGGGGTGTTTACAATCCCTAATTTGAAATTTAAAAGCCAACAGGAGACACATTGCATAATGTTGTCCTAACCTGAAGCGTCAAGCTTACTTAATGCAGAAGTAGGTCTCTGTCCAGGACAAAGGCTGTCTGAAAGAATCACAGACAAAAATCTTTTCAAGAGTTTCTGTCCTGATGTACAGTCTGGAACCTTGGGGGTTTTTTGATGAACGTAAGTTAATAGGATCTCATCTGAGGACTTAAGAGAAGAATTTACTGGTTTATGATTCTGAATCTGGTTTTAGATGCATAATCATAAAAATGCTGTCTTTTTCTTTCTTCCATGTTCCATTTAGTTTTTCATCATACACTGAAGGTACAGGGGCAATTGTGAAAATCAAAGTTCATTAGTTGATTAGAAATTGCATGGGAGAGTAATTGAAGTAGGTTTTGTTTATAAAGCCTCATACCCTTTGTGGATGAATGATCTGTTTCACAGACATTTACAGCTAATGCATGTATCCCACCATCTTATTTCTGTTCCAGTTCTCTTCTGAGCAGCCAACAGCTATTGATTCCTATTCTTAGGAACTTCTGTAATCAGTTTTGAATATAATGTTCTGCCGCGTACTGGCAAAAGAAGATGTGGGAGCAGCATGAAATAAATAGCACAGACTGTATTATTCATCATCTGTTTAGTTTCTAAAGAGACATGCATATATATGAAGAAACTTTCTTGTATATGTGAAACATGCTTCTTAAGGAACTAAACTGATACACGTATGTAGGTGCGTGTGTGTATGTGTGTTTATCTGTGTATTCATACAGATATAAAGGGGCTGATTATCCAAGCTAAAATCTGTTTCTGTCTTTGCTCTTGGTGCAAGCTCTGAAAGGGGCGATCACCACTGCTCTTGGCTTTTTAAAGCATTTTGAGCTATTAAAATTACAAATTTTATATTGGTGTAATTTTATGTATGTAATTTTATATTTATTTTAATTGGTGTATTTTATATATGGTGTAATTAACATCCGAGGACCACCAGACCAGCAGATTTGATGCCAATTATCTAGCTACATTCTATGACTGTGTTGTGGTGAAACACAAGGTATATTTTACATGGTCTACAGAGTTGCACACCGTGTGTTAAACCTCACTTGGCCACAACTAGGGTGTCGAATCAAGTTAGAGTGTTCTTAAACTCCAGCGTTATACTGGCTGGACTGGTGAGTCCAGCATTCAACAAGCCCACGCTCTGCTGAGAGCTCTTCTCAGCTTGGGAATTTCTCTAGGACCTGGAGTTGGACGTAAGTGCAGAGGGAAAGCCTTGTCAAGAAGCTAAGGAAAAGCTTAGCTTTAATGTCTCATTTTGTGAAGTTCAGTCCCTTTTCACTAAAACTTACGTTCTTATATAAAATTATATCATTTATGCTCCTTGGTCCCAGCAGCGACAAGCTGTGGAGGACCTGAGGGGCTAATGTCAACTCTCCCTTATTTTGAAGAATCCGAAACGGATTCCTGACATGTACTATACAAATGACTGCCAGATCATTTCCTGTTTAATGTAAATTAAGGTTTCTTGATCACAACTTCTACATCTTGTCTTCCCAGGTTAAAGCTGAATGGCATATTGCTTACTTTTAAATGCATTAGCTCAGGAATTCCACATTGCTTGTACACGATGAATTTTGAAAAACTGTCTTGAGTAAGTTTGATCGTGCCGCCCAAAGTACCATATGGGAACATCATTCACGAGAGGGAAAATGAGCTGAACTGCAGTTTCTTGTCTTTTAAAACAAGATAGAAAGGAGTAAACTCTAAGTGGCATTTACCTACTGGCAGGCATTGTAATCAATGAGTAGATGTCTATATCTTTGAGTGTTTCTGGACTGTCACTGACTTACCAGCTCTGAAAATTATTTGTAGTTTTGATGTTGTTGGTAATGAGTTTAAGTGTCAAATTTCAGGCACTCTAATTCAGAACTTTCAGACAGGCTGCTTTCAGGGGCATGAACTATGCAAAATGGATTTTTAAAAAAGGCCCAAAGCTTTCACTGGCTCATGTGTAGATGTTCACGGCCATGTTCCTAGGCTTGCAACCACAGACCAAAACGGGAAGAATCACAGATAGGTAAGAGTCGGTCTGCAGTGGAAAATGTATTTCACCTTTTCAAAGAAGCTGAAAGGTCCAGTCTAGAAAAAAGTCACAAACCAGTCTGAGAGGCTGCAATGATTGCATCCCAGTTAAGCATAAAGTTTTGGAGGCGAATTTCTGCAGGATATGAGAGAGATTGTTCCTTACTGAATGCTGCGATCGTTCAGAAGTGTAGCTGAAATAAAAATCTAATGTTCACGTTCAGGGGGAGAGGGAGATTTTAGTATGAATAGATCAGTGTCCTCCGATTGCGGCTGTAATATTTTTATTCAGAAGATACTCGAGGGAAAGGTACCAACAGAATTAAATGTGTAGCTGTGTCAGATACTTAAGCACCCCACTTTTTCTTCACAGGGCACTTACTCCCACTCTGCATATTCATGAACAAATTTATAAGGTTATATACTGTTATATACTGTATTAATTATCGCAGTAGTATTCAAATAGCACTCTGAAGTTTAATGCTTTTTCAGCATTTCTGGTAAAAGCGTTATTTCAACCTATCAAACTGATGCTACGAATTCCACATATCTTTGGAAGTTCATTCTGGGCTCAAGTTGATCAAAATCTCAGCCACGAATTTTGCTTTTAAACTGATGTGATGGAATGCCTTTTGTATTCTCCTTTGGTCTGAAAAGTAGTACAGCATAATTCCAGACACTTTGTGCTCTCCTATACTGGAAAACACATGAACGGGTTTGGGCAGCTTCTACCTCCTTCCTTCAGCATTATGTCTGATAAGAGACGCTGGGCTGCTCTGCCTAAATCTGCCTTCAAACACAGAAGGAACTCCCAGCGTATTGATTTTGCACTGAGATAGCCAAAAAGTGATCTGTCAATATCCATCTTCAAAATATTGTTTTTGTGATCCGTGGGCAAGCAGGGAAACTCATTCAGATTTCAATGGGGCTTCATGGGTGGAAACAAATTAGAAGTATTGGACCTGTATGTCAGAGTCTGATAAGTTAGGACCGAGCTGAAATTTTGTCCCTATTCTTCAACTACGATCTTTTATTCTCTTTAACGTGAATGTACGTGGGGTTTTTAGGGGAAAAAACCAACAACTTAACTGGGTGTCATACAGTTATAAATACTTACTTGTTGCTGTGGCAGGAGTGTGTTCTTCCTGTAATTTACTAATTTATTGTTGCTGGAAATTATACACACACGTATAAAAAGAATGGATGTGCCTCAGTACCCTTGCTTTCAGCTTACGATATTCTTAGACTCAGTGACGATGGCAAAAGCGTCAACTGCTGCCTCTTGGGCTGAATGGTTTATGGTGGACCCGAGCCTTGGATTAGGGGTGTGTTGATTATTTCAAGTATGTTTGAATGACTGTTTTCCCAGCTTTTGGTGGTTTTAACTCCTTTCAGGTTGAATGCCTGCTGTTAACTAGTGCCCAATGTGAAAAATCAAATGTCCCCTCACATTTGCATGGTTAGGTAGTGTTGATTTACATTTCCTTCTGTTGGAGGTTCAAGCAGATTAGATTTGGGGGGGGGGGCGGGTGTCATTTCAGAAGAGTTTTTCTTTATGCCACAGTGAAGAGTCCTCAAGCCAGCGCGGCACCGCGTCCGTTTGAGAGCGTGTCGGCGCGTCCGTGCAGTCACTGCGTGGGAAGATGAAGAGACGGAGCCAATTCTGTCTGGGCCTGTTGGAAAGAAAGAATCGCAAGGGCCACGGGTGTCCTGGGAACCCCAGCGTAGCTCTGTTGTGGCTTTGCTGACTGTCCAAAATCCTGCATAGTCCTTCTCGAATGGGTACTTTGAAAAACTGCTATAGTCGGGCTCCACAGAAAATACTACTTGTCTCAGCGTGGGAGAAAAAACAATTGTGACGATTCTGTAGCACCACTCATGGTCACGGTGACGGATGTTAGAGGATGATGGTTTATTTCCCCAAGGAAGGTGAGAAACACAATCATCCAGAGTTTGTATGCCCACTCAATTCCACCACAGATAATAAAATAATATTGGTTCAGGTTCTTTGGTGCTCGTCGCTTGATTTGTACATTAAGTAGCTGTTCTCCTCTTAAAACTGTTGGCATTACTAGGCAGTAGGAAAAAGGAACGTGTGAAAACGCACGGCTCTGCATAGTGAAGGAAAGGCAGGGCGTGATTCCGCAGCCTTCCCTCCTTATCTTACGACAGGCTGCTTCAAATCTGAAGAAACTTCCCGCAGGAATGAGAAGGTCGTTTGGTCTCTGCTCAGTCTGAGGATTTTGGGGAGAGATACCTGTTTGAAGTAGCTGAGTAACTTTGTGCTTCTGGATAAGCCAGCCAACATCACAGGGTAAACGTTTTATCCCCCCCGTTCGGAATGCTTTGGGCATGTGGACTACTGACTTCGGGGACAAGAGCAGTTAATGCCAGCAGCTCACGCTGAGCCAGTGCTCAGGTCTTTTCCTGCGAGGAGGCTTTGATGGCAATTCCACTTTTCCATGAGTTGGCGAGACCCTGAGAGCTCATGAGAAACTGTCCTTAGCACCGAACCCCTCAGACCCGCCGTCCCCATTAACCACACTTACAAACTTCATTACTTTTATCTGGTTTGGAAATATTTTCTCGGGAAGCCTCCGGACGAAGTAAATAAATAGAAATACAGCTCTTGGGGCTGCGATGAAATAGGCTGCAGGCTGCAGTCACGGTGTCTGCGCTGAAGACTGAAAAGGAGCAGATCACTCTGGATGTCGTCTTTCGGGAGACTTTGACCAGCGAGGGTTGGGCTTGTGTTCTTACCGTCTTCGCCGTAGAGGAGCTTTAGCACTTTGTAAGATTCTTCCTGGAGCAGAGAGGACCATCTGGTAAGGATGCTGCGAGAAGGAACGAAGAAGTCCATTACTTGCAGTCAAATGGATTTCCCCTTTTCTGAGAGAATTAGCACAGTGGACAGTTAAATCAAGGGTAAACTGAGACTTTTCTAAGGGCCGAAGTAAAAAGCGTGCAATGCCCGGCGCTAATTTAGTTTCATCAGGTTTATCCAATTGGAATATTTCTCTGGGCATGATAAAAAACTATCGGGCGTGGAGTGAGAGGTGCAAAGCCAGGGCGAGGCGATGCTGATTTCCAGGTACAGCTGGAAATCACTGCTAACCGCTACCATCCCCGCTAACACACCCGGCCTTGCAGCGCTGCCTCAGGAAGGCACCGGCAGAGCAGGACGAGAGCATTTTCCGTCTTCTGCCAGCAAAGTCTGTGCTTTCTGTCTAATACGGCAGGGTGGGGTGGAAGACTTCCCTCTATAAAAAAGAGTTAAACAAAGATATGAGGGGTTTGTGGGGCTGAGGGTTTTTTTTTCCTACTGCCTTCCCTAAATTAGCTTCATATTGTATTTTCAAGTTCTTTACTACTGTTGAGAAAGTTTCCTTTGGAAAGAGCGCATTCTTTTAAAAAAAAAAAAAAATCCTGTATATTAACTGCATCTGCACGTATTTATGAAAATATTTTAAATCTGCCTGATAGTATTTTTAGCTAGGATAGCACACTACGTACAGAGGATTTCTGTAACAAAGTACTTGTGAAGTATTCATCCTAGTGTAGCCTTTTTACTTTCACAGCTCATTTCTTTTTGTCAGGTACTCATTTATAATAGTTAGTTGGTTACAGCTTTAGAGTTTTCTCTTGAAGGACAGTAGCATTGTGAAATACCTCCTCCTCTTCCCCTGCTGTCATTCATCCATCTTTATATCTGATTTGCTATGCACAGAAGTACAATACTCGGAAAGTGTTTCAAAAGCGATAGTCATGAAAGGGCACAATCTAAGTATTGTGCATATACAAACATGGGTGGTTTGGGTTTTATTTAATCCCCTAATGAAGTAAAAACGCATAATAAAATAGAAAATACAAATATTTTATTTACCAAAAAAGTACTCATTTAATTCCCTGGGTTCACTTTATATAATTAATTTGCGTTGAGGACGTTGCCTTTCAGCAGAGTGGTCGAACTGATTCATTTTGATTGCTGTCTTTGTTGCCAGCCTTCGGGCTAAGAAGGAACGTCTTCTAATCCATGCAAATCCGAGAAAAATTACAGTAGCTTTATGCCCTTGTTATACTAGTTACTTAGGTGTTCGGGTTCGCTGCTTGTGCTGGCAGTCTGGCTGCGCTTGGGCTGTGCCGGAGAGCACTCACAGCCAATGGCCTTGGGCACAGCTTGTCACCTCAGAGGTATTTTAATTTCGTAACCCCGCAAAAACAGGGGAGATGCATCTCATAATTAGTGCCCAAGGCGGGTGGGGCTGGGAGACCATCCTTTCTACAGCCCCTCTGATAAAGGGAGCACGGCAGACCCACGGCTCCGTTTCCAAGGGTGGCAGAAGCGAAGGCTTGGGAGTTCGTGTATTTGCTGCGCACACGAGCAGTTCAACCGGGACGGATTTGAGAAGGGAGATGCGGCTTTATCACCTTCACCCCGACGTAACTGGGGTGACGTCTTCTGTGCTCGACATCATCTGTCTTGAAAACGAGCGCAGTTGGCCTGAGCCCGCTCCTTGGCACCTCCGGGTCACCCTGCCCTGTCGGAGGCTGCAGGGTTACCCAGGGCACCGGAGCCACACGCCGCCACCGGATCCACCAGGAAAATCGGCGGGAGTGTGGCTGCCGCCGGGTTCGCCAGCGCTGGAACGGGGGAGAGGGAAATTCGCATGAACGATGCGGTTTTCTGAACTGAAATTTTACACCAACTACAGGAACAATGTGGGGATTTTTAATTGGTTTGACAGAAAAAACGCGCTTGCTTTTTTGGTTTGGTTTGGACTTGACTTTTGAGAGGACCGGTAATTTTGGTTTCGCCTTCAGTTAGATTGTAGAAAAGTGAACTAAAAGAGGTTTGGGGCACTGAATTAATCCCACGTTTCCCAGAATTTTTTTTTTCTATTATTGTGGGTTTGGGTTTTTTTTTTCATTTGGGTTTTAATTCAGAAAACTGAGGTACCCAGAGTAAGTAGGCAGCATCTCCACCTTGGAGTAGTTCAGGAAAATCTGTCACCTTCCCTTGATTATGAAAGCAATTTATGACTGGTTTTAGGTGGCTTGCTTAACAAGGCACCTGAATGAAGTACTGGTTGTTTAGAGGCAACTAGCGCTATATGTCACCTTTGTGTATACACAGATGACCTGTAAATAAGTAGTTTGGTTTACCATTTGCTCCTCCAAATCTATAGGTACTTTAAATACTTCGATATTATTATTATCTATAATGAAAATATATCATTACTTCCTAATAAACCAGAAAGAAAGATATATGTGCATCTGTGTGGGGGTTTGTGTGTGTTTATATAGCTATACACTTTCCTTTTACTGTACTCCTTGGCCTGAATAACAGCAGTTGGTAGTATTTCTTTTAAGAAAGTGGAAAGTGACTGCATTAGCACAAACATTTTATTCTAGAATCACGGCTCCACACATCATGAAACACATGGAAAGCATTAACTGATTAATTATCCCCCATAATTCTCCAACATATCTCTGTCTAGACTATAATGCATGCAGTATTGCTTCTGCCAGGGTTACATTTTGCTCGACCTTATGGCAGACATACAGTGTAATTACTAAATGGGGGGTAATTTATGTAAACAAACATTAGGGGTTTGTAGCATGAGTCCTATCATTATGTTTTATTGCTAGTCGATGTGTTATGTAGTCAGCCATTCTTCAAGGGCTTGGGTAGATCGTTATTGTAAATTATCTTTATATGGTAAACTCTAAAGATTTAGAGTTTACAAAGTGAAAGTATCATAGTCCCTAGATACGGGTTTTGTTTCCTCTCCTGCAAGTACGTGAGGACTTTAATCGATCATGCTTTAGCAAAGTAAATATATCTCACTTTGTATAAGGGTACTCAAATTATTTTCTAGTTAGTACACTTTTGGGGGGATGCTGATTCAAACCACATCTGGTATTATCGGACATAATAGGTAAAAACAAGTATGCAGGAACTGGAATATATTTAATGCTTTGATAGCTGTCATGTACTGACCTTCATCTATCAAAAAAACGGGGAGGTAGCTGCCCTGCAGTAAAATTCTCTTCCATTGCTCCTTATAAGCCAAGCTAACCTAATGGCTCCCATTCTTAAATCAGGAGCAGGAATGTATTGTCATGAGGGTAATAGTGACACTAACCACCTGGTTTCTTCTGGGTTTCCAAAAATACCAGTAGTGCCTTTCCTTTCCTTTCCTTCTTTCTCATTCTTATAGAGAGCAAGAGAGGGGGAGATTGATTGTGTTTTCAATGCCATCTGAATAGCTGGAGTTTTCCTTGGTGCAGACACGCAGCAATTTTGGGGAATGTGACTCTTGTCAGGCATCTAAGCTTATTCATTCCTTTCCTGCTTAATCATTTCACATTTACTCCTCTCTGTTGGAGGTCTGTCCTTGTGCTGTTTATTTTATATACTTCATGTGTTCAGTAAAAAATAAATGATTAACCTGTCTTATCAATAATAAATATTTGTTCGTGCTCAGAATCTGCAGTGAGAAACAGAGCAGTGGCCAGCAGCTGCCGGTTTGGAGTTTGTTCTGCTCTTCTCCTAGTCCATGTGAAATTAATTTAGTGGCCTCAGCAGAATTAGCAGTGGTGCCGTCGTCAGCGCTGGGCACCCAGGCAGGGAGCAGGAGAGGTGGCTGCGGGAGGGCTGGAAGGCTCCCGTGCGGCTCTGCGGAGCTGCCGCCGCCGCAGCTTCGCATCAGCACGTTCGGCCAGCAGTACCGACTGCTGCCTTCGGTGTGCGCCTCCCGTGGGCCTGGACTACACGTTTAGATGGTTATCGTCAGCGATAGTAGCAAACTTTCCATTTTAACTTCGGTTGTTAACCGTGCCGGCCTTTGCTTTGACCATTCCTCCCAACAGCAGCGCCAGCGGCAGTCACGGATTCGATGGGTTTTGAAGCCTCTGTGGAGCTGCTTTATAGGAGAAGGGTGCTCACGGAATTTAAAACAAAAAACCACCTCGGCCAGAACTTGGGAACAAGCCACCCTTTGCGCAGGAAGGCTGGGAATTATGGCAGAAGGCTCGCTTGGGTAAACGGAAAGCTTCCTGAAGCCGAAGAAGGAACCAAGGGGTGGAAAGCAGGACAAGAAAGGAGTATGAAAAGCCTTGGTTCTGCCCTTGGGGGTGAAATGGGGAAGGTGAAAGCCCAGCCGGAGCTAACTGGGGACATAAAGGATCACAGATGGGGATTTTATGGATACGTATCCTGAAAGCAGAAAGAAGTTGAGGGGCATGTGAGTCCACTGATGCGTGGGGAAGACTAAGCAGCGATGGACAAACGGGAAAAGACTGACGAACTCGCCACCTTTTGGGCCTCGGTCTTATTGTCAGGCAAATCCTGCCCTTAGGCTGGAGTACATTTCAGCCTGTTTTGGGAAGGAGAAGCCAGCAGTGGGCAAGCAACTGGTTGAGGACTAGTTGGAGACAAAAAGTTGTATTCCAGTCCATGAAACAGGATGGGATTTACCCAAGGGTGCAGCGGGAGAAGCCGGTCAGTGTGGCCGAGGCACCCATCACGCTGGTGTTCGGGGAGGTCTCTGAGGACTAGAGAAAGGCTACAGATTTATCTTGCTTTGAGGAGAACAAAAAGGACAGTCTGGGGACCACCTGTACCTCAAACCCTGGAGAAACCACCGGGTTTTGGAACCCATTTCCAAACCTGTGAAGGCGGAACCGTCAGCGTGGATTTGCCAGTGGCTAATCATGGTTAACGAGTGCTATTGCCTTCTGCGATGAAGTGTCTGGCCATGTGGGCGAAGGGAGTGAACTGATGCAATATATTATCACTTAATAAAGTGTTTTATCAGTACAGGCTGGAAACCCTCTGGCTGAGCAGCACCCCTTTTGAAAAGGAACTGAATTTGAAACATCTTTTTTTCAGTTACAGTAGTGTAGGTTAATGAGTGTTCATTTGGTTTCTGTTCATTTTTGTTAGGAGGAATCTTAAATCATGGAATAGTTTATGAAGTAAATAAAGTTTTGTGAATTAGTAAGTGGTATTTTGATGGGATTTTAAATTGAAAATCATACTGATGGCTTTGGACACGTGTAATAAGACGTTTATTTAAATAGACAATCTCAGAATTGCAGTTACAAGCTGCTGTTCATAATTTTTTCATCAAGATGAAATTGCAGTCAGAAAAAAGTATGGACCATTACATGCACCGTGTCTAAAGTGCCATTTGCAAGTCTCTCAAATCAATTAAATCCCCTCAAAATTGGGATCAAACTTCAAAATCCTATGGAAAACATTAATATTGCATTTTTTGAAAGAATGGAAACCCAGTGGAATTTTCATTAATTAATTTTCTTCACCACTGTAACTTTGGAACATTTAGGTGTCATTTTTCAGTCTCATTAATACCTCCATATTTTTCTGGAGTTCTGTGAGCTTGTGTACTGAAATATTTCCAGAACTCTTTGCTGTTTATTTCAGATTGACTTCATCATTCGGCTAAATAAACAGAGATGGTTGCACTTGATCTCTGAAGTAGTTTCAGAGTTTATGCTTGTTACTGCTGTTCTTTCTGGGTATTAATAGTAGCAATCAACTCCTCTGGCACCGCAGCTTTTTTTGGCTGTCATCCTTCGTTCAGTTAATGGGGTAGATTTCTAAAGCAAGTTTACAGTATGACAGGCTGCCTGAATTTTCTGGGGCAGGGTGTGGTGCCACTCCTCAAGCAGAGTTTGGGTTATAAACATGGGTATTGGAGACCTAAGTGGTCTAAAGCGCTTTTATTTGGGGAAGGGGGGAGGGAGGCATACCGAATGTCATGAAGCGATTACTGTAAGGGGCGACAGCAAATAGCAAAGGCAGCTGTGCGGAATTTTGCAGTCTGAATTATAAACAGCTCAGTGGCATTAGGCGTGTTCTGAGAGAAGATTTCACTGTGTGGACTGAAATTCCAGCCTTGGCCTCCACGCGTTCGAGCGGCTCTGGCTGAGCCGTGGCAGCAGGATAGGGTAAACGCTGAGGCTCCTGTTTTCTGCCCGCCGGGTGCTGCTTTCCACGGAGATTCTCAGAGAGCGGATGCCGTTCATGACAGTGGTGGATGATGCATGATGCTGAGGGCAGCATTTTAGGTGAAATGATCGGGCAAGGGTGCAGGTATGGCTGGGGAGAAGTAGGCTTAAAAATTAAATTGAAGCTGAGGATGGGTTCCAGCTTGGGTGTTGTAACCAAGATTTTGTCTCAGGGACTTGTCTGCACAGTGGACGGACAGAGAGCAGAGAACTGCAGAACACTTGTTTCTCGGAAATTCCCCCTGTGTGAGTACTGGCGCACGGACCATGTGTCCCCAGAGGACGTTAGTGCAGGATAAATACCGCCTATGAAATCCAGATAACTTTCCCATAAGCTTCCTCCGGCAGAAGAGTCCGTGCAGTGTCTGCCTGTCCCTGGTGTGTTGGGTGGGTGGCACCCATGGGTGCCAGCGGGTGCTCCTGGATGCGGGTGTAGAGCTCTTCCCTTCCCTACACGCCGGTGTGGATCCGTACGGCTGAGAAGTCTGTTCTCAGAGCTGTGCTCCGAGGGAGAGACGTACCTGCTGCCGGCACCTGGGGATGCTGAGGCCGCTCCGACGCCTGTACCTGCCGTGGTTCGGGAAGGTGTAGGGCCCTCGGGAGCGTAACATCCCGTAGAACAAAATCCACAGGATGGAGAAGAAAATACGGGATGAGGTCACCTTCCAGTCTATGCATACATAGAGTTATGTGACCAGCTGATTTTAAACCCGACAGCTTTTGGTTTATGGAGGAGCTGAGATTCAGAGGATCCCAGATGGAGACCATATACTTCGCACTGGCAGCAGCCGACGAATTTCAGCCTGGTCCAGTTAAGTTTGCAGGTCTTAGGGCATTCAGAATAATAGACATTTAACCGAAAGCACTGCTCAGTCTTCAGTGGCTTTAGCAGCGGAAAGAGAAGGAATATCGAGACCAGTATAGCAAAATTGAGTCGGCTACCTACCGGTTTGTGTCTGGGAGCAGCAGGAGCAGGGCTGCTCCTCACGGGTGGGCAAGCCAGGAGCCGCGTGTGGCTACGACACGGACAGTCAGTGCCCTCGCCACGGGGCTCAGCCCGGGGAGCAGCGTTGGGGGACAGCAGTGGGTCCCCGTGGGCACTCCAGGGAGCATCGGGCAATGGCGGGGGATCCAGCCAGCTCCAAGGCCGAGGCAGGAAATCCAAACAGCGAGCCGGGAACAGGGCTGGGGACCGGCACTGCCGCAGCATCGCTGGGATGGGGCCAGGGCTCCGGGCTTGGCTGCAGGGGGGGTCCTGGGCCAGGGGCAGCGGTGTGTAAAGCTGGCAGGTGAGTAGGTAGGCATGTAAAAAAAAATAAGGTAAATCAACCAATACAGAAGTGGTAGGAATGACTTTCATCATAATTAATAAATTGCAGGGTAATTTTGCCTTTCTCAGCACAGTGTCCATAAATGAATCATCTCGCACAAAACAGACAGGTAGTTTATCAGTTACGATCGCGTGAGCCTTCTGTATCCCTCCTGCTCTGGGCAGAAAGATAACTCAAGCACAAGGAACTGGAACATTGTGGTACTTGATTCATGCAGTTACCGTCTTGATGGAGTGTCATTTTACCAGAGCCACCTGTTCAGGTGGAATATCCAGGAATATCCACTAGTATTTGGTATTAGCATATTTATTGCAGCAAGATTTGGCAATGGAAATCAGCTCTGAGCTGGGGAATACGCAGTGAGCTTCCTAAAGTTGTATTAAATATTTTGCACTCTTTTACACCTAATATAGCAAATTTTACTGTAATTCTGGGAATTGTGTTCGCACTGTACCAGAGGAAGCTACGTTGTTGAGTAACTGACAATTAACTGAGAGTGGTAAAATAATAATTACAAAATTAGAATGAGTGTTTATTCATAAAAGAACAGACACCTTTATAAGCTGTAATTACCTTTTTGCTAATTTGGTCTCTGACCGGCACACAAAGCACGCAGAAGATGAAACTCTTCCAGGCAGAACCCCACTGCAGTCGAAGCGCTGTCTTAGAGGTGAAGTTTGCGCACTGGGCGCCTTGTAAAATCAGTCACACGGGAGCGATCGGGTGGTGCTGAGTATCTCTCACTCAGGGAGTGCTTATCTGTCAACTGAAGAATAATCGCAACTGCAGAAGTCTCTTCGCGTGGGAATAATTATCGCGAGATTCGGGCTGAAGTTTGCTACAGCATCAGTAACTTTGTGCTTGAAACCGCTTCTCAGCTGGTTCTTTCAGTCTGTGTAATTCCCCCCCGCCCCCAGTCTTTTTTTGTTGGTGGTCAGTCATGGGTTTTCAGACCACCAATACACTCCACCCCTTGGGCCAAAAAACGTATGGTAAAGCACCTGCGTAAGGTGGGGCTTGATGGAAAGAGGATGCACAGAAGCGATCATGAGATAAAACCCACGATGATTCTGCAGCAGCCTTTACTCAGGCAGATACGCACAGCTCCTGCCAAGTCCATCGGGGGGAGAAGGGTTGGAGGGGGGGGATTGTCCTCTTCTTTCACTGCACGCAAGTGTTTTGGTTCAATCTGTAGGATGAATCAGGGTGAAGCAAATACAGTAACATGCTGAACGTGTACATTTGCAGCTGAGAGGGTAAACCATCTGAAGGCAAGCATAATAGTACGTTTCATGGCAAAGCAAGTGGCAAAGTGGAAGAAGAGAGCCTGCTCTTAATGCGAGGGTTTCACGAGCATCTTCAGGCACCGATGGGAAGTTTGAATTTGGTCTTCAGTTGAGCAAGTGAATTGACTCAAAGGGTATGTGTTAAAACGAAAAGGGAAAAATGAAATCTCTGCCAGTGAGTCATCTCTGCCCCCTAAGCAGTTATGGTGACATACCACGGCGTCAGGGCAGCGAAGGGTTTTGCAAGAGGTTCCTTTCGGCAGAAGAGCCACGGCGTCGGACACCATCCCTGGGGTATAAGCCAAAGGCGTAGAGAGCGTTGACAATAGTGCAAGTAGCAGAGAGTGCTTGTTCGTCGTCCTCTATGGCACGGAGTAGGTGGGGATAAGGAGGGTAGTGGTAGAGTGATTCCCTTCATTTTTTTACAGGTTATTTCAAGCAGCAGTGATGCACAATGACTCATTAGGCTGAAGGGCACCCTAGAGGGTCAGTTCTTTCATCATCTCTGAGTATGCCCATAAAGCCGTTTGGAGATATGATGAAGTGACATAATCTGAGGTAGGATACACACTCTGGCAATTTCAGGTGAACCGTCATGAAAATAGGACATGAAGATACATATTTCTTTCTTATGCTGAAGGCACATTTAGCCAAAGCATAAGAATTATAATTTATTTTGCATCACATTACATTTTCTTTAACAATTAGGCAATTTATGATAATGGGATTTTTTTTACAGGTATTTAGCTTAAAAAATCATAAAACTGCAAGATATTATTAGTGGGAAGCAACGTAGATACCGTGATGTTTTTAATGGAGTTAAACCATAAAAATAAGAAAATTGAGGGGAGAGATTGTTCTAGAAATAATAAAATGCAATTTCACAGGAACAGTATCATATAATGAATTGTGTGCCTAGAAAGAAAAAATATGAGCAAATAATAAATGAATATTGAGATGCCCAACTGAAAATTGTGATGCAAGTGCTGGTACTATAGAGCATGTAGATAATGAGAGTAAAGCAAAAGGTAGAACTATCACACTAGTAAGTACTCTAGACTAGGGATGGGCAGAAATGAGATATAAGAGAGCATTTCTAAGGATTTTTAGTTTGGTAGAGGAGAAAGACTCCAGCCGGAGAAATGTCCATAGCAGTCAATTCACTGACAGCATCAGTATGCACCCAGCTGAAAGCACTTGACTTCTACTTTTCTTTGCTATGCCGTAACGGAACTCGTTTCATTCAGAGTAGCGTTTCATACTTTCTAATATTCTAATGGGTGCTCTGCTTTGTGACTTCTTATCCTCTGTATTAAAATTCCTAAGTAGCTGATCAGAAAGAGATGAACCTAATAATCTAATGAACTGATTGGTGCTGTAATTAATTGTGCTCATCTGATTAGTCAACAACCAAAGCTGATTTACCATCCTTTCTTCTCAAGGCTCTGCACCGATAATGTTTTTTCGAGACTGTAAAATAGATGCAGGAAGGTACCTGAGACTCAGATGTGGTGATTGCTTTGTAGGTTAGGGGAATCATCTTACTCAAGCAGTCACGATCCTATTAGTTTCTTCTTTAAGGCTGATAGGATTGCTTATTGCGAGTCATATATTTTTTTCTTTTAAACCTCATCTTTATTCATAGGATTTTCAGACTGGTAACTCTGCTAAATATAGCTATTTACATTGTTTATGGTCTGATTTTGGTGATTATCTTTTTCAGTTGATTCTAAAACCAAAGCAAAGGAAGTGTATAACTTTCCAATATTTTGATTTATAAGACCTTAGAAGAAGTACATTACTAATAATGCTTTTAAATGTTTCAAACTCAAGGGCACATGCAAAGAGACTTACCGAGCTTAGGCGCCTACCAAAGTATATGGGAGGAATATGCAGAATGTTGTAATAGCTGATCCAAAACTCATTGTTTTGGTTTAGTGACAACAGGGTCAATTTAAAAATCAGCATAACAAATGGAAGAGTGAAAATTAGAACATAAAAAAATGGAATCTTATGTCAAAATGGAACCCAGAATGCATCTGTAATGGCATTATTTATTCTCGTGTTTGTACAACTAGAAAGTCACATCTGAATTGTCATGTAGCCCAAGTAGAATGCTTGTCTAACACAGAGTGAGAAACCAAAGTGACAGTGTCATGAGATCCTGTCCCAAGATTTAAAGTACATCATACAGATGCTGTTCTGAGTTAATATGTAGGAAATAAGCTCTATTTTTCTTCTTCTTTTTTTTTTAAGATACAGCTTTTGAGTTTGCATAGACACACGCTCACGTCTGTATATCACTGAAGTAGGAGATCTCATTTTAGCTTGCCACCAATTCAAAGTGTCCACTAATTTGGGAATGCAGTTGCCTGTGCAGTTGACTGTAAAATGACTGGGTTTATACCTGAATCACAGATTCGTCCTTTTGGCCTCCTCCTGTAGAAGGAATTTGGCAGTTGTGGCACAGGGCTTTTTACAACACCAGCTTGGTTGCCCTCAGCTGAATTTGTGTGTCTAAAACTGTAGGAGGTCCTTCAAATATATGGCCAATGAGTCTCTTTGGTGTACGGACTTTCCTCCACGTAACAGGCTACTCACTGGATGTTTAAGCTGCCTGTTTTCTTTGGGAGACTGGCTGACTCCTTGGTGTTTCATTTGTACCTATGAACCAAAAAGGAGACCCAGGTAATAACATCAGCAAGGGGGGGACCTATAATTTACTAATTAAAACACTTTTTGCTTTTATAAGGGACAATTAAGAGAATGCATGGACAACAGTTGAGACCCACTGGAATCAAAGACAGTCAAATGACTGAGGAAATTGAAATGCAGATATTAGGCTTCAAATCACTTCCCTTTTTGCTTCTGGGGGGTAGCGCAGCCGTATTCTTTCAGTGAAGACTTCTTCTGAGCATGGGGGAGATCCGATTCCAAGTGCCTTATTAAAATGGAGCAGGGGATGACTCCAGAGAGTATAAACTCTCAGGAATTCTTGGGTTCATAATTTCTTGACAGAAGGAAGAAAGGCTGCACAAACTAGTCCTTTAAGAAAGCAAGATAGTTGACAAATAAACTTCAGAAACCATAACCCAAAGTCTGTTTTCTGCAGGTTTTTTCTGATTCCAAAAACTATACTTGTGAAACTTTTTCACGGATGTTTTGGTTTGGGAGTTTTATTAAATAAGCAAACTGCTCCATTGCAAAAAGCATCATGCTTGTTTTTAAGTGTTAATTTTATGTGATGGTCTGGTCCTTTCCTTTTACTCTGGAGACAAATATATCTTCAGTAGCTAGGACGTGCCTGCTAGCACTGAACAATTTCAGGTAAAGCCTGGAAGGAGGTCAGGAATGCGTTTTGGCCCCATGTTAGATTCTAAAGTTGCACTTTTATGATCATAAACTCAGGCATTCAAAATATTTCTGAGTGTACAGAAAAGGGGCTGGCGTGTATCCCTGAAAAGCACACGAGCTACGCTGGGAATAAGTCAAGGGGGAAGAACTGTCAAAACCAAGAGGTGGTTGGTTTTTTTTTCATTTGTTAGTACTAGTTGTTCTTAAGCTAAACCAAGGTCAGATACGTCAGAGAATGGCAGGGCATTTCGCACACTATGTGAAGTTCACTAACTTCCTTTTCACAAGTTTCAGGTATGAAAGAAAATCCTTTCCCCAGCTGTTGCACGTGTTAAAATGTTGGCTGAAGGAGAGTGATTTTTCTCTAGAAAATCAAAACTGTGTTAGAGAAATAACATTCAAAGGATTTTGTAAAGTGATCTCAGCGGTGTAAAACATGCTGATAAATACAGTCAGAATAATATTTTCAAACACTTAGGAAATTACTGTCTTTTACAGATAGTATATTTCTTTGATGCTTATTCTGAACTCTAAAGCATTTTGCCTGCTTCTTTTCAATTGTTGTTAGGAATGCAGTTGCAATGCCAAGTTTTTCCTGAGAATATGGCCTGCAAAAAATAATAAGAAGAATATTTTTCTTCTTGTGGAAGTATTTTTGCTAGTGCCGCTCATGCAAGACAGAGACTTTCCCACAGGACTAAACAGGACAAATACAGACTTCATCTTTTAGTGGAGGAGAAAAGCAGACGTAGAAATGATGAACGAATAACCTGAATTTTAGTACTTTAGAAATTGCTTGAGCACTTAATGTAGAGGAAGGCAATTAAGAACATCAAAACAGACCAATTCGTAAGCATTTGAAGAAAATAATCTGATAAATAGTAGGTAGAATGGGGTTAATTGAAAGTCGTTTATGTCTGATCAATGGTTTTGTTCTGAATTAAGATAACAAGCTGAGCAGGAAAATGAAAAATCAGGAGAGACTACTTTACAATACTGAAGCATCTGACGCAATATTTTTGAGTTTTCACAGCGACCAGAGTAGATAACCAGGGAAGAAGAAACTGGACCAGTAACATTTCCTCAGGGTACGCTCCCACCAGCCACGTCGTGTTTCTGTGGGTGCCGGCAGTGCGGCCGGGGCGATGCCTGCATTCAACAGCCTCGGTGGCATCCTCCTCCACGAATTTGTCCTCTTGCTCTTGGGTCCACGCAAAGGTCAAAAGCTGCAGTGTCCTCCGGCAGCGGTTCGGTAGGACAGGAGAGCCTGAGCTAAGGCTGGAGCACTTAATCCAGGTGCGAGGCGGAACGCGGCTGGAGCAGTGGCCGAGCTGAGTTGGTCAGCCACGTGGAGGGCAGTCGAGGAGAAGCGGGTGAGAACCAGCTCTTGCAGCTCTTCCAGAGCTGGCTTCTGTGTCTTCTCTGGCTGCTCTCCTGTGCCTTCCAGCTGCACCTCCATTGCTGCCAGTACGAGCAGTGGGGGACCAGAAACCCCTCTGGGCTGTCTACATCCTCCTTTCTTCTTCCATACCCAGCTGTGTTTACTGCCGTAAAAAAGAATAATATAATTTAACACAAGTTAGGAAGCGTACGTCTCTCGGACCATCAGCTCTGAGCACCGATTCAGAAGCCGTGGCTGAAACACTGTACATCTCCCCTTTTTTCTCCAGCTGTCAGACAGCTATTCAGATTGCCTGTTCTCGCTGGGAGACCGAGTGACACCCCGGTGTTTCCATTTGGGCATAAGATCAAAAGAAGAGACCCAAAGCAGTTTTCAGGGTTGAAGCCAAGATTCTGAATTCATGAGGCTGGTGCCTTTCAAGGTTCGCTTATCCCCTTTGCTCTACCAACTTCTTGCTGGCTCCCAGTCTTCCTGAAACAGATGTGATTTTTTGGGATTTAATAACTCTTCATAAATTTCTCTTCTGTGAACTTGCCTCCCTTCGAGCCTATATACACTGTTGTCAGCCACAGCTTCTTTTGGGCACAACGTCTACAGCTCAACTTCACTCAACTAACATCCCCTTTTTGTTTTAAGCCTTCCTTGTCTGATGACACCCAGTTTTCAGCTGAAATTAAAAGTTTATTCCTGTCTGCCTTCTCCCTGACCATAATGACTTCATGAATTTTTAGTATATTCTCTGGGTTTTGTTAATCTGTCGCTCTTTCACCCTGCTGGGTTCTGGCTTACTAAATTCTTCCTAATGTGGTTTGGATTGCTCTGAATCTTTTCCAGTTCTGCCGAATCATTTTTGAGATAAGGGGATCAGAACCGCACACCACAATAAGGCCAGCGCATACAGTGCTATACTCTGGCTTAGTTTATGTTGCTTGCCTTATACACCTTACCATCCATTTTGCTCATTTGGCTGCTGTTGAGTATTGAGCTACCTCTTCATGGATGTGTGTTATAATTCCGAGGTTTCAGTGATCAGTGTAAGCAAAATCAGGACTATAGGGCACTTTTTTCTCATGTACAACACTTTACATTTCTGTACATTAGTTTTAAAGTCCTGCAGTACTTCCCTGTTAAAACTTAGCTTGTTATTCTGAATAACTTAGTATCTTCAGCAAACTTTCATTTCATTGTTCATCTCCTGTTTCTGATAGGTTTAGGAATAAATCACTCTGCTGGTGACCACCCTCCACTGTGAGAACTGACCATTTATTTCCTATATTAACAATTATCTATCCATCTTCCCATGGCTGCTTATTCTCATTAAAGTCCATTTGTTAGACATCTTGTCAAAAGTCTTTTGAAAAGCAAAATAAGTGCTATCAATCAGTCTGTCCCTTATCCAACATGCTTATTGCTTATGCATTTCGTCTTCAAAGTGCAAAGGTAGGATTGTGAATCAGCCCTTTTGACTCCCCCCAGCATATCTTCTTTATTCCTACATCCACTCGTTCTGCGTTTTGTTATGGTTTGCTATAGTTTATAGCATTTTTTGACGTGCTGTTGTATTTACATTCTTCTGGTCCTGAGATACCAAAATGGTTTAGAGTGAGAGGCTGTACACGTGGTTATGGCACTGTGGGATAACAGAGTTCAGGCGCTACTGTTAATTATTCAGGTGACGGCCTCCTAAGATCTGCAAGGCGCTACTGGCCAAGTACAGCGTATGCTGAAGCAAAAGAAATGGTTGAATTGTACTGGATACCTTCTCAGTTAAATTCATACAACCTGGTGCTTTTCAGTGGAAAAGGAGGCCATTCGAACATCTCGGGGTTGGCCATCTTATTGTGCTCCCTCGGGTAAGGAGGCAAATTAAAGACTCTGCTGAAAACACAAGTCCGCTTTTCCTCATCTCTAGCTTTGCTGCCGACTGGGCATGAATGAGCAGCTCCATATGACCCCCCACCACACACCCCACCACACACCACACCATATGACACCCCTCCACACACCACACCCCAGCCCACGCTTGTGTGCAATAAGATTTTAACACATACAGAGCTCCATTCAGCGATATTACAACTCTAAACGGAGAGGAATGTCTGCAGATTGACACCTTTAAACTCCTCCCGTTATGACCTTCGGAGCATGCACCCCAGCAGCCTCTTCCTGAGGGCCGTGAGCGGAACAGTATTTCAGCGCTCGCCAGCTGAACGAACATTGGTCAAACTGATTTTCTCCTCCCATGGGTAGTGCATTAAACACAGGACGTGCTTTCAACAGCTGAGCGTTAATGAGTGCAGTGATTTTGATGGAGCCAAATAGCTACATGTCAGAGAAATGAAATACCAAATCAGAAATTTGCTGCAGGTGGGATTTTTTTATACCGTAAGTTCAAACGTTTCCTCAATACACTGTATGTAATTCTAGGCACTGTATTTAAATCAAAGTTGCACTTCAAATGAAACCACAAAGCAAAAGAGAGGGGGAGTTGGAAATATTTTTTGTTTCTTTCAGATGAAGCTATGGTTGATTGTACCGTGAACCCTTCCCAAAAATATTTTAGGCCATATAATTTTGTTGGTTTGATTTTGGTTTCAGGGAGACAATTTCTTTTAGGTTGTTTATAGCAGTTCATGTTCTTTTCCACCATGTATCTCTTCAGAACATAGCAGAATAGCCAAAAATTGTGTTAGAAGTCAATTGCTTCACAGATCACACAGAGCAGTCATGAAAACCAGTGCATTTAGCCTAAGGATTGGACATGCAGAAGCACAGCAGTAAAAGCTACCTGTTGAGTGCTTGACTTGGTAGGCTAATTGCTCTGATGTTTTGAAAATGAGAGGTATGGCTGAATAATCCAAGCTAAATCACATTGTCATAGCATCTGATAGAAAGGTTAATAATGAAGACTGTATCCACCTTAGACTCCCAGATGTTTGTCTAATTGCAAAGTATGCTCTTAAAGTGAAATGAATACCTAAGAGATAAAGATCTGGGGCCAAATTCCTTCTTGATATAAAATAGTCATCCTTCTTTAATTGCAGTTGAGCTATTCTAATTAATAAGAGAGAATTTGCCCCCAAATGTGTGTTATTCTTAATCCACATGCAGGATTGATAAATTATTACTCCTCTGAAGACCAACTTATAGATAAAAAAGGCTATAACTGGTACTAAGAACATTTAGCAAGAAGAAATCTTGCTCATACTGCATTGAACTGTCATTCAAGTCAGGCAAAATTGCAAGGAAGATCTGTGGCAGTGACTGAAAAATCTATTTTAATTTACTTCCAAACAATAAGCTGATTTTGTAGCAACTAAAAGCCCAACACTAAGAAACTCTCAATAATAAAGATGAACCATCTTGTATTTTCTTTTTTTTTGTGTCACTGCCTTTTTAAAATCTGCATATTGCCTGAGAAATAGCTACTCTTATCAGCAAGTTTAGTTTCCAGCAGTAAGGGACGATTTTAAAAAGTCTTAGTGTACAAATAACGATTAAAAAATTTGAATTCGTCTAAAAGTTAGAGTAGTAACCGTAAGTACTACAGCTAATCTATTTACTCTATGTCCAAAGGCTGCACTGAATACTTGCAGATAAGCCAATGTGACTCAAGGTCTGCTCCTTTATAAAAAGCCCTTAAAATTGTGTAGCTGTCAAGGGACTGCTGATGACTGTGAGCGCACTTGCTGGATATGTGCATGGTGCTGGTTGCTTCTTTTTTGCTGTCCGTGTTACTATATTAGACCCTTGCAGCAAAGAGCCTGAATGCTCATAGAAACAGCTGGGAGTCGTACCACTTGACGTGACCTGAGCGTGCTTAAGGAGGGCAGTTGTTTCTGTAGCTAGTTTAATTCTGTCTTTCAGATTTGTAGAACTGCCACTGGGAGTAATGTCAACAGCTTGCTAAATATTTCCATATCTAGAGGGCATGTCTCGCAGCACGCTGGCTTTCTGGGTGATCTTTCTGCAGAATTCGGGGTCCCTCCCCTGAGTAAGGCAGGTGAATTCAGTTATCCTGGAGTCGTAAGGATATCACTCGTAACCTCCCACAGTTTGTGTGCGCCTATGGAAAATGACCCTAAAGGACAAAGAAGTTGCACGGCACCTCCCACCTTTCCCTACCTCAAATCCCACCAATTATATTGAATAACTGAGGTAAGAGCCAGGGTTGACAGGAATCGGGTCTGTGTCGCATTCCTTTATGCCACTTCATACCCCTAGAGCGTTGGATTGACACCCCTTAGGTACGGTGGGAGGATCATGCCTGCTGGTAGCTACCAGGTGATGGCATGACAGCTGCGACACATCTACCCATCAAACTGAAGCTGGATTATTGTAGTTCTCTTTCCATTCCTAGTTTATTAGCAAAATCAGTCTGCCATTTGTGCAGAAAACAGCAGGTTGATGAGCCATGGGTCTGAGCTCTTGTTCCATCTGTTCTTGGTGGTCCTCTCCTAAGAAGCTGTTTACATTAGCTGGCTTCTGGAGGTCTGAGCGGGACCTTCTGACTGAACTGAGAGTTATTCCGCAGCACTCTGTATTCTTGGTATTCCTGTGTGGCTGCATTCCATTTGAAATTAATTTCACTGGTTTATGGAGGTCTAAAGGACTCCTTGTCCTGTTAGATACAAAATGTCAGCCCGCACCTCACATATACCCTGTGAGTAGAGTTGCCACAAAGAATCAAAATCTACCAGGCAGTCAAGGTTTTTTGCTGGGCTGCCTTTACAACGGACAAGTATTTTTTTCCTGAAAGCCTGTGAACTGTATCTCCACATCTCTCAAAAAAATCCATAAAACATGGTTTCAGACTGACTGTGGAGAAAAACGTGCTTACTTAGTGGGACATTTTACCAACAGTAGATACTACTAATGCTCCGGTTTAAGGTTTGCACAGTGACCTGTAAATTCACAAATGACAGACCATGTTTTACTCCCTGTCACACTGACAGCTACAGCGTATTCTAGTTAACGACGAGAAATAAGAAAATTAAGATGGCAGCGTGTTTTCTTGGACAGCTCAGATAATCTGGAACTTGCTTCTCCTTCTCAGAATGACATAGCCTGAACGTGGTGGTATTAGAGACCTTCTGTGAAAGAGCTCAGTTAACACTTCCTTCAACAGAGCTGAAATGGGAATAGTTAGATAACGGTATATATTTCTTTTTAAATAATCAAATGATTATTTCTGCCAAAAGGTTGGTACAAGGTTTGGATTTTTCTTGGTTTTTAAGCTGTTTCCCGTGTAAATAAATATGCCAAATCTGTGGAGGGTGTAGTAGCTATGAGTCAGTGCAGAAACTAGACAGACACTTTTAAAAGAAGAGGAAAAGCAGTCATGGGAATTTGGTATATCCATCTCCTGATTACAGAAGCAACTGGAGCCTAATGGGATGGATGACAAACAGAGGAACTGAACTCGACAGCTCCTCCACACAGAGCAAAGAAACGCATTGTCTGTGCAAGACGAGCGCCTAGTGTGTCCGTATTACTTGGTACAAAGGCCTCGTATTCTTTGTTTGGCTGGAAATGAATGAGGCAGACAGCTCACAGCTCAGGCACTGTAAGGTTGTCTGCATTGCTGTCTCGGTGGGGTGTTTCTGGTGAACTTGGAGAGGAGCTGAGAGGCTGCCAGTCTCTGCAGGCTCTGGAGAGTCAAGGTGACGTGTTTGGCCATGCTAGAGAGAAGGAGAAATCACCTCGGTGAAAAGATCGTGGAGAATGTATCTCTGTTTCTACCACTAAGTCTATATATTTTGAAAGCTTGCGCTCAGTATATGTAACTGCAGCAAATGAAGAAGTTGGACACGTGATGTTAGTACAAAGTGTTACATCTAGTTCTGTTTGAAAGGATTCAGTAATATTTCAGCTTTTTTTTTTTCTTTTTCAATAGTGATGCAAGGAAAGATGGTGTGCTGAGAACACTTCCTCAGCATCCTACTGTAACATGTGCAGTTATTCTTTTAGGGCTGGATACCACTCTCTTTCTCTTTATCTCTGTCTCCCTGGAGGGTGGGAGAGTAGAATTTCAGATAAAAGAAGTCGAGTAAGCCCCCTTGTCCTCACTGCCCACCCCGCAATGCACTTTTCAGATCCATGATTCTGCTTTTCCCACACGCGCTGCCCTTCTGGAATTTCAGGTGGAGCTGTTGCCTTTAACAAGGGGACAGTCTACTCAGACTGCACTCAAGGCAGAGTCCCCAGCCCTGCATGGGCACTGTTTTGGGAAAACCATGCTCTATTATTTTCCCTTCTGATTTTTGTCGCCCAAAGGCAAGTCAAAATGTTTCCATCACTTGAAAGGGAGAGCCAGCAGAAGACTTCTTCCAGTTGATGCTCTCCAGACCCCCGTTCCTGGATGACAGAAGAGGGTTTCCCCATGAGCTGGAGGAAAACCCCTCGTCTGCTGCTCTTACAGCAGCAGAGAGTGAGGGGAAGAGGTGTGGAGGTCAGGGACCAGAAGGACAAGACAACACAAAACTCACAAGCCGTTCTGAAGGGCACACTTCTGATGTGTAATGTGGGGGGAACTGGGGAGTCTCAAGGAGAATGGAAAGCATGAATCTGTGCTAGGGAGACAAAGGAATTCACACTAGTGCTCCTGGGCTGTCTGTTTTTTGCCGAGCTGCCTGCAGAGGTGAAGGGAACAGTATTGAGTTAATTGGGGCAACTGGTGTGTGGGAGAGCAGAACTAGTTAGGGCTGTGTGGGGATGTAAGTATAGATGGAAAATCATGTGTGTTTAGGGAGCAGAATCAATTAGTAACCTGCATTGCAGGGGCTGGGGGATTGTCCAGTTATAAGACTATTTGATTAGGAAAACTCTTTGGGGGATCAGAAATGGGGGTTTTTACATGACAGGGAGGCAGAACAGGATGAAGTAGTTCGAGCAAAGAAAGAATTGAGGGAAACCTATCCTTAAGTCCTCTCACCTTCCTCCATCTAAAATTCATTCCTCCCTCCCAGGATTCTCTTCCTTTTTCCATCTTTAATGCAAAGGCAGTTGAAAATGGCATAAGAGGAAGAAAGTGCCTTGCCTTCTTCCCAAATCAAAGGGCCAATGCCCTCCTCCCTTCTGCTTCCATACATGCACATTAAGTACGTCGGGCTGGCGCGCTCGTCCCTGTTCTTCCTTTGCAACAACTTCAGTAGACGGGAGAGAGGAGCCGCAGATGAACCACCTCAGCAGAGGGTTGTCTTCCCCTCCCGAAGGAGACTATGACAAGTTTTGCCCCGTTCCCGAGGTTGCCAATTCACCCATTTCCAAATCGAAACCACTGTGCAAACTTGAATGCGATTTTTTCTCAGGGAAACTTGATGTTAGCAGGTATAGGTTCTGTTTATATGTGCTCATTGATACCTATTTGTTTCTTTAGATATCAATATTTTGAACTTTATGACACGTTGTGTTATGCAGTAAATTTTGGTTTAGTTGTGTTTTTCTAAATGTGTTCAGAAGGCCCTCTGGCCCTGTCTGAGGAACACAGTTATTATAATAAAGTGAGGTTTTAAATTTTGCAATGTAAAAAAACTTGTGAGTAACTACATAAAGAGGAGATTGAGGTATTAATGTTCTCTCAAAACGAGAGAGAAAAGGAAACACTCATGTAAAATGAGAAGCAAGCAACACCAGGTGTTTTATGTTATGCTTTGATAATATTTTTCTCTCGGGTTAAGAGCCCTGACTACTGGGCTCTTCAAATCCTAGGAGACTTCTTTGGCAGAACCTCTAGACTTTTTAAAGCCTGATTTATATGTACATATGCACATTTTCAAAACAGCTCACTACTGAAAAACCTATTGTAAAAAAAAAATAAATAAAGGAAGAAAAATGACCAGCCCTTCTCCAAAATTCAGCAGGCCGTGAGTGTCCCAGCTGAGGTGGGCGCATGCTGCTTGGCCGCTCAGCCCCGTCTCGTGGAGGACCCGACGACTTCCATTTGTCCCCCTCTGCCTTACATTTCCTGAGCTCATTCACAGCTGTCTTCATTATTCACAGCTCTTGAACCAATGAAAGGAGAAAATTAAACAAGTGTTACGCTTATGTTAATTGCGAGAAGGTTTTGGGTGGAAGTGGTGACCCTTGCTGTTGCCTTGCAGGAATGTCAGCTCTGCTGGAGAGGAGGCCCGCAGAAGGATGAGGGAGTGTGACGGCCTGACGGACGCATTGCTGTACGTGATCCAGTCTGCTCTGGGGAGCAGTGAAATTGATAGTAAGGTTTGTCATCTTTGTCTTTTCAGGAGCAAGAAATCCAGGTATACAGGGTACATCAGGAATATAAAGTGACGGGGTCTTTTAAAAAAATGTTTTGTGAGGGATGCCTTAGCAAAGCATTTTTCAGCCCATCTTTTCCTTCTGTTGGCCTGTGTATTTTTGTGTGCGAAGTATTGGATTTGTGTCTACCTGTGTGGTGTGCACAGTCATCCTCTCACTTGGATTATTAAAGGAGAAAATACAACAGTGGTTTAAGAAGAGCAAATATGTCATATTCCATGTAAAGTTCCTTAGGTTGCTCTGCCAAGTTTGCCTTAAAATTGATTTTCAGTACCTGGTATGAGACAGATCTAATAACAGGGAGCTAGGCTTACAAGGCAAACAAACAAACAAACCAAAAAAAATATGGGCAATTAATAGACAGTTTTGCAGTACATCCAACATTATTTCTACTTTGAAGAGAAACAATGAATGCTTTCCATGACAACTGTTTTAAGATGCATTCTTATGTCAACTTTACTTCTCTGAGAGTACCTGGATATGAGCATGCTTCTCCAAAGGTGAAAGGCATGGCCTAACTCAAAAGACTTCTAGCATTTACCAGCTGAAGATTTCAATACATTGAAGTATTCCAGAGAAGGGGGAAAAAAAAGGCTAGTTTCAAATATCTTCTGCTTTCGGTATACGGTGCTAAATTAATTACTGTTACTGCTCTAGGGCAACCTTGGTCCATTTGCAAACCCCTACAAATCGCAGGAGCGCGGCCTTTTACACAGCAAAGTTTCAAAGCCTGCTGGGTTTACATTTCCAAACGATCCTTCACAGATAGTTGTCCATGGGCTTCTCCAGGTTTATAGATTGGCGAGCGAGAATCTCCAGAACTTTCTGGCCATTAGCCTGAACGAAATAGCTGAAATGGATTCAGGAGAGGGAGAGAGAGGAATTACGAGAGATGTGTAGCATACGGTGCTGGCCTAGCAGCATGGGTTTGGTTTTTAAAGGGAAAAAAAAAAACCAACCACCCCCCAGACCCCCCCAACCCATTAGTCTTTAGGCAGTTTTCCATTACAGACGTCCAGCAGCAGGATGTCAGCGCAGGCCCCGCCGCAGAGCAGCCCCCCAAGGCGGGAGCGGTTCTTGGCCTCCTCGGCTTCGGAAGGGCTAGGCTGGGGGCTGCTCCAAAGGCCCAGATTCGGCTCTGAGGAGGAGGAGGAGGAGGAAGAGGAAGAGGAGGGGGAGGAGGGAGGAAGTCAACTTACGCCTCATCTCGCAGCTCAGCTGCTGCTTTTTCAGCAGGTTCTTCGTAGGTGACCCCGCTGATTTCAAGATGGTTTTACTGTTAAAAGGGCTAAATGAGGAGCACAGCAAGCTCCCTGGTTTGCCTCACCTTGTTCATGTAGACTGTTCTGTTTATACTTTCATTTGTAACCGGTATGACTTGGAAACACTGCAGGCAAAGTCATAGACAGAGGAAGAAGGGAGAGAAAAAGTATTTTCCCTGCCTGAGTAGTTTTAACCTCCTTTCCAACTGTATGACGTAAAGCAGTTGTGCAGCTAAATACAAGCCACCATAGTGTAGCCTCTTACCTTGTATCTTTATCCTAAACTAGGATGTACTTACAATTGAATAAATATTTAAATAACTGACTCTAAATCACTTTTTAATCTAGTTTCAAAAATAGTGCTATTATAACAAAAAACTGAACTTTATTTTAAAGTTACAAACGCCATGGCACTTGGAAAACAACAATTGCCCTATTAAATAATTTTGTAATACTGTTAGTGACTAAAAACTGAAACAGTGAAAACCAGATCCCTGCTCTTGCAGGCTCTGATGGAGGATGGGGGAATTGCGAGCACATGCAGAGTCGTTGTTAAAGTTAAGAGTGCGTAAATCTTGGCAGCTTACCAGCATCTTAGCAGCCGTGTTTCTTAAAAATGTGTAATAACAAAAAGCCATGCTAATTCTAGTTAAAGTGTTAAAAGTGAGTGACTTAGACATGTTCACCTGACAACTGTTCCTAGTTTTAATTTGATCTATTAAAGTAGAAAGACTACTGAACTTGTATTTAGTCCCCTGATGATGAAACCGAAAAAGGAATGAGGAATACAAGGACCCTTGAAAGTTCAAAGCTACAAGTCAAGAAGGAGCGAAAAAACGATTATTTGTAAAAAGGGGAATTAAAATTTAGAGCCCTAATCAACAAATGCAAAGCTTCAACTTCAGCACGCTGTGGCTGTGTAGGAGTAAATACTAGCAAGAGTGAATAAAATTCACGTATGGAAATGTTAAAGAAAAGGAAAAGATGCAGCAGACTTTTTTAAAACTCTGTGGTCACTATGAGGTCTGCAACGCTTTCAAGTATGAAAAGTGCACACTTTCTACACATATATATATTTCTATATGTGGTTACATATTTGGCTGGAGATTTCAAATTAGTTACAAGTGAAATGTGAGATTTCATCTATGTTAATAAATAAATACTCCTGCATAGTTGAATCTGAGTTCAATATCATCTTTGGAACTTAAAGTCATCGCAAAACCTGTGTGCTGAATGCATACCTGGCATCAGCTCCTACGGTATATGAACGTAGATGAAGCCCCATCCGTTTGCCTCGCTAGTGAACATGGCAGAGTAAGAGAGAGCCGAAAGCCTCCGTCATTCCAGTCTGGGTTAATGGAGCAACAGAGCTGGGATGTAGTGACTATCGCTTTTTATCTCTGCGGAGCATTAGGAAGAGTTGAAACAAATATAGGTAGATACAGACTGGCTTTTTTAACCGTGCTTTCCCCACCTCCAGAAAATGAAGCTCGTATCCTTCTTATTAGGAATAGTCAAACCAATTGAACCAACTAAATGAGTAGGCTTCAAGTAAGCCCAGACTGACCTTCTCTGCAGAAATGATGTTGAATTATCAGCAAATTTTCCTCCACTGGGTCTCGCTCCCTGTCCGGATTCCTGACGGGATCTTCTACAGAAGGCACAGCCTGTTAGGGGGCAAAGGGCTGAAAGAGGAAGGCTGCCCACAGGGTATCTGCAGCCTGGCTAGAAGCAGTAAAAGCAGCACGACTCTGAGATTTCTAGTCTTACTTCTTGGACTTGAGAAACAGCATCTGTTCATGCTACAAGTACTTGCAAAACGGAACTCGGGTCCCATTTTTTCTGGTAATTTACGTAGAATTTATGCCAGAAAAAAAGGTTCTTTCTGGTTTAGAAAAAGAAAAAACAAACCAAACTGAGAACCTATTGCCATTTTCTATTGGTAGCATTTTCTGTTCACTGAGGTGGGAATTGGCTAATGTTCTGTGTGTGTATGTTCAGGTTCTCTTGATCACTTTTTACCTCAGCTTCTGGTCCACGTAGGGCTCCAGTGTGGGATTCAGCATGACAGTAAAAAACTCCCAGAAAAAAGATTGTCCAGACTATGGGTTTCTTTCCATACAAATTACTAAATCCCTTAGGCTATGGTTACCTGGGGAGCACTCGGAAATGAGCAGATAAAAATTGTGCTGGGAGAATGTACGTGCAAAGACCAACGATATTTCTTCTGCTTTGTATACAGTGAGCAAGGGAAGGATTTTAACTTCTTTCTGGCTTTGTTTTCTGTTTTGTTTGGTTTTTCTCACACTTTTCAGACCGTTGAAAACTGTGTGTGCATTTTGAGGAACCTCTCATACAGGCTAGCTGCAGAAACATCTCAGGGACAGCAGATGGGAACAGATGAACTTGATGGATTACTCTGTGGTGATGCCAATGGAAAAGACGCAGAGAGTTCAGGGTGCTGGGGGAAGAAGAAGAAGAAAAAGAAATCACAAGATCAGGTAATGAGAGTTACTTGCAGCTGCATTGCGAGTAGTTGAAGTGCTCATCATTTAAAATATAAATAATTAATACACTGTATTAGAAATAAAGCACATGATGCGTAATATACAAAACCGTTACTTTTGTTAATTAGCTGAGAGCTTCAAGTAGAGTATGGCTCTGGACTAACAAAATATGTTTGCTTGAGAAAGTTGCACATTACGTGGTGGCACCTGGAAATGTAGTCATGGGTACGCTGTGAATGCCATAAATACAGTAAAATGCTCAGTCTATGAAGAGAAGCCATTTATAATGAAAGGTGTAAATCTTAACATTCAGGTGTAATCTGCATATACTTTACACTGGTACTTCCAGCCAGCCACATGTGTGCAGAGAGGCCTTGATGCAAGGAAAAATCAGGCTTATATTTGTAGACTTCTTTGCCTCAAAGTTAGTCTTGTACTCTGCCTCTACATGTTGAGAGAAAACTGTACAGGACTGAATCAAGCAATACGAGTGAGTATTAGAGACGCATGCGGATTTTGACATATTTAATGTCGTTACCAAACAAAGATTGCAAAGTACAGTCTTGATAGTTTCCTCAGGTTATTTGAGGTGCTGTGAGTTTTTATTTTAGGTGCATTGACTTTCAAAGTGTGTTTATCTCCGTGTTTTCCCATTAACAGCTTAAAATTCAGGGAATGCTGACAGTGGTATTATGCAGAAGGACATTGTTGTATCAGAGTACACGTGCTAAATAGCAGTGAGAATGGCTACTGATATATGAACTTTTTTCAAACTTTTGTGCCGGCAGCAGGTAGTTCTCCATCTCTTCCTAGACTTAGTCTTTTCCATTGCCATTTACTTCTTTTTCAGATTGCTCAAAGAAAATACTCATTTGAGTAAGTGTTTAGGGTATCTGAACAAACGATGTAAACCAGTATTGAAAATATTCCTGAGTTCATAAAGGCAAATTGCATTAATGTGGAAAAGTTAGAGGAATGTAAAGAAGCTAAGATTCAGGAACTGAAAAAGGCAGCATTCATCACCAGCAAGACTCCAATTTCACCCGCTCTTCTGGTTAAACACTGCAGTCATCAGATAACTGGAATTTATTGTGGCCTTTTGTTGGGATTCCTGTATTAGGCTACAGTGAGACCAAAAAGTGCCAAAGCAAACTAATTTTACCCCATAAAACAGTCATCATCCCTATTCCTGAATCAACAGTTCCCACGCACGACACTTGCAGCGCAGGAACAAAAATAGCGTGTCTGGATATGAATGGGTCATACTGCAACTCGCCTCTCTCCTTTGATGCTCTTTTTACAATGCGTGCGCCTGCGCACACGCTATATAAAGTCGTTTTTAACTCTTCCTTTTATATTCCTTCTGTGATTTCTGCATCTCGGGTTCGTACTTGTAACTCTGTACCACTGTTTCAATGTTCCTGTCAGGCTTCTCTGTACTTTAAAAGTTCCCTGTAAAAGATCTTTCTCCTCCTCCAAGCTAAAGAACTAATCTTTTTTGCCTGATTTCCTTTACAATATAAGTGCTTCTGCCTGCTTTTAGATATCTTTAGTCTGTTTCTATGAGCGTTCATTATCAGCATGCAGCATGGTGAAGGTCTCTTCAGATCTGCTTGTGTTTGTCTAATGGAAGGGTTTAATATAATTTTTAAAATCTAAAGAAAAGTAAAACTATGCACATATTTTCCAGTTTATATTCACTAGGGTTTTCTGCAGCAAGGAAATAAATTAACTCTTCCCAGAACTAACTGTGTGGTGCACAGGACCACTTTCCCTTACAAATACTAGAAATATCTTTCTAATTATTTTTCTTCTTTCATCTCATTTCCTTTAAATCTGGACAGCCTACCCCGTCTTGCTATATACCAGTTCTCACCCGTGGCTATTATTAAGTTCAGGAGTTTAAAGGAGCCTTGTGAGCCTTCTGCAGAGTGTGTTACTCTCACCCCGTGATCCTTGGCTGTTGTTGACCATAACAAACGTTTTAAAATATGTTACCGAGTTAACTAGAATGTTGCTAAAAACAAATACGACTGAGGTCTATCGGCAAGATCACCATGCCAGAAACAGCTCTCCCAAGTTACCCTCATAAATGGAAAAGAAAAACAGAATGTTTCTCACATAATTATGCCTTTGTATTAACAGTGTAGAGCTTGACCTCCTACTCAAACTGGGGTAAGGGTCAAGTTAATTTTTTTGTCCATTTATTTTTTTGCAAAAATGAGTACACAAGTATATTCAGTTGGCTTTCTTTGTGGAAACCACCCAATCCAGTTATGTAAAAAAAAAAAAAAAAGTTTTCCTGCTTCTTTGGCTCTGTCATTGTCTTGCAATTCTTCAGGACCCCAGTGGATTCATGCTACTGAAAAGGAGGAATAACTGGAAACCCAGATTATTTTCTTGACTGTGTCACAGTCAGGACTACTCTGGTCACTGTTTCTGTGTGTGTCAACAAAAATCAGTATTCTTGGGTGTTTTGCTGGGATTGTTTTTTTTCCAGGCAAGAGCATCTAACAACAGGATCATCTTGCATTCCTTCGGTTAGTCAGAATTCACCCATCTAAACTAAGTTCATCAACACTTTCTGCAGGAGAACATTTTCACATGTCCTTCCACCATATGTTGTCTCCCTGTGTGCTGACTGCTGCCCTATGCATTGCCTGTGTACATACTCTTTTACAGTCACCTCATCTGTTTCTGCAAGGCTTCTAAATTTTTCCAGGTAATGCCTTTCATAATCGCTTTTCAGTTGCAGCGCTCAAGCTGCTCCTTGCTGCTTGTTCTGTCCCTCAGAACAGATCTCGTGCTCTCCTTGGGATGCTGTTTTTATAGTGGTCATTCCTTTAAGTGCCTCAGCAGGGAAGCTTTTATGCTCTGAAATACAATATAGTTCTGAAGATGACACTCATGATAGTGCTTTACGTGTAAATAACGAAGGCATACCCATGGAATCTTCATAGGATGCAATGATTTACAACATCTGAAACACTGCAAGTGCTGCACACCACTGTGGATTTGGAACCTGTGGAAGGAAACCTCAAAGAAATGGAAGATGAGAAAGATATAAAAGCAGGCAGTTACCTACTTGAGAGTTCTGCCTTTCCTGTCGGGCGAAGCACAGGGCACAGACACATCTCTAAGGGTTGTGACACCTCAGTACGGGGGAGTAGTTTCCAGATCTGCGGCCTGATACACCTTGTCCCCAGAAAATATGTGCTGAGGGTATAGGTATTGTTCTTCTCTTGGCAGCACATGGGGTTTTCATATAATAAAATTGACTGTTTCAGTCTTCCTCAGAAGATAAGGTTTACAAAACAGCATGGGGAAGAATGGTCAGATTTCAGTGAATGCAATTTTTAATTTTCCTTTTACAGTGTACCTCTTCAGTCCTTCACTTAGTTCTCAAGTGTGTATTTTCTTGAACTCCTTCTGAAGTGACTGATAGCGTCATTTATGGGATGGTAATTAATTTTTAAATAAGTGTTCAACTTAACTAAAAGCTACTAGTAGCAAAACTGCTGTAATTGGGCATTAAAACCAGATGTATCATTTTAGATGACAGCTGTGGATGAAGTTGCAGTTTTCTATACTTAAGAAAAAATAAAAATCCCATACACAGCTAGGGAGTTTGTTTCTTAAACCATAAAACAGGAGAAACCTCTGTAACATTAAAGTCACTTTCTCACCAGTTTTCTCTGGAAAGAAAGTAGAAGTTAATTTCTTTGGTTTATGATTTAGGAAACAATGTTCCCTATTTCTCTAGGTTGTATTTCAGTTGTAGTCGCACATAAGTTACTTGAGAAGAAGAGAACTGAGTGGTAAAATAATATGTGGGTTTCTTGGAAAGGCCTTTCAAGAACAAATTGGAATATATTTTTCATTAATGACATCAGTTGTCTATACCAATGGCAACTTTTCTACATCTTGAAATCAAATAAGATGTTTCTTTGCTCAGGTCATAGTTAAGTCTAGTGATACCTTTCAAATTACTTTACTCAAGGGGTTCCCTTAGGATCACAGGATACAAGTGTTCTCACTTCAAACTAAAGGTGGGTGGTGTTAAAGAAGCCGACAGTCGTTCCTCTCTTTGGTGGTTTCCCAGAGCTCAGACAGGCGTCAGCTTTGTCACGCAAGTTTAATGCTGAAGGAGTCCCAAACCTTCTAAAGATTTGCAACAAAAGCCAGGTAAAGCGTTGGTTTGATCTATGGAAAAACAGAAAGCAAAACTTCTGTGACGGCCTCAGGGAAAGAGACTCACTGACTTTATTTCTGTACGACCCTGCTGTCGCTGTTGTGCAGTATGTTCTCGCTGCCGTTTACCTGTGGTCAGCTGTTACTGAGCCCTCAGCCCACAAAGCTCTCCAGGTGAAGAGGCCTTCATCTCTGACGAGGACATTGTAGACATTGACCTCTCTGCCTTGTGTCATGTCACTCTTCAGATGGAAACTAGTTTTTCCACTGCTGAAAATTGTGTTGCTGCTGTTGTTGCGCTTGCTGCTGCCAACAGATTTCTCCTTTGAGCTGTATGCGAAACAAGGTTTATGACAAAAAGCAGTTAGGGAAAATAAGGTGTATGGTCCAATTTCAGTAAAAGAACCAGGGAGTTGTCAGTAATCCTTATTTTATTTCTTGTTAATGCAGCCCATTATATACACATGCGGTACTATGTCATTTCTTTTCCTTTCTTCACTAAGAAGAAACAGGCTGACTTCTTAGCTTCATGCTCCTCTTGAGTTCCCCATCTGTGATCATTCTTATCAACCCAAAATCTAGCCCGAAATCTGATTTTTGATTGGAAGTGACACTTCTGAAATGAACCTGACCTTCTCTTTCACCTTCTGTCAGGAGCCTTAAGGTATAACAGCAACATTTCAAGTTATATATCATTATGAATTGACTGGCACACCTCCTCAGCATGCTCGCTAAATGGGCTGTAAATTCTTCTATCCAGGTGAAATACCAGGTTTAAGGCAATAATATTTCAAGAAGAATAAGAAATAAAGCTGTCAGATATACCTTTTCAGGTGGTGAGACCACTGTTTTACCAAGTATATTTCAATACTGGCTTTGGCTAATCATCTAAACTGAGATTAGGGACGAAAGGCTGTGTTGCCAGTATTTTCTGCTCAGGAAGGATATTATTTCCACTTGTTGCTTCCTTGTCTTGCACAAGGTGGTGGCTATGCCAAGTGTTGATTAACAAGAAATCGACGCTCTCGAGCAGTTCCTTACAGAGCTTCTTCACGACCATTTCTAAATTCTTGCTTGCTTACACAGAAACATCTCATATTCCCTGGGAATCGCTCAGTAACATGTGTGACCAAGTTGTTTTCAAAGTCAAAACTACAGCGTTATTAAATATAATTTCTATTAGTCCATTTGTGGAATATAGTGCAAAGCCCATTATCTTCAGCTTTGTGTGGAGAGGAGAGGAGTGAGGAGAAGGAGATGTAGTCAGATGCCAAAGACTGTTGTCCATGGATTGAATTCCATCCTTGTTTATTTGGGAGGGGTCAGGTTTTAAGTGAAGGCAACATGCACAAATCGAATAAAATTATTTTTCTTAGCTAAGTGTAATAATAGAAAAAAAAGTTGAATAAAGGTATTGACAATTATTTTAAGAATATAATACATAATCTGCAGTATAATTTGGATTTATGCATATATCAGATTAATAATAAAGATTCAGAACATTGGAGAGTTTTGAAAGCATTCCAAACACCCTTCCCAAAATTGTAACCGTGGTTACATCAACTTGGGGAGATTACTGTTATTTATGCAATAAACTGTATCCAAAAATTGCCCAGTTTTGTTGGGACTATATGTTGCTGGACCACAGCAGCTCTGGCCTCTCCCACCGCTCTCCTGTAGCCTCGCTGTCAATCAGCATCTTCATTTATGTTCACCGCCTTTCTTTAGGCCTGGATGTCTAAACTTAAATTTGACTTGCTTTAAGTAGTGGCATTTCTGCCTCCGTTGTATCAGCTGCATGGATTCCCATCACCCCTGAAAGCAAGCTCTGTGATTCTGATGATTTTTTGTTGCTTAACTTTAGATTTCTGCTCTTGACAGCGTTGGCCAACGCACCTCTTGGACAAGGGTTTCCAAAAGAGGTTGTTGGACTGATATTCCTAAGGACAGCTGGCATACACTGCCACAGCCACTAAGATACGCAGGGTGAGAAATCATTGTCCGCTATGGGGCCCTGGTAGTTTAAAAGTCTTTGGCATTTCAAAACTGCTTTTGGTGAGCACTGTTTAATTGCTGATACAAATTTTATCACTGCTGCTACAAAGAGTATAGCTGCAGCTTATCAGACTATCTCAAATGTCTAGATCATTGAAGAGAGACAAAGATGGTTTTGGGCATTGCTGGGATTTTTTTGAGGTTTTTTTCCCAGATGTTCTTTTTTTAGTAGTGGTATTTTGCACAGACTGGGGGGAAGTACTCATATTTTAAAAATAAAACACTGCTGTTTTTTTATCAGGGGAAAGTGTCTTTTCACGTGGTAGTCCTTAGTGACAAACCCCGGCAACTTGAGGTTGTTAGCAGAAAAACCAAAACACAGAGAATGCACTTCTCTTACTGAGTTGAAGCCTTCCCTGGTATTCATTACAATTACACTATAAACCCGGATTTGCTTTTATTAAAATAAGAAAGAAGGTGGTAGATGATCTGTTGTGCAGCATGGAGGAGCATCTCGAGGAGCGATGTTTTTCTCCTCTCAAAGTTCCTTAGTAATGTGAAAACTTTGGAATCTTTATTAGAGTACTCTTACTCTCAGAAGTCTGTTGTTCTTGAAGATCTTTATATTTGGCTTTTTATTCTTCTTGACTTTCATCTTTTCTTTGCACCAGCTTCAGGAAATGAGAGATTTGTATCTCACCCACATAGCAAACAGTTTGTCAGCTTCTACCACAATATATGTGGGTAATTTCAGCTGAAGGAGGGAAGCCTAGAAGGAATATCTGTTTATGACTTTTTTTTTTTCTTCCTTCCTTAGCATAAGCTAGGAAGAGTAATAGCATCCACAGCCTACCTCAGATAGACCTTACTGATCATTCCCGGTGGTCTGCAACAATACAGTAACTGTTCCAGTAATTCACTGGGTAGAGTTGTTTAGCACGCTGCCTCGGTTCATTAATATTGAGCAACGTGAACTACAAAGCAACCTCTGCCGTGCCTCAGCCACCATCTGAGAAAATGGGCTGTAATACCGTTTTGTAATATTTTTTTCACTGAGGCGACGGATGCTTCTATTTGTGAACTACAAAATGAATGGGTGCAGATCAGGAAAATCTTCAAAAGCTTCAACAGCTTTACAATAGCTTCTTTTCTGACCTGTACCAGTCCTGCACGCCCTGCAACAGTTGGGCTGTGCAGCTGCAGGCACTGGTCTCATCTCCACGGAAGATGCCAGAAGCCATTAAGCCCTTTAGTGAAGAGTTAGCCAAGTCCACACAGGCAGGAGCAGAGAGGAGCTGAAACATGGAGACAGGGAGTACGTGACGGGTCATAGTTCCTTGTGCCCTCTACCTCCTAGAAAGCAGCTACAGTGCTGTCACCCTTTATCGCACGACCTCAAAGAGGCTGCCGTAGGCACGGCACGTATGTTCCGCACGGTTGGCAGCGACAGGGCACACACACCACGCCTGAAGAATAGGACGGGACGTTATCCGGTGTCACTGGATTTACTCCGTCATCACTGCACATGCATGTGCGGTACCAAAGACTTCCATCACCTTTACAAGGTCTGTGAGACATCACAGTGTCTTGAGAAAAAAGGTATTCCTCTGCAGCTGGTGATAAATGAATGCAGTCGTGCTAAAAGTAAGTCACGAGAAGGGCAGGGAAATAGAGTAATCTGTCTCACTTTTTTTTTTTTTAATGTTTTCTCATTACTAGGCAGAATGGCAAAATCACATTAAATATTAATTTATCTGCAAGTATCATTTCCAGTGTTTTATATCTACCAGCACAGCACAAACATATTTACAGCTCTATTTGTATCAGCTGATTTTCAGCAGCCCCTGGGATTAGAAGAGTGTAAATACCCGGGTTTAAAAAAAAAGTTACATCCCCACATATGCACAAAAGATCTGATACATTTGATACATTATATGTACTTTTTCCCTGAAGTAAAGTAGTAAATACCCTGTGCAAACACTGCTCAGTTGCACAACGCATCCATAATTTGTGCAATGGATTGGGATGAGATGGATGAAGACCAAGATTCCACATCCCAAATCATTCATTAGTGGACTTACTAAGGTACAAAGCCTAAATCTGGTGTGAGGTCAGGTTTGACCTGTAAGATACGTTTCTCATTTGTTTTCCAAGAAATTCTGACAGCGCAATTGATTGAATTCCGAGAGTTAAAATAAGAAGCAGGTTTTAATGTATTTTTTATGAGCTGACGAGAAGTCATTTCTGGCAAGGTTGGTGATTTATATGGAGAAAAGAGGGGAACAGTCACACGCAGTGAAATCAACCTATTGGTTTAAAGGCAGAAATGTATTAAAAAATTCAAAGTCACATCCCTATAGTAGTGTCATTTAAAGGGATTGTTTCTCTAGAAGGCAATTTTCCTGTAGTTTCTCAACCACCACAGGGTATTACTGTGCCAGTTCTTTTAAACTATGGTAACTTTTGTCCAGCACAGTGACTATCGTAACTGAGCAGCTTTCTGGTTTTCTGCTCCTGTTTATTAACTGGTCCCACTAGCTTTCCACTTAGGTGTTTGTTCTGCTTTAAATTAGAAAAAATAGTCGTTTGCATTCTCAGTGTGAGACCTTGTTAAAATTAAGTTATGGTCGTTGGTATTAGATAAGACTTGATTGATTGTCCCTTAAACTATATGTAGAGTTTTAAAGTCAGCTCATACAAAATTATGATCGATACTTCCTGAAATTGAAAGATTCTGGGTCGTTCCCAGTGCAAGTATTGTTGTGTTGTTTGACACATAACTTATTAAATTAACTGTTGCAGATTTAAACAAGGAATTAATTTGGCTTGTGCTGTCTCTGTATGTCTCGTAGATGTTTAATGTTATGATACACGGGTTTTATCTATATAATCAGAGTAAGGCCTAACCCAAGGCATTAAAAGGTTTACTTTGTATTGTATCGTGCAATCTGGACATGTCAGAGATGATAGAAAATAAATTTTATTAAGAAGTCGAGGCTTGTTCCTAGCAGTGGTATTAAGGCTATGAATTTTCTAAATCCCTTTACCTGTACAAAGCAAAGCAAAATATACATTACATATATAGATAGAAATCACATTTAAAATTTCATTAAAAGTCCATTCCACATCTTACTATTGTTTAAAAAAGAAAAAAAATAAGTCCATGAATTTCCTTCTTTTAAGACGTTTCATGGTTAGGTGCAAGTGTTGTGCATTCCATTGGAGAAGGGAATCGCTGTTGTCCTGAAATAAAGTTTCTCTTTCTGGTAAGAGTGGGGTTCGTGCAATAACCTGCTCGGTGTCCAGGTTTTAATATTGCCCATTTTGGATATCGGACTATTTTCACGGCAAAACTATGCGATGAGATGGAGAGTCTGTTGTGTGCCGAGGTTCTACCGACTAGACCGTACAACTGCTGGCTGTACGGTCGAACGCCTCCGGCACTCGCACGGTGAGAAGCCAGAAGAAGTGACGTGGTTGAGGAAGACTTGTCTCACTTGGGCCTTTCGGGGGATGGAGGATCTCATGGCCTTGAATGATTTAGTTTTCCACAGTAGGGGTTTGTGTTGCTTTTTCCCACAGGAGAAGAGAGAGGATGCGGAGAACTGAGCAGGAAGTGAAAAAGGAAAATCTCATCTTCCCATGCAAGTTCTAGAATTGCCTCTTAAGATCCGTTCACATTCACTGGGCTTGTGTTCCCACCCGGACAAAAAAAAAAAAATGCAGAGAAAAGTTGGTTTGTTATGTCAGCTAGCTAAAACACTGTGATTTCTGCCAATGCCGTACCTCTTCTGTAGGGAGTGTTGAGTAGGAAATTTGGTTCCTCTCTGAAGCACCGCATGATATGCTGAAGCTGAAAACGGCTGCCTGCAGGCAGATACCTCCACGCACACGCACGTAGAGGTTACAGCTTCAGCTGAGACAATTCTCGAGGGTTTTGCTGTTCCTTGCTGACAATCTGATTTCTGCTTTCCAACAGTGGGATGGCGTAGGACCTCTCCCGGACTGTGCAGAACCACCCAAAGGAATCCAGATGCTGTGGCACCCTTCAATAGTCAAACCCTACCTCACACTTCTTTCTGAGTGCTCAAATCCAGACACGCTGGAGGGGGCAGCCGGGGCACTGCAGAACTTGGCTGCTGGGAGCTGGAAGGTAGGAATAGTAACCTGATAGACATTTCTTTTTCAGTTCAGAAAAACCCCTACAGATAACAGCAAAGTGGTCATAAGTATGTATCTGAATGCTCCTGGTAGTAGAGTAACCTTCTGTTTTCACAGAACGATCTGCAGTCAAATTTGAGGTAGTATTTTAAGTCCTCTGAATTGCTACAGCTAGCCATATCGTAGCAGAAGTCAGCAGACAGCAGTGAAAAGCATGTTGGTCAAGTATGAAAAATCGCTGCTGAAAACCAGTATCCAAATGAGGAGAAGCAACTTCTCTATGAATCTGGGTGACGGAGCCATGAAAAAGGAGCCAAAAATAACACCAGTGACAATCAAATGAAACCATATTGGTTTGTCACTGCAGAAACTGGTTGACGTTCTTTCTCTTAAGAGAAACCAGGCGAGAGGAGAGCAAGATATAAATGATGTGACACCAGCACAAGTAATCTTACCATCTACTTTTTTAAAATATAAGACATTATTAAAATACATCGACAGTGTCATTAAATATGTACAATGAGCAAGGAAATGCTCAATCAGGGCACTTTATTCCAGCTAGTCCTACTTTTCAATTATATTCAAAAGATTCATTTTTTCTCTCATGTATTATTTGCAGTGAATTGAGAAAAAAAATTAAGAATTCATTCATTAGGTTTTGAAAATAGTCTAAATTTAGAACAAATCGGTAAAATTCAAGATAACAGCTGAGCCAGGTTTTCTTTTTAGGGCAATTCCTTCCTTGCTTTCCTGATGGTAAACTGGTTTCATTGGGTGAATTGTCTAAATATAATGCATTGGTTTTAAGTTAACTCTCAGTGGGAATTTTTCTCATTTACTATGAAAACACAGATGTACGGGGAAACACAGTTATCAAAGTTATGTCTCAGAAGGTATCCTGTTTGATTTTAAGCAGTTGGGCGTTCGTATGCGATATGTAAATACCATTTTAATTAGGCATTCATTTTGAAATGTTAGCCCTGACGCTAATAAATTGCTTTTTTCCCCATAACGTTTTATTGGGAGTTGATTTGGCACATTCGGTCGATCTTCAGCAGCATGAGATTTTTTTAAATTTTTTTTTTTGAGCACTGTGTTCCACCAAACTTATAAAATGCCTTTGACTATTGCTTTCAGTGACATACGAAATGAGTAACAAATTATCTGTCCAGTGACTTTTGTCCTACGAAATGCTACGTATACACTGCGCCTGAAAATCATTACGCTTTTATTATTCTCATATTGTAGACCACATCAGATTGTGTAATCCTGGCACAGAAACAGGATAAATGTGCTTTATCCATCTGGGAATGGGTGTAGCCCTGGTCCAAATGAGAAAACAATGCATACATATTTGCCAGGGCTGATAGGAGTGCTAAAATCCAAGTGATCCCCCTTCTTCCATTTCTAATAAATTGTATACCTGGCATCCTTTAGTTGGCAGAAGGGAACAGGGAGAGGAAGGAAAGCTCCGCAAAGCTCTTTGGCCAGTGCTGGGTTCGAAAAACTGATTTGAAATTTAATACTATCTGCACTGATACCATGAGAAGAGCTCAGTTGTTCTCATGTTGCTCTGTTTTTCTAAAGATTCACCAATTCCATTACAAGTGATGTGCAGACACAGAATGAATATCCTTAATTTCACATGTCATACTAGCCATTTTTGTGAGGGGAATAATCCTCTTTGGGGATTACATAAGCATTGATGTTTCCACCTTTTGACCTCTTTTTTCCACTGCTGCAGTCTTCTGGATAGAAAATGACTGAAATAAAAGATAGAAAACTCTTAAAAGAAGAGGTTATTCCAAAGGGAGGTTTTCATTTTTTTAGTTCCTCCAAGACATTGTAACTGTATAAAGAATAGGAAAAGATTTATTTTTTTAAACTTGAAATCTTTCAAGAAGAACTTCATGATGGGCTGGAAGAGAGAAAAAGAGCAAACTGCATGAAAATAAATAACGTTGCTATTAATATTAATAGCCATGACAATTATGGGGGTTTTTTTTCCAATTAGAATTATTTTAATGCTAGAAGAATCCCAGAATATGTGAGGCAGCCAGTGCACCAGGCATGCTCCCACACTTCCGAAGATACGGTCTCTTTTGGAAAAAGATACAGTGCGGTTGAAACACTTGCATAATTCTTTCCTAGCTGTTTTCACCCTTTTGGTTCCTCTGGTATAAAGTTGTCTAATCATCTTCGGTGACCCTGAGGTAACGCTTTTACCACAGGCAGTGCTTAGCCAATGCTGCTAGGAAGGGAAAGTGAGCAGATAAAAGGAAGCTTGAATAATTTTTAAAAATAAAAAGTTGTGTAGGGGATTTAGATAAATGTCTGCCACTAGAATTAACAGATGATAGGTCTCTAAATCCTCTAGACCGCGTTCAAAAATTTCAAACACAAAAAGAAAGCAGCAGTGTGTAGCTTTAAGGATTAATAGCTGAGAGAGGCTGAAAGTTTTCATTATTTCAAGGAAAATAGTTTCTCATTGACACACAGACATAAAATCAACACATGCACATAATAAATCTTAATCTGTAGGACATTTTTAGCACTGTTTCAGTTGCAAGAATTCCTTCTAAAGCCAAAAACTAACAAAAAAAGAAAAAAGTGTGACATATATATTTGCATATATTTTTTCTATGTCAAGCTTTGGACCAAAATCTTGTCATATATTACCCATCTGCAAAGTAAGCTTGTTTTTTTTACAACGCCTACTACAATATTTGGTCCGTGCAATTATTGTTAGAACCAAGACAATATATAACGAATCAAAAAAGGAGCATGTTGGTGACAAATACATTAACAGGTCCAAATGAAAGTTTACCATTAAGACAGGATTCTGATCTGAGGCGTGAGGAAGGATATTTTCAATGTGCAAATTTAACCTGGGATAGATCACGTCTGTGTATCTTGACTTTGATGTATATTCTGAAGAGGAGATTGACAGCTTATACACAAAGCAGAACTTTTGGGAGAGGCTGTTTCAAGTGAATGTGGAAATTCGTTCATCTCGCTCTTCTGCACCCAGATGTCATTATATAGGGAGGACACTGGTATTGGAATCTGAAGGAAGCAAACCCATTTCTTTCATGGAAAAGTACACGCGTATCCTCACAGATCTCTCTTTTTATTCATGTGCTTACCTGCTGCATCTATGCAAAACACGAATGGCCCTTCTGGCACGATATATATGGAGACAGCCAAATATGTAAGCCTTTGGGGGAGATTTGACAAATTATTTTCCACTTCGCTGCCAGGATACCACGTGGTTTAAGGCCTGACTACTGCTTTGCGCAGTGGTCTGTGGTACTAGCAGTGGGTCACTGCACGTCCCCCTCGGGATGGGCTCGACGGCCACTAGCAGTAGGCACTCCGAGGACACACACAACCTACGGATCAGGGTGTCTGCGCTGTACGTGTACCCCTTCTGCAGAAGTCAGCTGCTCCTTGGGGCTAGGTGGGTTTCTGTTTGAGGGCAGTCATTGCTTCCCAAGATATTTTGTCTCATCAAATCATAACCAGGGCAATTTCACTGTATCCTAAACTTCCTGCAGGTAGAAGGAGCAACACATAAAAAGGCTGGCCATTGCTTTTGGGTTTGCTTTCTTTCATGGCCACTCCGTGATTTTTTTGTTTCCAAAACTAGACTTTTTCTAATTATACTTAATATGAACTTGTATTTTAAAGCTGCTTAGTAATATGAATTAAAAATCTAGGCAAATACATCCCTCATCAAGCTTAGCGGGAGTTTTCCCTGAGCAAGTAGGGCTTGAGGGACACCTTTGGAAGCAGTAGAGACTCTTTACTTCCCATTAGGTACTGACTTTCATTGGGAGCTCTGTTAGTTTCCTTTGCCACTTAATTTGGGTTTAACCAAGTTTGTGCAAAAACGCACAAATAAAAATAGGAGGTTTGCTGACTCACTCAGCTGTATTCTGAAAACACTTGCCTGCTTATTAAGAAATTTCTCTCACTGTAACACTTCAAACCTAAAGTCCTTTCTGCAACCTCATATCATTATTTATTTTAATACCTTGGATTAAAAAAATTACAAGGTATAAAATTACAAGACTCATCCTGTAAAAGGAAATCTCCACAGGTCTTTTTATATGTAGTCTAGGATCAGTTTTTTTTCCTTAGATGGAGGGAATAAAAGTGGCAAGTTCTTTTTAGTTTTCACCTTGGTCAATAGGCTATTTAATACGTTAAATCTACTTAGCATGTAAAAAGTTATATGCAAAATGTCCTAGAGTTAACGATGTCAAGAATCCAAGGTTATGTCCCTTCTGAACAAAATCCCCTTCCCAGGAAGAAAGGAGAAACTAGGATATCTGTATATTACTATGTCTGTCTATATGTATCTGACAGCTAAATTTAGGCTGATGTCAGTTTATCTGCGAGAGACATTTCTGCAGTACCTGTTGCTGTGAACTGGGAATCACAGAATGGTTGAGGTTGGCAGGGACCTTGGGACGTCATCTGATCCAGCCCCATGCTCATGCGGGGTCACCTGGAGCTGGTAGCCTAGGACCTTGTCCAGACAGTTTTTTGACTGTCTCCAAGGCTGGAGACTTCACAACCTCTCTGGGCAACCTGTGCCAGTGCCCGGTCACCCTCACAGGGAAAAAGGGTTTCCTGACGTTCTGCAAACCTCCTGTGTTTCAGTTTGTTCCCATTGCCTCTGGTCCTACAATATTATCGTTTCTATTAGATGCAGTTAAAATACAGAGACGTCACCACAAGTAGGATTTACTTAGTTTTGTCAAACCCTTAAAAATAATTTCTTCATTCATATGATCCTGTTTTTTTTCTAAAATACTATCATAACTTATATAGGTAATACATACCTTCTGAAAACAGGAAACAAGATCTGCTGTGTTTCTGTTGGCAATGTAACGGCTTACATTAGAACAGGTAGCACACCTCCTCTGGGCCTTGGTCAGTCCCTTCTGTGTGCCCAGACTTCTGTCCCAGTTACTTTGCAGGCTTTACAAATTTCCCTCATCTGCTTTAATGACAGTACGGCCAGCTTCATTTTCCTGAGTGTCTGTTCATAGAATAATAGAATCATTTAGGTTGGAAGAGACCTTTAAGATCATCCAATCCAACCATAAACTTAGCACTACCAAATCCACCACTAAACCGTGTCCCCAAGCACCACATCTCCACGTCTTTTAAATCCCTCCAGGGATGGTGACTCCACCACTTCCCTGGGCAGCCTGGTCCAGTGCCTGACAACCCTTTTGGTGAAGAAACGTTTCCTAATATCCAACCTAAACCTCCCCCGGTGCCACTTGAGGCCGTTTCCCCTTGTCCTATGGCTGTTCCTTGGGAGAAGAGACCGACCCCCCCCTCACTCCAACCCCCTTCCAGGCGGCTGCAGAGAGCGATCAGGTCTCCCCTCAGCCTCCTCTTCTCCAGGCTGGACAGCCCCAGGTCCCTCAGCCGCTCCTCATCCGACTTGTGCTCCAGGCCCTCACTGGCTCTGTTGCCCTTCTCAAGTGTACTGATAAAAGATACTGTGAAGCATCAACTACCCAAAAAGTTCTTTGTAGATAAGTTGTTTCAAATAATATCTACCTTAGGACCGAGACCTACAAAAGAGCACAAAACTGTTTTTACAGAAAAACAAAACCTTAAAAACACTTCTCCATAACAAGAATTCACCTCAAGAGTAAGTAAGGTCACAATCAAGTCAACCCTGCGTGAGCCAGCTCAATTCCAGAAGGTATAGGAAAATGGACTATAAAGTCAAGGACAAGTAGCTGGATGTTAAACCCAGCAGTACGGGGTGACTCATCAGCAAGCACCAAGTACCAGCTTGGAGACTGCAGCACAATTCTCACCTGTGAGATTAGGCAAGAGGCTAAACTTGATCTGATTAAAAGGACGCAGTGTGTGCGTCAACAAGCACCAGCCTGCGAAGAAGTTTTACAAACCTCAGTTCAGTAGAGTCAAACTGAAAACCTGGATGATTTCCTTGACAAATGCTGACAACAAAAAAAAGAGAACTGTTTCATTTCACCTACACTCAGCCTCAGACAGCTCGTCAAAACTGTCATGCTTTGACAATTGGCACCAACCTGGTGGCCCCAGCCTCTGATCAGAGGACTCCAGCTGAGGGATGGGGCTGCTGGTTCCTAGTCACTGCCAAGCACCAATTTCAGAGTGCCTTGATATTCCTTATAACCTGTACCTTGGGCTCCATGCTTCTGTTGGGCTCCAAAACATACTCCTACTTCCTCAACAGACCCACTGAAAGCACTTATTTCAGCTTATTTAACCAAAGTAAACTGCTGAAACCACTAACTGATGCACTCTAACTGCAGATGACCTCAGGCAGTCCTTCCATACCCCAAGTGAATGAGCTAGCCACAGAATAAAATGAGCATACTGGAATACACGCTTTCCTTTCAGGTTTCATTATCTAGAAGGCTCCCAGAAAAGTTTCCATTTAAATTGTTTTTTAATTCAGATAGAATTTGAAGTAGTTTGGGTTGAACAAAGCAGTATTTCTAGGAATTATTAATATCATAAATAGAAGTACTGTTCCAGAGCCACATAAAATACCCTGCTTCTGGCCTAGAAAATTCAGACAAGAAGAATTTAAAAACAATAACATAATTATATCATAGCATGTTTTCTTCTTGTTGGAGGTCAGCTGAGCCAAGACATTGTAACAAAAACATTTCTTCTTAAGGTATACTATCTACTGTCTCAAACAAAGAAGTGCTAAAAATGCCATCAGTAAAGCAACTTCAAGAAATATAAATTATAAACTCCTATATAACTTATGGAGACTCTTAAGAAATTGTATCCAAGCACACAAGCCCAGTTCATTTGAGTCTACTTGGGTCTCTTCTTACTGAATCCATTTGCACAGATAACTGTCTCAAGCTTACCAACTACCATTTCAGAAGCAGCGAGGATTAGTGCAAAGCATCTCCTTCCTTTACAGAGGTATTTTCTACTATTTTTACGGCCACTTACAGAAAGCCAATACAACATGTCACAGCACTACAATGACAAGAGATCCATAATACTCTTTCCAGCTTTATGTGCTTCATTAATCAGCCCCTAAAACAGGATCTATTGAATGCATCTCATATAAATGTACTACCTCCTTTATAGGTAACTCTAGAAATATGCTACCATCATCTTTCCCAGATTTTATCTCTTGGCTTTAATTTTGATCACATCTGCTGTCAGCTATGAGAAACAGCACTCTTTCCTTCCTGAAGTTCCATTTTGCAACACACTAAGTGACCTGCTTGGTGCTGGCGCTCAATTCACAGCAACTTCAAAATTCTGCTTTTGGCTGAGCAAAGACCAGAGAAAGAAGAGATGAAGCAACATTGACAGCAGTTCCTGATGTGGCCACATAGATCAGAGTCCTGTTCCTAAGACTTTTCACAATGGCTACAGCCGAAGAGTGATGGCAGCAGAACTTATGTAGTCTTCCTTTTCTGTATAACTTGACAGTGAGGTGAACTCAAAAGGTACATGCAACGCACTGGGTCAGGGTTACTGCTTGCCTGTCCTATGCATTCTGTATTTGTTTTTTCTCCTTAGTGGTTTCTTCCACAGAAAAATGCATACAAGTCATGCCCTTCTTGCTGTACTTTATGTCATGTGCTCTCTGCAAATTTTAAGACTCAAGTATATGCTGATTATACTTTGAAACTTAAAGTTCAAGCCCCAAAAGAATGACAAAAGTAAAGAGCATTTCAGCAGTCAGTATTAACTGACATACAGATCATGTTTTACTTTTGTAGCTTTTCTGCCTTTTTCTATTTCTCCTCCTCTCCTCAAATCCTGAACCGCCTATGTGAGCAAAGAGAACAACTCAGATACAATTTATCTCAAGCCTCTAATGAACTAGACATTTTTCAAACTTTTAGAGTCTGAATAACAGCTATGATTTCATCATTTGTAATGTTCTGTATTTGGATTTCGTCCAAAAGCGGAAGCAGAAATTATGATTGTTTCAGATGCATCTTTGATAAATATCGCCAGTGTTCATGCTACATGGGACACAATGATAGATGTGGTCCATATCAGAGCCAGGATGTTCAAAGACGCACAAAGGAATATGTTCTGGCAACGGTTCTGGTTCGCTTGCCAGCCTAAAACCCATCATTGATCTTTGGAACAAAAAATTAATCTATATGCATTTTCATATACATAAAACCTCCGTCTCATGACTGTACTGAGATAACTGCATAAGTGAACACATACATACACATCAGACACACCACACTTCTGCAAAATTCAGAATCTTACCACACAAAACCATGAATATTCAGGTTCGCTTCACAGCCTTAAAAAATGATGCCAAAAAAATGGGTAATTCGGACAAGTTTTGGTCATAAACATAGGACCGATCCAAACAAAAATGATAAAATTCTTCATGTCCGCCCCACAGCATACACAAAGCCAATGCAATGTCTGAACAAAGCAAGAATATGATTAATATTCAGCAGAAACAAATGAAAAAAACCCACAGTAATGGTGCAGTAAATGCAAACCCAATACTTACTAAAAATACCAGGGATAGGAAAAAGAACATGTTAACGCTATCAGAAGCTTGAATTAGAAACTTTATTCACTGAATGAGGCTTCATCAATTATAACATTGCTAATTCTAATCCAGTTCATCTGGTCAATCTGCTTTTTACCATCAAGCTACTAAATTATTATTCTTGTCATTTTACTCTCACTGTTAATGCCTCATCCTCTTTCAATTCTTTTTCCTCACTCTGTTTGGAAGCATGCTCTACTGTTCTTAATCCAGCCCTTATTAACCCTACCTCTAGCCATCTGTCTGTGTCTACGCTTCCTTTCACCGTTAGGCAAAGCTTTTAAAATTTCAAAATCTGTTTCTCTGCTTCTTATTAGTTACCAGCTGAGCAGTCTAAAGTGGTATATAGTCAAGCCATTCAAGCAAAATTGCTTTTAGTGTTTCTAAGCCTCCTTATCTCTGTTCAGTCCTCATCTATTTCAGATCTTTTTGTGGCTACTGACTGTATGTATTTTCCTACTATTCTCCATAAATTGCTAAAGCAATGTCCCAGTATGGCTCTTCATTTACTTTGCTGCCTGCTGTTTCTGTGGTTGCTTTCCCTCCCCACTCATCACATCCTACAGGACCAAACTAAAGTGCTGCTTGCTGCCTGCCAGCAGCGGTTTCAGCGAGACCATTAACTCTAGGAGTCGGCTATGGGCAGAGAACGCGATTCCCCTTCCCTGCTGCCATCCCTCCTCATCCAGTCCTATCTCATCCTCTGCGTAGCACAGCTTCGCAGCATGGCAAAAACAGAGCACATTCAGGAATAACTCACCAAGAGGAGGAAGCTTGGCGGTTCACACAGCACCCTGCCCCAGGCCCTCACAGACAGCACAATAACCCCACAAGTGCTTGTCAAACCAGCCTGGAGCACCCAACACCGGGACCATCACCACCCCTGGGCCTGCCCGCAGCTTCCCCCACCCCTCAATGCAAGGGCAGACTTCTCAAAAGCCTTATGTCACATTTAGGATGGCCCATGCAAGCCCTCTGCTGTAGATGCCCACCCACGCTGCTATACCGCAACAGGCGAGGGACAGAGGGACAGCCCTTGCACTAGCCACACAAGGCTCTCACTAGAGAAGATTCATTCTCACTGCCAGTGTGAAGGTTGAGAGCAAAAAAGGTTTGGCCTTAACAGTAAACGTGTTTCTCTTGGCAGAAATAATGTGGTATTTAATGAATCCTTCTGTCCTCCTGACTCACCTCCCTGGGGAGGTGCTTCAGTTTCCACCTCTCATCACCACTGGCCAGCCTCTGGCCATGCTGATCATCTCTGCTCACTTTGGACCAGATCTATAGGCTATAACAGAGAAAAGCATCTGGATCAAAGGGAAAAATCAAGACAGTTAACAGGCATGCGAGGATCTGGCACGGCCCTGGCATCTCAAGGAAAGTAAGGAGCTATCTGCTCTTTGCAGACCTTGGGGCTGGGATAGCAGCAGGAACTACTGCTTGGCACTGTCCCTGCTGGAGCTGAAGTCCTCTCAGTCCGACTCCAGTCCTTAATCTTCCTGGCCCTCCACCCATTACTGATCTCTTTATGTCCTGTGTTGGTTTATGTCATCTCAGAGGCAAGATTAACTATTTACCTCACTCTTTATGATGCCACTAGATTTGCAGGTTTTCACCCAGAAATATTTTTAAAATCGCTTCTCATCACTGAATTATTTCTCTCTCTCCCTCCCTCCC
>JANZLQ010000030.1:1868607-1930784 GCA_026212715.1 Elanus axillaris | reverse complement strand
GCGGGGGGGGCGTATTTTGGTGGGGGTTTTTTTTCATTTTCATTTTGTGCTGGAAATATCTTCATTTTTTGGTTTGGTCTGCTGTGGTGGTGCTTCATAGGAGAATAAAAATCCATATGAAACACTAAAAGGAGTTAACTGCCTACATGCTTTTTAATTTTTCTGGAAAAAAAAAAGTAAGTCTTATCTAGATTAATTACTCCTCTGTTGAGTTTCAGGCTAATGTAATCTTAATCCCTAGAGGCATTCGTCTCTGGAAAGGGTCCTTTATAATAACTGTGACAAACTAAAAAATAATTTTCCTGTTTACTGTCTTTTTCTACTTAATTACTATGACAAAAATAAAAAGGGAACTACTAATGAGAGTGGACATAGAGATGCACGAGGTACCTTCAAGGAGATGTATAGTAGTTATGCCCCCTGAATTCAGTTACCTGTTCAGAGTATTCATGCACAGATTGTGGCCGCTGTGCTTGTCTCTGATAATTTAGCCACAATCTGATGCAACAATAATGATTTCATTTTAATTTTTGGCTCCTTTTTCCTTCTAAAGTGTTTGCTGTTCCCATAGGAGCCCTTTCTCTTTACAGACTGAACAGCTATTTGATCGTTGACACTGCCACTGATTTGTGGAATAACAGGATGATTAAGTATATTGGCACAGTGCCTCATTTACCTACTGAAAGGCAACAAACCCTTTGTCTCTTTGCTTTTTTATGATTTTTCATCTCTTCTCTTTTGTACTTCACTGAGCTCATATTATCTGTTGACCTGCAATGTGGAAATGCAGGCGCATTTCACGACGGCTTTAGGCAAACAAAAGGATCATCAGTATACGCAAGAGCGAATCAATTTTTCCATTCTCTGCGAGAATAAAATAGCCGTTTTGGGGCACCCCAATTTGAGCATTCCTGAAATCCGCACAGCGCAACATGATTGCTTGCAGAGGCTTGTCCTAATTGGCAGCTTAAGGAAAGAGATACAGAGAGTTCTTACCGCTTTCCACATGGGAAGTTCTCCAGAGACTGTTGAAACAATTAAGAGACATTTCTGTCTTTCTGCCTAAGGTGCATGACTTGAAAACGCAGATGAAATGATAGCAAATCACGCATTGAGGAGTCTGTGAACTTCTCCCCAAGCGGATGACATCCTCTGGAAAAAGAGAGCTGGGGGGAGAGGAATGCGCAGGGGAGAGGAGAGGTTTCATACTTGCTTTCCTCTCCTTCTCCCACCGGTTTATGTATGCGTGTGCACATGTGCGTCTGTGAGACGTTATATCTGGATTTTTCCCCTCTGAAAACTTTGGAGCTGTATTTTTGAGTATTGTGATCAAATTAATCACAGATCATTAATAATCAAATCATTACAGATGCTGAAGGCTTGCATGTCATTTATTCAGTAAGGAGGTTTATATTTTCTTTTTTCCATGCTAAGTTATTTCAGTGTTTCTCCTCAATGTCTACTACTCTCCCTAGAGTTAAAAAAAAATAAATTCTTAATTTGTTTTTTTTTAAACTTTTGTTTTGGAATGGATGATGAAAAGACTACAACCCACAAAGCCCATTGTAAACCTGGCTTTCATAAAACAAGTGCTTGTGTTTTGCCTTGCCAGCTGACTAAAAAAAAATCAAAGGAAAACAGTTTACTGAGGGGATTACTATGGAGGTTTTTATAATATAGTGAATAATCTGTAAGATCATTGTAGATTCTCTCTGGTATTGAATAGACACAAATAAGTTTTTTAAAAAAACCAAACACCCGGAGTGATTCCCCATGTAATCCGTATTGGAGGTGCTACATCCATGATGTCCTTTCGCAATGAATGACAGCACCTTTCAGTGTCCTGTCTGCTAGCTCGAACTCTCACACAACCAGACAGGCTCACTCCCTTCTCAGAGTAGTCTCACTGCTACCACGAACTCTCACTCCGGCCATCACCTTGCAATCACAGCAGACGCGGCGGAGGCCTCCCGGGGAGAGACGCAGAAAATACCGCGATGGGATGGGAGTTTTTCAGCACAAAGAGCTATTGCTTTGAGTACTCCCAGCTGCGGGTGAGAGTGTGTTTAACTGGCAGGTAAATATGTGTTTATTAAAACAAGAGGCTTAGAAAGATTAATTTGATGTTTTCATATAATCCCTTCTATCTAATACCCCATTAAAATCAAGGTATAGGAAAGAAATTATTTTTCAGCAGATACTTTCTATTAAACTCACTGATCCTTAAGATTTGTTTTAGTTTTTTTCTGATGATCATCCAATACACTGGTTCTAGAGAAGAGACTGGGACAGAGAGCACAGAATAAGATCAATCAAGAATGCTGCTGCCACTTCTCTCACCTAAGAGCTATTTGCTTTGCTGCAGAAAATGATGGCACATTTATGTTTTAGACGTATTACATTACTGTGCTCAGTGATGCCGAGAACCCCATGTCCCATTTACCCGACTTGAAAGCTTATTGTAACCATTCTCACTTTCATCTACAGCAAAGTCCAGCCAGCTGGCTTTTGTTATGCGTAGTTACTACAGAGCAGAAATAATAAAATAATATTCTTTAAATGCTGGTTTCTTTTCCTTTTTCCCAATTTCCCCTGAATGACATCACCTGGGATGAATTTGTACTCCAGATATTGCGACACCACAGCCCTTGTCTGTCTCCACATCTACTTTTCTTATTGTAAAATACATTCTGGCTTTTCCTATTCAGGGCACCTGTCTATAGTATAAACAGATGCTAGTGTTTAAAGTGAGCACTGCAGCTGCGGTAAGTAGAGGCCGTATACTGAGGTTAAGCGTGGTCTGCTGACAGTGAGTGTGCTTACCTTCTTCTAATGCTCTATTTCCTGGAATTTGTTTTTACTTTTTCTGTTTATGGAGGAACGCTATTGCGATGTAACTGTTCTTTAAGGTGTGATCTAACTGTTCTTTAAGGAAGGTTTGTCAAAAGAGAAGGGTTGCTGTGATCTAAAACTCCTAAGCCTTATCATCCTAGTTTCTGAAATATTTGCAGTATTTCAAAGGCTAAGGGTTTCCAGAATTTTGTCTTCACCTTCGAGGTACGATGGCAGGATAAGCGTCCGTGCCATAGCACTAAAAGGAGGGAGAAGCTTTGCTTCAGTAAATTCCTTTCAACTATCAGTACAAGGGGCATGAATGTGAACTTCATGAGATTTCCAGGGAGGAGTTCAGGATGTGGGAAGGAACGTATGCCTAGCAGATGGCTTGTTTTGAAACGGGCTGTGCTGAGAAGACCTGCACATCCCTCAGGTGTCCAAACATCTCAACTTCGGCAATACCTGTAGATTTTAAAAACACAAGGCCACAATTTTGGTCTTGTTTACCTTTTTTCCGATTCCTGGACCCAACAGAGGAGTGAAAAAGGGGATGGTGTAGTTAATCTTTCATCCCTTCAGGTGCTGGGAACCCCAAGTTGTACAGCACTGGATGGACCTCCTAGTCATGGCACACTGCACAGATCCCATCCATGGAGAGGTTCACTGGCATGATAGTCTTTAGAGCTCTTAGAGGATGTTCTTAAACAACTCTGTTCATCGTTTCTACTGTCAGACAATAGTGAGAACAAGCTGCTTTGCTTTGCGATAAAGACAGGGGCATGCCAGTGGTGTCATGGCCAGCTGCCAAGTGGGAGATGCCTACAGGCTTCTCCGATACGATCAGCTGCGGGGTTTATCCCACAGCCATGTCGTACATGCAGAACGGCACAGCACAGGCCTGTGCCTCCCTCGGGTCAACTCTTAACATGAATCTCTAGCTCCTCGATGTACAATAGTCTCCTGGTTAGGACCACTACGGGTGCTGAAACCAGACATATACTTGTCCTCATTTTTCCTTCTGCACAAGTTGACAATGACAAGAGAAATTACAAAAGCATTTTCATGGGTTTAGACTGTGTAGTTCTTATAGTAATAACAAAGAAATACTCAGACCTCTTGAACATGTTTCGTAATATGTATTTTGTAATGTAAATTTTGTTGGTTTAGCAGTGAACAAGCATCATTAAATGTTGCATAGGAAATGCTGATGCAAAGCAAGTGGCCTGCAGGCTTGGGCTGTAAAAATGTAACCAGGTGTGTTAGGAGTAAAGTCGATTCATCGTTTAATTTCTCTGCCACCCTAAAAAATCAGGGCAGATTTCCAAATCAAATGGTTGCCTAGCATCATAAGTGCAATTATTTCCCCTCTTTTGAGTTTAAAACCACATGTTTCTGTTACCCATTACTCTGTGTCTGTTATAAACTCAGATGCCTTGCTTTCTGTAGTGGGTTTCTCACTTTCTTCTTCACGCTCTCCCATGTGTCTTCACAGTGGTCAGTGTACATCCGTGCCGCTGTCCGCAAAGAAAAAGGATTGCCAATCCTGGTGGAACTGCTTCGAATAGACAATGACCGGGTGGTATGTGCAGTTGCTACAGCTTTACGAAACATGGCCTTAGATGTCAGAAATAAGGAGCTAATAGGTATGTTCTTTCCAAACTATCTATATATTCTGTGGGTTGGGTTTTTTGTTGGGTTTTTTTCCAGTTTGCAGTAGAATGAGCACAATGAAAACAATTATTCTCACATTTCTAGCACAGTTTCTTTAATTCTTTCTCTGATGTGTCATATTCGGATTTTATGTGACAGCTTAGTGCTATATTGCAAGGAATTGTTAAATTAATTAAACATCATGCAATGTTTCATGATCTGTCATACTGTAATCTCCAGAAGAAAAGCAATGGCTTTGTTCTGCTTTAGCACTTCATTCCTAGGCTGGCAGTAGCACTTGCATCTTCCATATCAAGTATCTAAGCAGATATCAAGTATCTAAGCAGAGCAGCCACTCCTGATCCTCAGATTATCTGCCACAAGTAATTTTGGGGTCATGAAGTGACAGACCATAAAGATTTTAAGATGGTTCCAGGAGTTTACTGGGCAGATTAGTAGCTCCAGCAAGAGAAGTGGGAGATGCTTGATTCACAAACATATATGCAGTCAAGGAAGAGGACAATAATTGACATAAATCATTGTTGCCCTTGAATTCTGATGGTATGGTAAGCAAACATCTTGGGACCTTGGGAGTTTTTTATCTTGTTTGGGCTTTTGGTGGGGTTTTTCAGCTGAAATTCACCCAAACACTGTGTATCGTTGAACTTTTATTTTATGTTCTGTCTTTGAAAAGTAATCACTTCCTTTGATTTTGAACTATTTCAACAGTCATAACAAAATGATTTCTACTTCTTCTGTACATTAAGAGCATATTTTTATTCATTTCTGCTAACTTGTACATTTGTTATCATGACAGCATGCTACTCCTCTTCTGCTTTAATTACAGAATTCCAAAAATAGATGCTTTGATCATAATATTTTATTATTTGTATCCAGTGCTATCTCAGGGTTAGTGCTGCATGACAGCAGTGCTCTGCAAGGTGTTAAAAGAAGACAATCACTCTTCTCACATATTGTACGAACTAAAGAGACTTCACTGACAAAATGTTGTAAAGCAAATAGAAGTAGAGGTTGGTGAACAGTGTAAACGTGCTGTGATTGCCCAGGGATTGAACTCAAGACTGATGCTTTACCTTCAAGACCAGCCTGCTTGTTCAGCTTTTGCTCATATTATAACTGATAAAACTGACATGAAATTAGATTTGTTCTGTGTCTTGTGTTCGGCTTTTGGGAAGCAGGATGCTGCATACATTTTCTTAGTGGGTTTTTGTTGTTTTCTAGGAATTTTAAAGTAGAAATCACTGCTGAAGCAAGTATAACAGGCCATCTAATCTGGATTAATAACAGACCTTTTTTTTTTTCTCTCATGATCCCACCTCCACATTCAGTCTACAGCATGTCATAGTCACTATTATTTAACATCTTATTCCTTTATTTGTGGGACTTCCTCTACAGGGTTCACAAACCATGTTCATACTGAGTTATCTTCTATAATCTCTTATGCCTACTTACTGACATCACAAAAAACTCTTTACAGTTGAATTTACAGAGTATAAACATGGTTTCTAATGCCATGAATTAGACTGTATATGGTTGCCTTTTCTGTGCTCTGAATTTTTAATTGAAAGTTTTATTTCCTTCCCAAATCTGGAAATTTCATTTAGGAAAGTGAGGCTATACATGTGAAATTCAGCTGCCTTAATATGATGTGCCATTCAAACTACTGGATAAATTATGGATAGCAAGCTTGCACAACCTCAACATTTTAATATTTTATTAAATTCTTGAAGAACATGTGATATAAACAGAGACAAATTTAAAAAAGGTGGAAAAAGTCTGTTGAAAATAATTACCTAATAAATTTATTTATGTAGCCAACTTGTGATGGCTGTACAGTGCTGCTTAGATTTAAGTTACCTGTGGGGTGATTCTGGGGAATTGTGCTTCATAACTGCAATACAAATTTGCTGCAGTTTAAACACGCCCATATGACAAGGAAGTTATGACTGTAATTCCTGAACCATTTCAGCTGTGATCTTTATATGTTCATTCCTTTGGCTTTCATCACTGAACTTCAAAGAAACAGTAATAACGGTCATTACTTCTCTTGTTCCTGAATATATCTTAGCAAATAGGGTCTATCATAGAGCTGATTTTCAGCAATGCTAAACACCTGGAATGGTCAAGGATTTCAACTCAGGTTGTAGGTGGTGCATTTTTGTGATTACAGTTCCACATGTTCTCCAGTGCCTTAGCTGTTGTTATGGAAAGGAGGGCTCAGAAGGGGCTTCTTCAGGTTAGTGGCTCAAGCATCTTTCTGCCTAAGCAGAGTCAACCTCCCGTTTATCTTTCCCCTTTGCAGTTTTTGTTTATGCATCATATTCTTGTGGTGACAAACGCTGCCTCACGAACTGGAATTTGCCCCTTAGGAGAACCTTTTTTAAAGGGTGAATTTTCCAACTGTATATATAGTAAAATTACATAAGTAGAATTTAGTTGGTTGGGGTTTTTTAATGCATCTATAAAGCTTTCTTTTCAGTGGTGCTGTGGTTCCATTCCCGGCTGAAAAATTTTTACTGAGATGTGCCAGAGAATGAAATATTTCTCTCTGCTGCTGCCAAGCAGCCCATAAATCAGTGTTGAGGCACCTGGCAAATATATCAGAAAGCTTGCTAAAACCCAGAGTCACCTGTACCAAACTACAAAGCAAACAAAAAGACACTTTTTTAAATGGCCAGAAGTTTCTTTCTAGACTTCATTGAACTGACCCGTCTGTTTTTCACACAGATCTATCAAGTGTGGTGTTATATTGCTAAAGGTTGGTGTCAGGCTTCTCTTGTAATTTATCCAAGCCATCCCTGTAACAGCATTTTCTTCATTCATAGTGAGGTCTTCTTCCTGGGTTTCATTTCAGGCACGCTCCATGCCCTTAAAAGGACCCTTTTTTTTCTCCTCTATAGCTTTTGCATTGTGCCACGTGTCTCTAGGCAGAGGCAGCGGGCAGATTCATTTTTCTCCTTCCCAAAATTAAACTGCACTCAAAGACATAGTAAACTTGCCTTTCAGGACCCTTGTCTGCATGAAATAGTACCCGCTCTGTGTTGCTTCCCAAGAAAGAGTGCACCCCATGGGAAGGATTATCAGCCTTCTCTGTCTCCCAGGAGCGCCACAGCGGAGGGAAGTGGTGCTGATATGCCTGGTTTGTTCTTCTTTGGTCGCTGGTGTCTAGGCTGCACAGTGCCCCTCTGTCCCTCTGGTACCCCAGCATCTTCCTGCTTCTTCTGGCGTGCTCTGTAAGCGTTTTGGAAGGCTTCTTTTCCTTCCTCGAAGCAGGCTCTGTCCCTGCTAAGCTTCTCCAAGGGGCTTCTCCCCTCAGCTCCACTAGATGCCTCCAAGTTGGCCAAAACCCACGGTTTTTTTGCTTTGGATTACTCACTCAGTAGAAAATCACTTTTAACCCCCAGGTCCTCCTAAAGCTTTGTTGATGACCTCTGTGCACTTATGTCATCCCCGTGTTCCTTCCTTCTTCCTTTATATTTCCCTCTCTCTCTCAAAAAAAAGGGAGGAGGAGGGGAAAGTAGAATAACAAACCTACCCTTCTGTGTCCCTCAGCACTCTACAGGTGCCTTAATTTGAGGATATGGCATTATTCTCCCTCCCCCAGGAATGTCATTTTTAACTTGAGGATTACCTGCAGACCTGCTGCTTCTGGCACTGCCACGGCAGGCCGGCACCTTGTGCCAGAGCTGTGCCACTGTCTTCCCTACAGTAGCCGCGCCTACAGACTTTTATCCTCTAATGCCACACTTTCTTGGAATGATGTCAAAAAACTGCAAACTTAGTATAAGATTTTATTCTTTAAATAGAGGAAACTTGGATTGGCGGGGCAGGGCAAAAAAGGCTTAAAAAGAAATCCATCTCCTGTAAACAGCATCTTGTAAGGATGAATTGTTTCCTTGCAACCTGCTCCAGCAATCTTCAGTGGCTTTCTGATTCAGACACCTTCCACACAGTCCTCTGGGCTTCCAGGAAACTTTCTGTGGATCACCTGAGCCTGCACTGTAGACCTGTATCCTACTTTAGATGAACTCTCTTTTCATCCCTAGAGTCTCCCAGCCAGCACTGGTGCAGCAGCCTCCCTTCTTGCTATTCCCTCTTCTCACTCTGCATGGGAGGAGGCTTTCTGAACCGAGATTCCACATTTGATCCTGAGGAGCGAACCAGCTTCATCTTTTCTTTTACCTGAAACACAGCCAGTAGTTTTCCTCTCTGCTGCCATGCACAACCTCTTTAACAAAAGAGAATATGAAATCTACAGTTAATTGAAAACCATGGGACTTGTTACTCTACCTACACAAGCAGGTACAGACTGTCCTTGTCAGTGAAATTTTTAAAGGATGAATCTCTGTGCCCAAAATTTGCATTTGCGTTGTTCTTGTATATGCACAGCATTTACCTTTGGTTTTAAATTACAATTACTGTGGCATTTTAAAGTGCCGTAGGTGGTCTTTCAGAAGACCTAAGCTGATTTTTCAGGCTGCCCCAGATGAGAAATTTGTCACTATTCATATACAGCAGAATAGGTACAATATAGGATTTGCCCTCTTAAAGTACAATTTGGAACTTATTACTAAGCAGTATGAAATGCAATACTAATATAAATACCACAGGGTATGGGCTTTGGGGTGAATGCAGAGCTGGAGGAAAAATTTATAAAATTTCAAAACACAGTTTTGTGCTTCAGGTCTTTCGATATCAGCTCTCTCTTATCCCGACAGTGGTTTCTAATGCTATTTTGGGTCAATGTTGATTGAGAGGAGTATTGTAATTCAGGAGCACCATTCTTTCTCTTGGCCTCTTGGCCTGTATTTTTGTGTTTAAATGAAAGATGGTTTTAGAGACTGGAAGTATTTTGATCACTCACCCTTGAATAAAAAGAACCATCCCACTTAGAGGTTTTTGTTGACTTCTTGTCATGTGTAGAAGATATGTCGTTATGTATCTCTTCCCTTAAAATGTGTAGAGAATCCGTGTGTCTGTTCAGGGCTCTAGATTCTAGGGAGTTTGATGGGATAAATTGAAGTGTTGCAATACTTAAGACATCCTTTTTGTGTTTATCGCTGTAAAAGCATGATTCAGATAGTTATGTTAGTGGTACAATTTCTGCAGCCTTCAGAAGGTTTTGAATCAAGTCCTGAAACAGGGCCTGTAGCAGGGGTCATTTTTTAATAATTGTTCTTGAGTTGGGGGCTACAAGGTGTCAGTACTGAATTATTCTCAATTCACTACTCATCTGTTGGTGATGCAGTTACATATACACAAAATTCCACGGTAGCATATCAATTAAATTGTTACTTAATGTGTGTTGAAACCTGCTTAATCTTGCTAGGTGTCTAAAAGTTTGTGTCCAATATAAGATACCTGTATTAGACTCCCTTATAGTTGTCTGAGAGACTCCCAGAAAGTGATTTATTTTATCTAACATGATAAAATGGATCTCACCCTGTATTACTGTCTCACCATTGTTGACTGATGAAAAAATTCTAGGGAATGTGTAAATTGCTGCTGAGTGTGTGCCTTTTCATCTCATGAGCGACATGGATCTATTTGGGTGCCTGAAATAACTGGTGTTTGTTTCAAAGTTTTATTGCTAAACTTGAGAAAGTTTGATTGAAATATATATCAGGAGTTCACACCTCTAATGAATTGTTAGACTCACAGAATAATTCAGGTTGGAAGGAACCTCAGGAGGTCATCTTGCCCAGCCTTGCACTCAAAGCAGGGTCAGGTATGTTATTTCAAAGTGTGATATTGATTCACATTTGGAAAGATTTGCTTTCAGCTCTTAGGCTGAAAACATGTCAGAAACAAGTATTTGCATTCTCACAGCAGAACATGACTTCCGGAGCATAAATAACTACATGGGGATCTCCTATCTTAGAACATGGCCTCATTTTAAGGTTGTAAGTTTGTTTCAGTGTTAGTAATAAATCCAAGTGAAAACAGTGTTCTGTTTTGTAGTTTCAAGAACAGCAGCTATAAGAAATTCGAAATCCTAGTAATGTACATGGATAGAGAATATGGGGATGGGTTGGGAGATGATTAAATCAAAATGCAGCTTTCGTCCCACTTAAGAGTGTCTACATGCAGTTTTCTCTCCTTCTTCAATGTGAGCACTTCTGAATTTCTCACACATAGATCTCAAGGATCTGAAAGAGATGAATTTTTTTGCTGAGTTTTTAATTGACTTATAAAGTATCTTAGTCACTGAAATGTTAAATTGACATAAATTTGTAATGCACAAGATGCCAGAAAGCATTAAGCAGGAATCATAGACATTTCTTCAGAAGAAGGTGAAGACAGAATATATGCTGCAATTTGTTTCATTTGTGACAGTTTTTATTGCACTTCATTTGTTGTGTTTAATAGTTGAGCTGTGCAAAACCTGTATTACAATAAACAGATATCTGAATGAGAAGAGGCTGTCATCAAGAAGTTGATTTAGGAAATGGAAGATATGGTCACGCAGTAAGAGCTGATGCTTCTTACTCTGTATCAATGAAGAGAAAGGTGTTAGTTAAGGTGGTAAATGCGTAATTAAGCTTTGATGATTTATAACACCTATATGGCAAGGTCCAGACTCCCTGGTTTCTAGCATTGTATGCATAAAGTTAGCTGAGAATTTAAACTGATAAAAGTTTAAATGTTAAATATTTTTTTCCATTACAGTGTAAAAGCCTTGTGTCAAGGAGATTTTGACTTTCCATGTGCCTCTAGCCACTTGTGCTTTGCTTTTTGCTCCCGTTTATCTCAAATATATTTCTGACAAGCAGACCTGGTGGTTATAGAGGTTAGGAAAGTTTTCCTTCCTCAGTCATTTCCTTTCTGAGTAACATTCTCAAGTGAAGGGATTTAGGGGGAAAAACAGGACTGGTAAAACTGAATTCTCATTTTTAGTATCAAAGTCAAGATCAAGCATTTTCAAGACTCGATTAAGTCTTTTACATCTGAATTTCTCTATTGCCTAAGTATGGCTGTCTGGTTTTGGGGGGATTTTTCTCTACTGTGAACCATCTAAAAAAAAATGGTGTTTCAGCTAGTCAGGTAGGCTTCTGCTGTGGACAGCAGAGAGAAAATAGCACCTCTGTGTGTTCATCCCACTTACCTCTATCAGCTAAAGTCTTGGATCTTGTGGTGGAATGGGTGCTGTGTGAGAACCTAGAGAAGTAGCCACAGACTTGATGGCTAACTTTTGGGTGACTGAATGTAAGCAAGTAGTATCCCATCAGAAGGCGTTCTGATAATGCAGAACAAGTGCTGTCCTGCTCCCCTTTAATTAGCTCGGTAGATTTTGAAAGGGCAATTAGTGAAAAAGCACCACAATTTTTCATTGTCACTAAAACCAACAGAAATAACTGTATAGAGGCTCAGATCTAGGATAACGAAGAATACCGCTTTCAGAGGTATGTGTTTCATTGTAATGCCAACTCATAAAATCACACAGCATTTCATCTCCATAAAATAAAATCAAGATGCCTCGCAAATACTAACCACAACCCAGCCCTAGGTCAGCTGTTCATCGCTGTAGAATAACCTCTGGGGAAATACCTGGAAAATGCCCGTATTTCTATTTTAAATGCCAGAGTCTCAAGAGGATCACCTTCAGTATTGCACCATGATGGCTTATCTAGATGATAGCAGTAATTTTAAATGATGCCATATAATGTTACAAGGTTTATAAACCTTAAAGCCTTTAGTATAGTTTTTATAAGTTTGTATTCACATTCAGTATTACTTAAGGTTAAATGCTGAGTGCAAGTCATAAAAGTTGCAAAATCTTACGAAGGTGGCCCAGGAAAGCCTAGATTCAGTGTGGCTGCCTAAAACACCACCACCAGAAAACAAAAAGCAGCCAACAGATGTGCCTTTTCACTTCATTGATGTGCACTTCACACATAAGAAAGTGCCCCAACCTGCACCTTATATTTTGAGATAAACAATTTCCATTTGGTTCTGTTCTTCTGCACAAGGCAGAAAGCAATTAAACTGTAACTCTCTCCACTTTTCTCACTCAGAAGACTGACATTTCAAACAATTCAATATTAATTTTAATCCCTGTTTCTCAGTATGTTCATGCTGAGAAATGCTACTTATCTTTTGAAAATTCAGAATTCTGATCTAAAAAGTGCGTGCGTATAATTCAGTCACATATTCTATAAAACATGCAAAGGTAGAAATGCACATGTCACAAACTGCCAAAGTAATTTTAAAAGTACTTTTAAATCCATGAGAAATTAGCCTAAATCTGCACAGCAGTTTTGAAAATCCAAGTTTTGTAACAGCCTTACATTATAGATAAGTGTATCAAAACAGATGTTTCCAGCCTGTTCTGTATCAGCTTCGATTCATGGAACAGTAAGCTAGTTTTATTCTATGTAAGATGCAAAATAACCTTTTCTCCTGAAATCTTTATCAGCTTAAGTGATTTTCAAATGATAGAAATTACATATATGGCGTATTTACTGAAAGCACTTTACTTTGAAAAAACTAAAACTCTTACCCTATTGATGACAAATGTCGGTGAAAGAGAGTAGAACATGGCAGGTGAATTAGCATTTGATAGAGGAAAGTAACATCCTTTCCTTCTCATATGTGAACACCCTGGGAATAGGACTGGGGCACTGTACTTCCAAAGGATGTTGGAGATGGAGCTGAGAAATGCAAAAAAAATTTTTAAAAAGGGGGGGTGAATATGTGTCTTAAATTTAAGGTGTATATAGATTGCTTCCAGTTATAGTTATAGTCATTTTCTCAGTGCATCTACATCCTTGCACTTTCTAAATTAGTCCAGTTGTTCTTGCAAAATCTCATACAATCCTAGCTCCCTAGTTAGACGCTGACAGGTGAAGTGCTGGTACACAATGTCCCTCTCCCCACATGTGGCTTTTGAGACACTCAGACTTGTATTTCAGTGTCCCCAAACTTATCTTCTGCATGTTTCAGAGTGGTCGTAGCTTAAAAAGGAAGAATGTTAAGGACAAAACCCAAACAACCTTCCCAAAGGTGACACTGGTAGAAAAGTCAAATTGCGGGGACCTAAAAGATTTCTATGCCCCTGCACAGGGCTGTGCTGACATGTTGCAGGCTAACACACAAGTGAAATAGCTGTGGATATACAACACAGATGTTTGTCATAATCCATTAGATAAATATTGGCACCGTAAAATGTCTCGTTTTCCCAGGATAAAAATACAACAAAGGTAAAAGATATCAGAAAGTCAGTGTTCGAAGCATGCAAGACTAGGAAACAGTACCGATGTCTAGATTCTTACAATTGGCCTTGTAACTAAATCTCAATGCAGTTAAATTGAATTTAGTTTTCTTTTCTCTTCCTGACTATTAGGTGCCTACACCACATTCTTGGTTGTTAGCAGTTGCCCCAGTATGCACAGAAGGTGATTGCATGTCTTCGTTGGGTTATATGCATTCTGTGCCAAAATATGGATGATCCTAGTGTTATTTTAGTCTTTGTCAGTTATAAAAAGGGAACTCAGTCTCATACTTGTTGGTTTCTGCATGGCATCTTCAGATGCCGCTGTTTTCTTAGAGAATAATTGTTCTTCATTAAGTACTTTGATGTAGGATTTGCTTGCTTGTAAGAACTAAGTCATACACCATTTTTTTCCATCATTTATTATGGGTTTTAGTGTTAAAGGCTCTTGTTTCAGATGACATTATTAAAACTTCAAATATCCTTTGACTGCAGTAAGCAGAGTAATGGTCTTTTGCTGCAGCCTTTACAGATGAATTCTTGCATTTCCTCATGAACTTTGTACCTTTATGTGCATGTAGTATCTCTAAAAAGGCACTGTCCGAGACTGGCTGGAAGCACTGTCACTATGTGTTAACTTTCTGCTCGTTTATGGGGTTCTTCTTTTGGATACTAGTTGAATAGGTCTCAGACTAAATCAGCTCGCACCCCTACTTAACAAGCAATTTTTAAAAAAATCCAAATCTGCTGTTTCATGCTTAAAACTGATGGGATTGAATAGCAGCAGTTTTGTAATACGTAGTCACAAAATATTAAAAGGGTAACAAAGTCTCATCATCTGAGATAAGTGAGGAAATAATCAATTTGCTGAGGGGCCTTATTATCATAATTCCATAAGGTAAGACTGTGATTCTGGTACTTAATATCTCGATGGGCTCAGTTGAACAAAAATAAAGAAATGTAGTTTTCCTTCCAAGGAAAGCTTAGAGAACCCTTAGAATAGGCTTCAAAGCCCCATTGATGTCTCCATGGCATCTCTATGAAATGATGTGAAATCTGGTATTACTGATACAATCTTTAGTATCATTATGTTTTTCATTTTTCCCTTTGCTTCCTCTTGTGGCTGCATTATGCAAGGGATTGTGTGAACATGAAAAAGATACAATGGCTACCCCCTAGAGTTAGCAATTTTATGTATGTATAATGTATAATCATAGAATCATAGAATAGTTTGGGTTGGAAATACTTTATAATGATAGATGACACTTCAGGAATTGATCTAAGAAAGCATTTATATGCATTACTGCTTAAACCCATGCTTTTTGTGTAGAAATGTAATATTTGTACCGCAAATTGAAGGATCAGGTTAAGACAAAAGAATACAGCACTTCATTAAAACTCAGAATTGAAGGCATTTCTTCTTTTAAAAGAAACTAGATAATTGAATATTTTAGATATGATCCCTTCTATACTCCAGAATGAAGATTTTGAAGAAACTTAATCGGAGAACCACCTCCAAAGGGATCGCTTTGAGAATTTTCAGTAGACTGTGAAGCCCTGCCCTACAGAAAGAAATGGAAATAATATCTACCTTGTTGCAGGTGCTTTATAAACCCCAGTGAATGTGCAAGGAAGGAATCTCCAATAAAATTCAAAAGTTACTTGCCTTTGAGGGCAGTGTTAACTGTTAAGTAATGGCTAACAGTCTAGGATACATGTACTTTGAAATTCACGTGGGTACTAGACGAGCTTGTGCCATTTTGCCTCCTTTTAGTCCATGTAAGCCTAGAAAGTTAAGTTAACTGGGTAACTTAAGAAAATGCATTTAAAAAATAAACTCACTTTCTCAGTCTGTAGGGAAGACTTTAGTTTGCCAGTGCAACAAAAGACAGAATTTGGTCTTACTGAATCCCTTGGGCTTGGAAGGGACCTCTAGAGGTCAGCTAGTCCAACCTCCTGGGCAAGGGAGGGTCCAGTAAGAGCAGGTTTCTCAAGACCTTGTCCAGTTGGTGAAGGGATGGAGATTCCTCAACCTCCCTGGGCAACCTGTTGCATTGTTTGACCACCCTCATGGTAAAAATTCTCTTCCTTTTATCGGTTGGAATTTCCTGTATTCCAACTTGTGTCTTTTGCTTCTTTTTCTTAGACTGTGGAATTCTAAGATGAGCCTGACTCCATCTTTTCTACAGCATCCCATTAAGTAGTTGTAGCCAACAGTAAGATCTCTCCTTAACCTTCTCTTAAGGCCCAGAAAATGCAGTTCTTGTATGCCATGTGTTCCAGCCCCCTGACTGTCTTTGTGGTGCTCCACTGGACTTGTTCCAATATTGCAATGTCTTTCTTGTACTGGGGAGACCAAAATTGGATGCGATACTCTAGATGCAGTCTAGAGGCAGAACCATTTGAATCTAGAGAAAGAATCATTTCTGTAATTGGTTGGCTAGACTCCACCTAATACAGCCTGGGATGTGGTTGGCAGCCATTGCTGCAAGGGCACATTGGGGACTCATGCTCATCCACCAGCATCCCTAGGTTTCGCGGTTTTTTCGAAAATCTACTTTCCAACTAGTTGACCCCCAGCCTGTGCTGGCGCAGGGGGTTATTTTATCCGGAGTGCAGGACTTTACATTTGCCCTTGCTGAGCTTTAAGGTTCCTGCCCAGCTGTCCATTTGAATAGCGGTCCTGCCCTCCAGTATATTGACTACTTGTCCCACATCATATTGTCCACAGTCTTGCTGAGAATGCTTTCTGTGCTGTCATTCAGGCTGTTAATGAAGATGTTAAACAATATTGCCCCCAGTATCACCACCTGTGGGACACCACTAGTAACCATCTGCCAGTTCGATTTCCTACTGGTGAACACCACCTTTTGAGCCTAGCATTCCAGCCAGTTTTCCACCGACCATATTATCCACTTACCTGGTCAAAATCTCAGTAAGGATGCTATGAGCAAGAACTGGATTAGCTGGCATGTTCATTATTTCAAGCCTTGCAGAGTAAATGCTGTCATTCCTAAATTAAAAGTGGATAAACATGATTTAAATGTGTTTAACCTCAGTGACATCATTGCATATACTTAAGTTACTTCAGGACAAGTTTCACCAAATCTTAAACCACAATTTCAGTGTGACAGTGTATAAGGACCAGTCAGATCATCTTGTTGTGGAATCAAGGCCATAATAGGATAATTGCCACTAAATTCACTCAGACACAGAAGTTTGCTTTATTTACCAGAGAGGCAATTATAATAATAGCTCAAAATATTGCGTTTTTAGTAAGGCACTGTACTGGCAGATTTTAAAAGGGGAATACTGTGGAATGTTTTTAACTTTGTCTTTGGAATTGGTTACTTTAGAATCAGTGGAAATAAATGTAGTTTCCCTAGTGTTCATTAGTGATGCCCATTATTAAACTGATGTTAGCAATCACATGTAGACTATAATAGATTCTGATCTGATATATAATTCAATTACATAGCAATACCATGAATTTTAAATTATTGCAGATGCATGGAAAGAATTGGTCATTGTAAGAAATGTAGCACAAAACACTGTAATGTCCAAAGGCATTTTCATTCTCTCCTTTAATGTAAATTTCTTCAACTTCACCTCTGTGTATCATCTACAAAATTATCCCCATGTTAAAATGACATAGGGTGTCTTTAACTTAATCTTTACATATATGAATATATACACACAAAATATCTATGTGTGTCTTTGTAGGTAGGTAGGTAGGTAGGGTTTAATGCAACCTTTTACCTGCACCAACGAGGAAGGGAAGCTGTGTTGGGGAGTCCACATGCATATAGAAACGTACTCCATCTATTTAAAAAACACATATTATGGCATACAGTTGCAACAACCAGAATAAAATCTTCTAGCTGTCAGCTTAATCTTACTCTCATGGAAGCTAAAAGGAATTTTTCCATCAAATTCCTGAGAAGCAGGATTCAATTCAGAGTAACAAAGCAGCATTCTTAAGGTAGAATGAGTAGGCTGCATAGGTACTAATCATCATAACAATGTCAGACAATGTTGAGGTCTACTTTAAATCAATTAGTTAAGTATGAGAGGAGGGAAAGTGAAAGTACGACTGGTTTTTACCATGTTAATAACACCTGGGTAAAATTTTTAGGTGTTTAATGGTGAATTAAAGACCTGAATTTCTCTTTTCAGTCATGACATAGGCTCTAAGCAGACTGATTTAAAGGGACTAATACTTTATTCAGAAAAATGGAGTTGGATGCCCATTAAGTCACTTTCATCCTTTGAAAATGTTGCACTTTCCCCACTATATTATATAAAACAGTTCCTTTTTTTAATAGTGGAATTTCTATTTTCACTCTAAAATTATAGGTTCTCAGTTGATTGAGTTAGCATGTTAAGGAAATTAGAGTTCCCTCACCTAAGACATGGTAACTCACTCTGAGGCAGTCAGTGGCAGAAGATATTCCTGCTCCTAGGCTCCCCCCAACCTCTGATTAACACATCACGTCTACAGTCACACCACTAGTGTGAGTCAGCACTGCCTGACTTACTGGTCAAAATGAGCTGGGTGAGCAAAAAGTTGCTTTTTCCTTTTACAGAAAAACATTTGTTAAACAGAACAAACTCAAACAAGCCACGTGAGCAGCCGACCTGAGGTAGGAAAACTCTGACTTGGCCCAGTAGTGCTTGTGAGGCTCAAAATATGGTCATTATCTGATAAATTTTCACACCTGCGTACAGGATGTCTCCCCACCACCTGAAAGTTGTTTCATTTTGTTAGAATCCAGCCACCATGCATGAGTTCTAGCGTAGCATTATTGCACCATTGTAAAGTGTTACAAATCCTCCTTCCCCACCCTTCAACCATATTTTAATCCTGTGAAAGGAGAATTTAGGTATTAGATTAGGAGGTAGATATAAATGCTAGTGATTGTATTGCCACNNNNCAGCCAGACAAAAGCAGGCTCCTTCAGAATATGATGATATCAGATAGGCTGGCAAGCCAGCATGTATAATTTCGCTATATAGGTATTAAATCTTCAGCACTTAAAGGTGTTATCCTCTGTTGTACAATACTGTACTGCAATGTCTAAATCAAGCCCAAAAGAAAAGGGCATGTCTCCTTCTCTCTTGTGAGCCACTAACAATCCAAGATACCGAGTACATCATGAGCAAAGCCTTTGAGAGAAGGGTTCTGAGGGTGGATTTTTGTGCATTATCTGCTGTAGTTAAATCCATTCTTCTGCCTTGAGATCGAATATGTATATGCCTTATACTGAAGAGCTCAGCTTCTTCCTAGGGAAACCGAAATTCATCTCATTCACTTGTAGCCCTATTTAAGCATCTTTCATTCACTAGGACTTTTCTGATAAGCTATCCTCAGCTTACAGAAACTTCAAAGCTGAGGCAAAGTTATTAAAAAGAGAAAGAGAACTGCACCTTTAGTTCAAGCTTCAAACAAGACAAAAATTGATTAAGACCCAGAGATTAGCTTTGTTGCAACCATTTCCACATTCTTATGGAAATCAAATGTTGTCTCTCTCATTACCCTTTTTATTGCAAAATCTACTTAAAACTTAGGAGATTGGTACCTATTAGCCTGGCAGTATTAATAAGATGCTGTAATTAGGAGCTCTGTGACTGGAGATTTGTTGTAGAATTGCCACTGAAGTAAACAAAGTAAAGAGAATTAAACGGTTTAGAAAGTAAACACAATAAAATCACATCTAGAAGTTGGAAGAGTTAACTTGTCTTTAGGTTTGTTCAGTTATTCCTGAGGAGGAAAACCATTAAGTCTTAGATGGGTTCTTGAGTTGGTCATTGGACTGTCTTGCCTTGGTTTCCGTAACTGTGAATGAAAAATCACATGTCTCTCTGTCATTGTCAGGGACAGTTAATGTGCAGAAAATGCCTAGACATCATCAGCTAAAAGGCATTATAAAAAGTGTGTCATTACTACAGAATTGATGGAAGTACTTTCAGAAGCAGTGGTACTAATTTGAAAGTTAGGATGACATGAGCTTTCTTTATTACCAGTCCTGGGGCACAGCCTAGATTAGATTGCAGTGGGAACCCAAGAGAAAGCATTCAAAAGGAGCTGTTCACACACTAATCTTGCTGGAAAGAACAGCACTCTTCAGTTTTGGCCCTTCAGTGTGTGCATAACTCTTGCAGGATAGGTGAGGCGGAGCAGGCACTTGCTCCATCCGGCAACGGCAGCAGCTGACCCAGAAGCCGGGTGTCTTGGTTTTGTCAGGGATAGGATTGCCAAGTCACCTGAAGGCTGAGAACAGAGAAAGAATATTCCCTGGATTATGAAGAGGAGTGGAAGGAGATAAGATGTCTCTGCTTTCTGCTTCTGATCCTGAAGAAAGGGAGCAGACAACAGGGAGAGAAATAAAAGAAGGATGGTGGTCAAATGAACTTGGGGAATTGTGCGGTTCGAAAATACAAAGAAAACAGATTCAGAGACCTGGATCTGGTGACCCAGGTTGCTGAGTCTGCAATTTATCTCACTTCTTTTCTTGGACCTACCTCTTTTTTTCCTTTCTTCTCAATACCAGAAAGTGAAGTCGTTCATCCCTTTTGCAAGATCGTGTTACCTTATCTTCCAACCAGTGTATCGCACTCACAAGCTAAAAGGGTACTTCATCTAGGAAGTATATTTACAGGGCTCCTGAACCACAGAGACCTCAAGTGAAGTTCTCAAATCATTACAGTCCTGAAGAAAATGAAGAGTATTATTGAAAGCAGCTCTCACACTGTGATTGCAGGAGTTCTGAAAATAAGCTGTCTGTGCGGGTTCCTGCCAGCCATCATTCTGAGCCCACTAAACCGACACATTTGTAAAATCTACGGAATTGCACTAATTATTCTAAGGGGAAACCAACTGGTGCTGAATCAATGGATAGGCCTGTCGGCAAAAAGCACTATGAACCAATCCCTCCTCTTCCTACTCCTTCAGTACACAACCTCGTTCAATTTATAGTCCTGCTCTGTCTCTCCCAGCACATCACACTGCACTTTCTGAAGTTACCTCTGTGTCTGACCCTCCTCCACCTCAGAATAAGCCAGCAATTTTCAGATCCTCTAGAGAGGACACTGTGCAGTCCACTTTTTATCCTCAGAAAAGCTTCCCTGACAAAGGCCCCGTTAAAGGAACGAACAGATTCAGAAAACAGTCACTCCTTACAACTGCTTTACAGTAAAACCTTACACTAGCGCTACAAGGCCCTTTGAGCACAAGTTTGAAAGTCCTAAACCCAAACATAATCTTTTGAGAAATGAAGCGCAATGTAAATCAGAGTTGCCATCAAAATCTCCCAATTCTTGTCAACCAATTTTGAAAGCACACGGCTCGTCGCAGCTTCCTGAGTTCAGCAGTGGAATGGATACCTTCGCTGTACAGGTTTGACAAGCCTAAATATCAACCAAATAATGTTAACGCTGAGCCTAAAGCCATTCCTGTAAGCCCTTCAGCATTCGAGGATGAGAAGGAAGATGATAGACCCACTGTTGCAGCCACAGCAGGAGGTGTATTTAACAGCAGTGGTGGTGTATTGAGCTCCACAGAGAATGGAGTTAGTATTTTTATACCACAAGGAGCCATTCCAGAGAGCATAGAGCAAGAAATCTATTTCAAAGTCTGCAGAGGCAACAGTATACTTTCACCTTTGGACAAAGAGAAAGGTAAAATGCTTCTTAGCTGCTTGGCAATGTATGGGCCTCATGGACTAAAATTCCTGAAGCCAGTGGAGCTGTTCCTGCCATATTGTGACCCTAAAACCTGGCAGAACAAGTCTCTTCCTGGGGATCCAAACTACCTTGTTTGAGCAAACTGTGTCTCAGTCCTAATTGACCACTTCTAAATATTAAGTTAGCTGAGCAAATAATGTGAAACTGAGATGGACCTTACATACAAACTGAAACACTACTTCGAAGCCAGAAAGAGAAGCTTGCAGGTGTAAATTCAGAAACCACAAAAAATACCAGCTGAACCATTTCTATTAAATCTTCTGATTTTGGACACTTGACTCGCAATTTTCTTTGTTCCACTTCTTTAAGTAGGCCATATGAAGACCTCGTCCTGAACATGCAATGGGGCCATATGTTCAGTTACCCTGCTTTTTCTCTGTAGTCTTGGTGATCTGCAGCCTCCAGTAGAAGCTTTCTCTGCCATCTATCTAGTCATTCATGAAGACAGTCAGTAAGAATGATGCCACTGCAGTATGGTACCACAAAGAAGATTGCATTATACCTTGTTTGCAAATTGAAGAGGTATAGTGAGAGTAGTTGAATATATTATTGAAGCTGAGATAGCAGTCAGTTTGGTCTGTCTTCCTAGCTATTCTTGCTACTTTCATTTTAACGCAAATCTGTTTGGTCCATATCTTTCCTGAAGTTCAGAATTCAGACTACTTGTGATATTCCTCCATAAGCTTTGCACAGGGGAACATATTCTCTGTATGTTCTGCCAGGAATAATTGTTAATACACTCCTGTATAGCTGTCTTTCTCACAGCAACCCATCTTGTAACACATGCCTATCTCATGATCCTCTTGGTCTTCCTCATCTTTTTCTGCAGAATTATTACTCAGTGGGTTGTTCTTTATTCTGTACTTCTGCAGATAATCATCTCCTGCCTGTGTATAATATTAACCATTTGCCTTTAATGAATTCCATCTTCTTAAATCAAGAGAACTGAATTCTAAACCAGTCTTCAAACATTTTTCAGCCCCTGTCCTTCTCTCTTTCACCATCCATACCACTGACTGTGACACTGGATGGATACAGACCCAGGATAGAAGATTGTCCACAGAACTTACTTCACACTTACTTCACACATTTTCTACAGAATGCTTTTGATCCATGCTTCATTTTCAATAATGAAACCCTGGTAACTGTTCTGAATTGCACCATCCAAACATTTTTCATCCCATTTGCAGTTCTTGTTAGCTTTCTCATGAGAGTGTTATGTGAAACTGCTGTCACTGATGTCATGACAAGTGAGCTTTCCTGCATGAGACCTTCTGCCACAGGATATTTTCTTTTAACCACAAAATGCACAAATACACCATATTTTACTGCTGCATTTGCATTTTAATAGGTGCAAACTACCAATAGATTACCCCCCACAAAACCCTCTTGAAACCTTATTTAAGGGACCCCATGTTACTGCTGGCACGATTTTGCATAGCCTGCTCTTCCTTTCTTTCTGTATTGTTCTTCATTCCTGCAAGCTGCATGTCCGCAGGGATAAAGGCTAACATCGTGAGAGTAAACTGCAGCTCCTCTAGCAGTGTATTCCTTCCAGGGATATACTGTTATGCCCACTTTTCTCCCAAATTACAAAATGTTTGAAAAGTAGCATCAAGTTTCAACTGCTGTGACAAAAGAAAAGAAGCATAGGTTTTTGAGACAGCTGGAACACAGATGAATTTAAAAACTTAATGTGCTAGTGGTTTGTGTTGAAGATAGATTTGGGTTTTAAAAGCATCTGCAGGTGCGTAGTAGTATGTGCATGTGTACCAATATATAGAAACCATCTTAGTTTCTATTCCTGTTCTATCAATAAATACATATTTTCTACTCTGTATTAGCTAATAGTTCCACTTGCATACTCTGGCTGCCTTCGTATCCCAGAATATATTCATATCAGAAAGAACGCAGTCCATTGCAGTCTTTATGTAGGCAAAATTCCATTTAAAAATTGTACTGGGAGAAGAGACTAAACATGCATGTACACACATGAAGAGACACATTCATTATATTTAAAATTTTTTTTCATTATATATGCTAGACTTTTTAGCAGGAGAGCAGCAAAAGGACTATATGTGCCATCCAGTCTATTATGTCAACTATTTCAGGTATATTACATGTATTTTTTAAACAGTCTTTTCCTGCTGATAATGCAGTTGTCTCTTGTGATGTTTTTGCATTGCGTTGGTTTTGCATTTGCTTTGGGCAGGGAGATTGAACTAGACAAACTGCACATGTCCTTTCCAACCTCAGTTATTCTGACTCTATTTGTAATTATGAAATTTACTTGATACTAATACAAACATTCTTTCATGTGTATCTAAACCCAAATACTTCTATGAATTATAAGGAGAGCATTATCTGACTCAGTCTCTGAAAGGAAAAATAATTCCAGGACAAAGAGAACTTGAACATAAATGACAGATTTATCTACTTTAATTTGTTTTCAGAAGAGGATTTCATAGCTCAGAAGTCGGCCAGGTTCCAAGATATTCTGCAGGATGTTTACTTTTAATATTTGAAATAAATATGTACTGAGGATATATTTCAGACATTTTCAAAGATAAGAATATGCATGTCAATAAATCTGAAAACAGAAATATCCAATAGAATATCACAAAAGTGGTAAGAGTGTGCTTTATATTAATGATTTTTAAAGAATCTTTTCAGTATGGTTTGTCTGCTATAAATTTCATACAACATGACTGCAGATATTTGTGTATTGCTGATTATATTAGATAAGGAGCTCATGTTTAAAGAAACGTGTGTCTGCACGATATTGCTGTTAACTGCATCTCATTCAAAAGCTGATATGCCAATACTAATATTCTCTCTCCTTCCCTCCTATTTTTCTCAGAAGTTTCATTTATCTGAGTGGAATTTTTTTGAAGAGTAGGGCTATGATACTTAAGATCCATTGAGTTTAGTGATGCCATTTAAATAGAGTATTTAGCATAATTGTCAAAGGGAGGACCAGTGCCATTTGCTAGTGCACTGCATCAGATCCATCACTATCCTCCAGCTGCTTTAAACTGGATTTGATTCATAGGCAGGAATTTTAATTGGATGTTTCTGCTAAGTCAAATAAGCTGGGAACCAGCTTGTGCTGCAGAAACACCATGGCTAACGGGAGCAAAATCTTTCATTTTCTCACATAGCAAAGACTAATGTTTGCTGGAGACAGTGATAAATGAAGCCTTACCTCGCTGCTCCAGCTCAGCTTTATGAGAGCAAGATCATGCTAAAAAAACTGGGGTTTCTTTTTTGACAATTATAAATAGTTGTTGTGGCAATTTCTTTTCTTCTTTTACCAGATTATTCATTACTGGTTGTTGTCACGGGCTTGGACTTTGTGGTTTGGGACTGGGGTAGGGGGTGGGGGTCGAGGTCGGAGTTCAGAGTCAGGCTTAGGGTTAGTGGTCAGAGCTACTGCAAAGGCTGAACAAATGCAGTCTCACGACCCACGTCCACTCACTCAAATCCCCCTTACAGCCACAAGCTCACCATCCCTGTTGGCCCAGCTCTCTCACACCCCTCGTGTCCTCACCTGCCACCCTCCAGCTCCTGCCTCTTCCAGTGCCAAAGCACAAGGACCCCCTTCCGCCATCCCAAGCCCCTGCCCCGCCCTTGCCTGCATAGGCGTTCTGCCGCCTCACAGTGCCGGTCTGCCACCCTGCCCAATCAGCTTCCACCTCACAAATGCCTACCCGCCGCCCTGGCCAATTGCAAATGCCTGCCCGCTGCCCTGGCCAATCAGCTTCCACCTCACAAATGCCTACCTGCCGCCCTGGCCAATCAGCTTCCACCTCACAAATGCCTGCCCGCTGCCCTGGCCAATCAGCTTCTGCCAGCACAGCGGTTGGTCCTCGCCATGTGATGCCGCAGCCCCGCCCCGGCGCCTCTGCCCAGCTCCCGGGGCTCAGTCGCCTGAGGGCTGGGGTCTGGAGAGGGGGTGAACGTGCAGGGCCACGAAGGAGGGCTTGGGCTTAGGCTGTGAGCATCTGTGCAGGGTTGGGGCGAGGCGGGGAGCTTGCCTTTCGGGGAGGGGGATTAGGCTCTGGAGTCAGAGAAGGGCTGTGGGTGAGTGTTGGGGGTTCTGCAAAGGGGCTATGGTAAGCAGGTAGGGTGGGGGCTGATTCGGGAGGAGTGAGAGCTAGGGTTAGGGCTAGGGATGGCGGTTTAAGGGTAGCGAGCAGGGCAAGGGGTTAGGGTGGGGGTAAGATAAAAGGGTTAGGGGTTTGGTCTTTGGCTTTGCGGTAGGGCTTGGTGTTGGGGATTAGAGGAGGATGCTGGGGTAAGGTTTATGAGGGCTTGGGGTTAGTGGCCAGAGTTAGGGTAAGGGCTTAAAAAAACGTGGTCTCGCATTCACTGTACCGACTCTATCGCCATCACTTTAATTGCCAAGAAAAATCTGAAAAAATCCATGAGTCAGCAGCATGCCCTAGCAGCAAAATGGGCCAACAGCCTTCTGGGCTGCGTGAGGAGTGTTGCCCACAGGCCGAGGGAGGTGTTCATCCCCCTCTACTCAGCACTGGTGGGGCCACACCTGGAGTGCTGCATCCAGTTCTGAGCTCCCCAGTGCAGGAGAGACATGGGCATACTGGAGAAAGTCCAGTGAAGGTCCTCAAGGATGATGAAGGGACGGGAGCATCTCTCCTGTGAGGAGCGGCTGAGAGATCAGGGACTGTTCAGCCTGGAGAAGAGGAGGCACAGGAGGACCTTAGCCATGTGCCTAAATGCCTGGTGGGAGGGTGTCCTGGGCTCAGCTGGGATGGAGTTAATTTTCACAGGAACCTGGGAGGGGGCACAGCCGGGACAGCTGACCTGAACTAGCCAAGGAGCTATTCCATACCATGTGCCATCATGCTCAGTTCCCAGCTGAACCCAGGAGAGAGGGTGTAAAGAGGACAGAGCCACACTCTTCTCGGTGATGCCCAGTGTTAGAACAAGGGGTCATGGGCACAAATTGAAATACAGGAAATTACATCAGAATATAAGAAAACACTAAGCTGACCCTACTTGGGGCAGTGGGGTTGGTTTAGAGGATCCTGACAACCTCAAGTGTTCTATGATTTATAAGGAAATTATTTGCATCAATTTTTGTTTCATTTTTGCTACCGGAAGTATCAAGGTCCACGGTCAAGCATGACTAAGCTAGGCACCTCATTCATGCTTAGCTGCACCTTGGTTTTATACACTTAGCCCTTTGGGGAACAGAAGCAGAGGTGAGCTAGTCTTTCTAACATAGGGAACTTAGTCTTTTAATTGGTGGCTGACCCTGTTGGTTCATGGCTGTCCTTGCATTTTATTCAATATAGAGGTTCCGAATTTCTTTTTCTTCCCAAAATCCTGAGAAGTCCTCTGCAACCTCAAGAAAGATAAAAAAGCTCCTAGCCCAAGTTTGCAGATTTTGCAGCATAAGGCAGTAATTCAGCTCCATGTACCAAAAGAATGTGCAGTGGTGGTGTTCAGAGTTCACCTGCTGTTTGGTAGATCTAATGTGCAACATGAGGAAAATAAATTGCCTCATTACTTACTCCTCTCAGGAGAAAAGTTACAGGATCTCTTAGATTATGTACTACTCAGGGTGCTCTTAAAGTGATATGTTTTATACATTATTTGGATTTCATAACTCAGGATTACTCTAGCAAATAATCAGAGTGCTAATTTTAATTAGAGGAAAATGGTTCTATTAGCATGAGTATATGCAAAGTCATATATTTATTTGTGTGCAAAATTGTTCAAGGTGACACTGACAACAGTTGCTCTCACAAAGGGAACATGATATTCTGCAAACTTAGTTTACCGTTTGCAGTGGAACAGTCTATCAAGAAGCAGCTTACCTTTGGGAATATTGTCCTCTGAATCTCCTGTGGTTAGGAGGTCATCATTGTATCCGACCTCACGCCTGTTCCGTTTGACTGAGAGCGTTTATTTTTCAGCTTTGCTTTTTTCTTGTTGTTAAGTCAAACCTTTTAGTAGCACTTCAACCCTCATCTCCCATCCTTCCCCCTGCAATACAGCGTGTAGTTTATGTTCTGCCGTGTGGCAGGGAAGTAGCAAGGCTGCTGAGTACATGCAAAATTTTCACTCTGACTCCACTCTAGGCTTCCAGAGCGCATGGATCATTTAGAATAAGGCACACGGAGCCAGGGAGCCAGCTGCTCTCTGCCAGATTCTTCATTTCCCCAAGTCTGAAGAGAGGAGAAGGCTTTTGGAAGACTTGCACAGTTCTCCCCTTCTTTTTGGGAGTAGCAGAGATCAGCCAACACTGCAGATGTATGAGAGAGATGAACTTGAAGGATAAGAGTTTATGAGCTTTGCCTTAAGCAGATCTCTTTGGTCCCACTTGATCTCCAAGAAAGAGATCAAGTCTAGCATATCAAGTCTAACATGTGGACTCTCTGACTCTTGCCATGTGGGCAGTTGCATCCCCATGGAGGTAAGAGAAGAAAATTCGGTGAGCGCACAGTCCTGAGAATCCTCCCTCCCTCCATGTGTTACTCGGATGTAGGTTGAGCGGCTATGGTTCAGGTTAAAAAAGTAATGATTTATTGACACTGAGCAAGTTCAAATGGATGTCTGCAGGCAAGGTTTCTTTGAGGGCCACTAGAGAAGAGACTTGATCAGCTACTAGCCTGAAGATGCCACCTGGAGCTGTTACCTTGAAAGGAACAGCAGTAGCACAACCCAAAACCAAGTCACATTGTGAACCCTTTGACTCCCACCTCCTGAGGAAGCACAAATAGAACTGTGCTCTAGTAGATCTGTACTCTGATGGAAGAGTCGGGACTAGGATTCATTTGTCACAACTTCTTGAAACACAGATAATAATGAGCTGTACAACTAAGAAGAGCTGAGGAAGTTTTTTATGAGAAAAGTAAAAACTAGTCAAGTTGTAGTCAAAATAAAAAATAGTATACGTTAGTTAAGGAAGGTTATCAAATGCATGTTTGCCCTTCTCATGAGAACACAAAGCTTATTTTCATGCTGCACCATAGCCTTGCTTACATACCTACTGTACCAGGCTTTAAATTGTAGTAGCTTCAGGTGAATTAAAATATAAAACTACACTATAATTTGCTCTTTTCCAGTGACTTGCTAAGAACACAAAACAGTCTGTCGAGAACAGGAATTAAACCGAATTAGAACATTAGTACTATCCACAAAATTAATTGACCTCTAAAAAATATCTAATAAAATTGACTACCAGTCCATTTAACTGCATGACCAATGTGAGAGACCCTACTTCTAATAAATGCACCTATAGCTTCATTACTACGGCAGACCTTTCTGTGGTCTGGTTTAGTTACACTGATGCATTAGCAGTTCAACAGATGGACACTGTGTCTTCGCGAGGTCTTTGCTGACAATTCCAAATTGCAGGAGAAAAGCAAATAGTGCATTGTACTCTTACCTTTTCATGGATAAATTGTCTTTGAAGTTTTTAAAAATATTTTTTAAACAGTTAGCACTTCTTCTGTTGCTATTCTTTTTCTTTTCCCTTCTGTCCTTCCAGACATTGACATCTATAAAATCAGTGTATGGTTTCACTGAGCCTTAGATACTAACCAGGATTTTGTTATTAAAAAACTTTTTTTTTATAATTGCATGGTGCACAATAAAGCAATGTGAAATACTGATATATACCCTCAGTATTGTTGTTTTGCTATCATGCACAGATTTATTATCTTAACTTCTTCATGTAGAGTTTTCATGGTGATGACTTAAGAAATGTTAGAACATTGCGGTAATTAAGGAATATATGAACAGTGCAGTATGACCTGGAGTGTGTTTGATATTTTTTGGAAAAGTTGTTTTCAGAAGACACTATTGTTTTATTAAGATTTATATTTATTGAGCTAACATATTTACATCTATGCATTTTATTTAACCTTTAATAACAGAATATATCAAGAGGATCCATTTTGGTTTTATTTCTCTTAATATTTTAATGTTCATCTCTAAAAATAAGAAATTTTGTACATTTCACCATGATATTATCATAACTGCTTATAAAAGCATGCAAAAATAATCAGTCTTTCAGACCATACAATGGGGACAAATATGCTTATGAGTTTCAGGGAATATTATAGCACAAGTGAAGAAGAAGAAAAATAGTAGCGAATAAATAGCAATGGCTTCATGGACAGTTAAAGCAGGATGAATGTCTAGCTGCAATTCAGTCTGGCTACAGAAGCCTCCTGTCAGAATCTTGTTCTGTTTTGGACAAGAAGTAAAAACCAAAGTAGAAAAGAAGAGCTACTCATTTATGAATCCAATTTAATACCTTTTGACATTGGTAGACAGGCTCATTAATTTCAATGGGTGTTGGATCAGGGCATAGATCTTGAAGCCTAAACTTATTTTTCCAAAAAGAGATTACATTCTTATTTCTTCATTATGGCCTAATTTCAAGTCCCTTGAATCAGACTATTAACAAAATATTATCCTATCTCAGAAAATAATGCAGATAAAACTAAATTTCCACTCAACACTCACATAGCACTTTTCCTCTTCAAAGCACTTTAGAAACACTGATTAATCATAACATTAATTAAATGACTACATTTTTTAAAATTCAGCCTTCCAAAGCTGTACTCTCTGCAGGGAGCAGGGAAGAGGATAGCAAGGGACTAAAATCAGCTCCAGTAATCAGAAAACTTAGCCTGCAGCAATTAAACTGAGGAACCACTTCCCTTTGCAGAATCTTTTTTACCTTGGGCTAGTGGAAAGATGAAAGGAAAGATGACAGTGCAGTCTCAATGAGAAATAAATCTGGTGGTGTGTAAAGGAGCTGATTAATTAGATATATTTGCACTACCTGGGTCAAGAGGTAGGCTAACAACTCCTTTCTATGCCTTTTCCAGTTTGTATACCTGGCAGGGAACGTAAACAAAATGAATTAAGAAGGAAATTATTTGAGTGATTGCCGACACGGACTCCATCCATTCTGGTTATAAAACCCAAGCATGTGAGATCAAATCCTTGGATCCAGGAACAATAAGGCCTGGGTCTGTCATTTGTGTTCTCAGCCAAAATACTGAAGCTAAGACTGCAAGGGGGACAGCCAAAGACACCTCCCAAATCCTTTTTTTCTGGCCAGCAGAGGGGGAACAACAAAAGAGCAGTGGGTTTGTGATAGTTTACCTTAAAAAATGCTGCTTCCTTCACTGCTGAGGGTGACAGATGGAAGCTTACTGGTGGAGAATGTTCTCCTTCTATGTACCCAGTAGTTGTTTGGCTTATCAGGTCAACAAACCTGCCAGGTCAAGCTGGGGTTGAACTGACTTATTTTTATAGTCCCAGTATGGGTGAGACAGTCAACAAACTAACACTTATACCTCTTCCCAAATTCACCTTCCAAAACCGGGTTGCAAGCCAGAGAACGCACCCTGAGTTGGGCTGCCTGTGTTGGATGGCTGGTTTGCCTCTCCAGCGTGAGAGAGAGGGGATAGACGTTGCTCAGCTGATACACGGATTAACATTCAAAATAGAAGCCATCCACTACGCTGTGTGACAGGAGCCATTACGAAACAGGAATTCCATTTGTTCATGGTACCCATAAGTACATTTCTGTACTAGTTTTCTGGCTGTTCTGCTGCAAGCGTCTCTCTCCCAAGGGAGAGCTAGTTTCTCCAGGAATCCACTTCTCTGTGGCAGCTTGCATCCTATGACAATTGCCAAAAAGACAGCAGCAAAGATGAAAGAGGCAGAGATGTACAGCAGGTCTCAATATACTGCTCTAGTTTTGGCATTAGCTCCGATGGAGCCAACTGAAGTGCTTCTGCATGCAAAACGTAGACATGGATCTAGCCTTTATAGCACGTGTTGGGATGGATATGCTGTATGAATTAGCAGTTTATGGCCAGCTAAAGAGCCCTGGAAGTTCTTGAATCTCTAGGTTTTAAGAAAACTGCTAATAAAAAGCCTGAATATCTGCCGTCTTGCTGTGTGAGAGAAATGCAGAATATGAAAGTATTCTATTGAGAGAAGAGTAAAATCAGTATTAGGAGCAACAGTAGATTAAATAGATAGTTGTCTACAGAATTGAGATATACAAGAGAGACAACAAGAGTAGTACAAGAGCAATACCTTTTAAACAGACTGGTATTTTCATGTCTAAAATCTATGCTTGTAAGCTAGCTAAGATTTCCTTTAGTTCAGAACATTAAAGAGCAGGAGCCTGGAGGGGGGTCGTGGGCATGCGGGGGTGGGACAAAAACAGGATCTAGCTGAGCATCGAACGGAAGATGTTTAAACCAGTATGAGGAGAGAATGGAAAAGCTTGGCAGACAAGGCAGATGCAGAGATACACAGTTAAATATCGGATATGCAAGAGATGGCGAAGGAACATGAAAGCTTAGTGGTTAAGGCCCAAAGGGCTGAGGGGGTACAGCTCAAGGAAGAAAAAAATTCAGTCATGTAATACAGGGGAGAGGGGGCAGCCTTGAGAAGGTGAGTTGAAAGCAAGAAAAATGATCAGCCACAGGGAAGCAGGAAACAGATGAAATGGAAAAGTTACATTTCTGGAAGCAGACAAGCTGAAGGAGGAAGGTGGTTAGGTTAAAATGCTGCTGCAGGAAAGAAAATCTGTGAAGGATCATGGATGTGAGAAAGCAATCTGCTGAAAAGCTGTGATTGCACTGCACCCACTTGTGATTTCCCATGGCATGTTCAGGGTGAAAATAGCAAAATGCTTCTCTTTTGTGTTTGTCCAGTGCTACTAGCTTCTATAGCTACTGCTCTTCCATCCCTGTTATGGCTGTGCCCTTTGTCATTCCTGGTTCTTCTCATGCCATACCTTTCTCTTGCAAAATATAGAACCAGCACCTTTAATCTTTTTAAACAGATAAAAGCTTCTATATTGGTTACCCTTTTAGATATTTGATTCTTTTACAAGCAAATCTCAATTCACATTGCCAACGCAGATGTTGGTAGTTCATGTACTTTCATCACTCTACGAAAGTTTGAGGGTTTCTTCCCTGAAACTGCAAAAGATGACTATTGCTGCTCCCTGTAGTGCTTTATATGCTACACTACCTATGGCTGAATTTATTCTCGATAAAAAAGATTTGAAAAAAAGAAACCCAATGAATGGCACATCACATACAATGCATCAGGGAAGATATTGTTCCTCTTTGTCGTGCTCCATACTGAATACCAATCTTATATCTTGAAATCTTGCTGCCTGTCGTCAGAGGTGGTGGAAAAGTGAAAAGCGCATATCATTTTTCTGAGGGGAAGAGGGAATCTGAGACCTCCACCTGATCTTTTGTTCTGTCTCAGCAGCCGTGAGCAAAGTGCACCTGGGTGCTTGGGGGCACAGGAGGGCATATGTGTGTAATGTTTTTTATTCTTTCTATCTTCTCCAAAAATAATTTATCTCCACAGAGTCTCAAAATTTAAGTTCAAATAAACCTGCAAGGAGGTGAAATCCAGCATTGTTCTCCAGCTCAAAGCACTCATTATCCCAGTTTAATTGGCAGGCCAGGCTTAATGTGAAGCAGCTAAAGCAGTGGCTCCAGCCCATGAGTTTTGAGATGCTTACTCAAACCAGTCTCATTACTCATTACAAATGATTGAGGCGAGATGATAATTTTTTGGATTGGGATGATTGCAGTACTATAGTCTCTTAACATTATGTAGTGAAATGTTCTCATATGCATTTACTCTGAAGCTGCAGAGATTACAGACGTTTGCCCACATCCCTAACATAAGAATTAAAAGGACTTGGGTACCTAAATAACATTTTTGGCCAAACATTGAGAATGTGATTCAGGTGCCTAAAGATAAGCATTAAACATTAAAGATGATAGAGTGTCCTACCTTGTCTCCACCTGCTTTTCCAGAAGGCTGTGTGTCTTCCATAGGTCTACTAGCTGTGCAAATATCTCAGGTATCCAAGGGAATTTGAAACTGCGTTAGCCCCCTGTGTTTGGGTATGTGAATTGCCCCCTACATGCCTAAAAATGGTTTTATCTTTCCTTTTACACCTAAACCCCAAACTGATCCAAAATCCTCTGTTCTCTGATGCTTGCTTGAATTGATGGGGCCCGTGCTTTTTGGACACATGCTTTTCAGTCTTATTCCTCAAGGTTTTTTGCACTTTCCTCTTCCAGAACTGCTTCACGTACGGTGGTCTTAGGAACAAGAAGCTGATCTGTTGTGATGAGCAACAGCGCAGACCACTAGCTAGCACTGGTCAGACCATGTGGGTTTGACAGTAGCCACTGCCTTTGAGTTTCATAAATCTGCTCTGTCAACAGCTGAAATGGTGTCAAACCAGAAGTCACCAGGCAAAGGGAAGAGAGCGATGCTGTCTACAAACTGTTGTTGCGACTTACAGTTCCTTCACATGCAAAACCCAAACCCTTACTGGTTTGTGCTGCTCTGTCTTCTGAAATGGGGGTCCTCCTTTATAAACCAGCCTTGCCATGTCAGGTAGATTATTCTTGTTCTTGACTGACCTACACCTTTCCTGGTGCTCCCCAGAGTCTGAGGAGTAATCATCTACTCGCAGGGACGAGTGTCTCTCAACCTTAGTACTGCAGCCTTTCTTGCTTTCAAAAATCTAACTTTGTCTCCTTCCACCTGCTGCCTTTGCTGCTGGCCCAACAGCTCTGGCATTACCCTGCTTCATCTTCTCAGGTTTGCTTCCTCCTCTGTCCCACAAAAAACTACAAGTGTTTGGCTCCAAGACCCAGGGTGACAGCATTTCTTACCTCTTAACCTATTTTGCCTTTAAAATATAGGGTAGTTTTTCCCCCGTGAGTTTTTCAGTGGCAGAAGAAAATCTCCCTATGAAAACTAACAAGCCTTTACCCTCTTAAATCCCGTGGGATTCACAGCTGCCCTGATGCCTACAAAATACTTCATACTGTCTAGGCAGTCCAAGTCCAGAGTCCGCTACGTATCGTACTAAGCATAATCACTTTTTTGTGGGCTCTTACACCCCGTCTTGCACCTCAGTATGTACTAGAAGATTTCCAGTGTTGAGACAAGGGACAGGGTTCCTCTGGAACAGCGACAGCTGGACCCTGAGAGGCACTTTCAGGTGCTACACTAGTGCCAATAGGGATTATCAGTTACACCTTAAACCAACAGTATCTGACAAGAGAAAGCATGGTGCACAAATGAACTACTTCTCAAATACAGTAGTGGTATGGCTGCCCCTGCGATCATGTGATAAATACGCTCTAATTTATTAGACTATCAGTTGAATATACTGACTCATGATCAAAATTTGTTCCATCGGAATTAAGTAGACAGTTTTGGCACATTTATTAAGTAATGATTGAAAGTAATAATAAAAGCTCTCCCAGTAATATTTTTTCCATAAAGAGTGTGAAATATTGAAGTTGGATGGTATTAAAAACACAAGGATGATGAAAATGCACAAAAACACATATGTCTGGAAATTTAAGTGGAGCGCACGTGTTAGAACAAAGAGAACAAAATTCACATATATTATGACATACAGACACCAGTAGTTCTGGAATAGGATATCAGTAGCATTAAAACAAAATATGGTGGCATTTTGCTATTTTTATATTATCCAGCTACACAGTGTGAATTAATGAGCATCTTTGAGTGGAAGACAATGGTGAAGTAGTACTTTTATTAGAGCAAGCTCTACCTCAAGGACAGGATTCTTAGTTTGAGTTAATATCTGTTTGAGGTTTCTTGTGTTTTCAGGAGGTTAATTTTCCTAGTCCTGTTCTCTCGAACTAGGGACCATGTCACAACTATTTAATAAATGTGCCAATGTGTCAAAGTCATTTTTCAGAGATGAGTGAAAATGGAAATGAAGTCAATGGGGTTACATCAGCAGTGATTTTGTCTCAAGGCAATAGTAGGGAAATATTTCTGGAAGTTGAACCTTACCTGTGATGATTTTACTCCTGTTAGATCTACCAGAAGAATAGTTTGCTCTACTGTTTTGTTCTGAAGGCAGAATCTTTCTTAGGACAGCTATCAGTTTGATGCTATAAAGGAAAAGATGTTAAATCTGCATTGTTGAAATGTTTGGTAAGCAAACGTTACCATCTTACAGTCTTAGTTACAGACTTAGTGTATGGTGATAGACAAATCCTGCTCTCAGCATAAACGTGATGGAAGTCTTATCTTAGAAGAATAACTTGTAGAGCCTCAGAAAAATGCTGTCCCAAACACCTACAGGGCAGCCCCTTTCCTGTGACCCTGCCCCCAAATTACGGCTGTGTAATGCCTTTCTTCCTTCCTTTATGAAAGTGAAATTCACTCCTTTATGAGCGAAATTGAACATATAAATATGATTTCTTTTTTCCTTGTCAAGCTGGTGGTTATGTTTAATCATATTATGTAAATCCTCTTTAAAAGCATCAAATCAGTTTTGGGTCTTATAATGTGTAATGTTTCTCAAATAAAAAAATCAATTTATTTGTAGATCAAAGCAGTTCTGTGTGAACCCTAATGAAAATTAACAATGCTATTTATTTTTAATATCATTCTCGCACACGTGCTCCTCTCTTCCCAGGACCCTCATCAGTTCTCCCTTCAGCTCAGGGAGGCTTCTTGAGCTGCAGGTTGAATTCCCCAGCCTTCCTGCTAGTAGTGCTAGGTAAAACCGTGCTGACATTACAAGACTAGTTTTCATTATACATTTCCGTCTGCTTTCAGAAGAGCTTCTTAAGGTCGAAAAAATAATTGGAAATGCAAACGCTCTGCAGATTGTAACATAGGCTAATGCACAGGATGGCCTGTGTCGTCAGCTGGGTTGGGCTGATGTAGCAGTAGCTGTGCTTTCATTGGCATTACTCGACATTTACACCGCTCTAAACTAGAGCAGGGTTTCCTATAGCTCATGCTAGAAAACATGACTCCTCTCTCCTTCATGCCTATTGTAAAGCAGCAGGAACATAACTGAGGTAAGAGAAGTTAACTAACTGATTTTTTTTTTGTGTATGTAGTACAGTACTTCATTAACTAACTATATGTATAGTTTTAGAAAACACATTTAGAATGCAAGCAAGTTACTGTGGAAGGTTTTCAGCAGTATAAAGAATAGTCCTTAACTTTTAACCTTAATGGCTCAGCTCTCTATAAAAGTAAATTTATGTCTTTTTCAATATAAGTTGATACGTTTTGAATTAAAGACACATTTTTTTATGGCTAAGGCAGGGGTTCTTCTCATCCCAAATATATTTTCAAATAGCTAACAAAGCGCTTGAAGTACTTAAACCCACAGAAGATGACAGTTACCCTTGTTAATAGATTTTAAGACCATGGAAAGAGGAGCTTAGATCGCCACCGTAGCCCAGCCACTGGCCCCTTCTCGGAGCCTGGCGTGCCACCTTTTCCTGGTGCATGTGCGAGCAGCTTTGTTGGGAGGTGGCAATTCTGGCTTTCGCTGTGCGTTGTGGGGGACAGGGCAGGGAGGAGGAAGCCTGTGTCCCCCCCCAGGCAGGACTGGGGGTCTGGTGTGGTCATTCCAGGTTCTGACAGGGACGTCTCCAAACTGGACACCAGCTTGCAGAGCTGCCACAGCTGCAATACACGGACTAGGTTTTAGGTCTGCAAAATGTGTGCTGTGAGGCTTTTGGCACCTTCTATCCAACGACTAAACTTGATGCAAATCTTGGGGGCGGGCGGGGCGACAAAAACAAAAAAAACTATTTAGAATATATTTTAGTTTAAATGTGCAACCGATTGAGAATTCAATAGTAGTAGTATTGAGCTGGAATTAATAACAGCCACTCAGAATGAGGGATGCTGTACTGTCCCACTGTTACGCATTATCTATAAAAAGCCAGGTTTATTGTTTTGAAGTATCTAATACTGATTTGATCTTCTTATGTCGAACTGAAGGGTGTGCACAGCGGGAATGTTAGAACCGTTGAGCATTAACGTGTCCAGAATGCTTATACCATGCTTGATTGTGGGGTTTGTTGGGTGGGTTTTTTTTTTTCATTTTCTTACTGAGCTTTTCCTGATAGCTCCAAATCTTTTGTTTATTGCAAGAAGCATCTTGTGTGTCTAGGCATGTGTACTGGTATGAATGCTACTGCCTGGAATACGGGGTCAGTTCCAGATAGGAAATCTGCTTGGGGCAGCCATCCAGATTTCCTTACACCTGGTGCTAAGGGACACAGTCTTTGGCTGCTGATGGAATGATCACCACCTTCTGGTTCCATCAGAGGACCGAGATGGTGAGACACTCCGTTGCACTTCAAGTGAGGTACGAAAGGAAAAGGAACATCAGTCTGTTCTGGATGTGTGTACAGAGAAAGCAGGAAATCTCACTGCTCTGATTTATCTACTTGTACCTACTCCTAACCAGTGGTGGGCACTGCATTAGAAGAGTAAAAGCTACAGCAAATCATGGTTTATTTTATTTTTTTGATACACAAGCTTAATTGCCTATATGCTACAGACTGAAGTAATCACTGTAAGTGATAAGCAACTATTAATGTGTTCATGTCACATAGAACAAACAGATGCAGATGTAAATAGCATTTCAGGCTGTTCTCAAACAGTGTTTCATATATGTGTAGGGGAAAAAGCGATTTTCAGTTTGCTCAGACAAACCATTTCTGAAAGAGAAAGCGGTGTTAACATCTGTACTACATCTGATAGTAATAATACTGCTAAAAAGCTAATGATGCAAATGGCCAATTAAATATTAAGTGCAAAGAAATAAAAATGTTTGAGGACAAGATTTGTATTTGTATTGCAGCACACCAGTAGGATTCAAATCCTACTGCACACATTTTGTTGGTAATGTGGTTTTTATAATCAGGAATGTTTTTACATGATACAGAGTGAGTGGTTTCTAAGATCTCACATTACCACCAAATCTGTTTGATTGCCTTTAAGTTTATCAGTTCAGTACAGAAATTTTAGGTTTTATCTGTATTATGAATATTCTGTTCCAGACGACTGGCTGTATTTCTACTGCAGCAGGCAAAATTGTGAGAAATAAAAATAGTTTTATATTTCATAGTTAAAAGATGTGGTTTTCCTCTTACCTCAGCTTTCAAATATGGACACACACAACTCAATTTATGAATTCAGAAATAAGATTTTTAATAAGTGCTCGTAAATACTAATTGATCAGAACTTTTTAAATTCATCAACCAATCTGATTAAATTATCATATTATATACAACAATCATACCTGATTATTTCATTCATAAAATGTGATGTAGTTTAGATTACTAATTATATTTATTTTTCCAAATTTTCCTGTCCTTTTCATCCTGTGTGATACACTCATGATGATTGCTGTATGCAAATCCCTAGCACAGCTGCACTGAAGGTGATTCGGAGTTGTTTCACGGACCTCAGCAACAACTTCAGCAGGCCCTCACCCTCTCTGATCTTGTCTTCATCCCACTGAAGGACTGAGCAGCCATTTCACTGTAATAGTGACCCTCTAGGACTGGTGCGAGGCTTCTCATATATCTGTGGCAGTGCTAACCCTGCCCTACGTTTACATATATTTACATTTATACTATAGATATATATATAAAAAAATTCTCAGAAGCTGATTTTGTGTTCTTTCACAAGCAATACATTACTTTCAGGTGCAATTTTTGCAAAAAAAACCCCTTTGTTCATTTAAACATGAAAAAAGCTATAATAATCATGGAATCATTTAGGTTGGAGAAGACCTTTAAGATCATTGAGTCCAACCATAATCAACAACAGAATTTCTTTTTCATGTATTCAGTTCAATGTAAGCATTTTAAAAATTCATTACACCTTTCATTTTAGGATATTTTAAGTTCTGGAGGTTAGTGCTATATAAAGTAACTCCTTACTAAATATCAGACGGGAATAGATGCCAGAAGGGCTCCCTCCCTTTCTGGTCAGTACCATCCATACAACTAAGGATGTGTGGAAAAGATGGTGTCCTCTCCGAGCAATGAAGTCTAAGAAACACTAATAAACCCAGTTAAATTACTGCACGTAGCGAGAATTAACCCTGTACAGTGAAACTGGTCCTTCAGAGAAGACTTCTTCACAGATAACAACATTGGCTTTGCATTTCCTGTAGTGTTTTTACCAACTAATGTGCATTCTATTTATTGTAACAAGTTATGAGTTGTGTGGTGGGAGATGAGGACTTGCCAAGTTCTGTAAGTTGTGGTATTCGGGTTATTTTTGTACATTACTTGGCTTTTACTATCATTATTTCATTCTCCTAAGGGCAAGATGTAGCCATATCCAAAGTCTCCAACTGATGTAGTATGGAAATATTAAGAGTCCCTAATGTGTGAAATGCTTGAACATGCAATCGTATAAATGTGGCTTGCTCCAAAGTAGTATCAGTAGCCAATTAGATTACATGCAATGATGGTGCTAATAGTCTTGCGTGTTTTCCCTGTACTTCTTCTCCGTCACCCTTTATTGCTGTATCTTCTGAATTCTCCCTTCATTTTCTTTCAACAAAGGCAAGTATGCCATGAGGGATCTGGTCCACCGACTGCCAGGCGCTAACAACAGCAACAGCTCAGCAAGCAAGGCCATGTCTGATGACACCGTTACTGCCATTTGCTGCACTCTGCATGAAGTCATCACTAAAAACATGGAGAATGCCAAGGCCTTACGAGACGCAGGCGGCATTGAGAAACTGGTTGGCATATCTAAGAGTAAAGGAGACAAGTATGTTTTGCAAATCACCTTGCACCTTTTTTAACATCTCCAGTAGTTATTGCTAGTCCTGAATGTGTTTGGCTCCTCTGTGCAATCGTGAGTTGAATTCTTTAGTTTCATCAGAAATCATATGCCCAGTGTGAAAGGTGACAAGAAACAAACAATACCAATGGCAAAAGTCTCTGCTGTGGTTTATTTTTGATGTACCATCTGCAGTGCATGGAGTGCACTGCGTATGCAGTTTAAGGAAGAGTAATTACCTACAGTAACCACAACCTCTAAGCACTTCCAGAAGATCCTGAGAAACACTAGGGACCAGAGCTGTTGGATCGCACCCTGCAGACAGGGGTGACACGCAGGTGGAGGGATCCTGTGAAAGGAAGGGACCTCACCGCAGTTCTGTAACTGCTCCTCTTGCTCTGGGAGTGAAGAACATAAAGTCATTGTCCCTCTTCACAGCACCCTCTTCCTTGCCACCAGCTTGCTGGTGAGGTGGGGCAGAGTAGAAAAATGGATCCGTGGATTTTCCTAACACCTTGCTTCTGAGGGAGCGTTAGGATAACTGCAGGCTACTTTGTGAGGCACCAAAACACGCCAAAATCTTACACACGACTGTGCCGTTTTCAGAGCAGCTATGGTTTCATCTTGTCTGTTTTCCTATGTACGCACTCTTCATGAAGAGTTCACTCTTTATCCTTCTTTTGCCTAAAACAGATAGCCTGGTTCTCATATTTGTCAACCTGCAGAAGTATAGTGCAATGGGACTATGGCAGTTTGAAAACAAAAAGCCTTCACTGTAGTGCACAAAACCCATCAGTCCACCTACTCGAAGCTGTCATCACACAGCCTACAGCAGCATCAGAGCTCTAAAAGAGCCCCACAAAGCCAGGCCACAACCTGAAGGAAAGATTTATGCACCCTACATTTGGTATGAGAACTTATGCTCGCCTATGTGATCGGAGCATTGCCAATGTAATTTAATCGCATTTCTTTTCCTCTATTGTCACCCTTTTCTTTTCATACCAAATTCATTATTGAAACATGCTCACGTTCTAATTGTAAGGGGTAAAAAGTAGTGGCGTGACAAAGTGTGTGATTCCGGTTGTGGGAGCTCCCCATGCTCTGCCAATTTATTTACATTTGCATTTTTATTAAATCTATTGAAATTTTTTATTCATATCTTCTAGATATATCAAATGTACTGATATTGCAAGCAGGTTCATATCCATTTCTCTTAAGTTGAATGTGTCTTTCCTCAGAATAATGCATTTGTCTACCTGTTCATTATCTGGCAGAGATTGTTAATACCTCTTGAGTCTGGAATTTTCAGAGTCTCTTGGGCAGTTTTAGGTGGATCCAAGGGTATAATTCCCTGTCCAAGTATCCCTCATAACTACGAAAGACATATCTACGTTGAATGAAAGTATTTAGCACAGGTTGTGTTGAGTAATTCCAAAACGCCCTCCCAAATCATGATAACGTATCCCTCCTCTCAAGTACTTTCAGTTGCGGTCCTGTGTTATTGCACAGTTCTAGAAGAGGAAAACCTGTTAACTCACAGTGCCACAAATGCCCCTCTTAAGCGAAAGTTCCATTTTTCAGCTTTCAGAGACGTTAGTATTGTGCACTATTGCTTTGGTTCGGTTTCTTATAGGTAATCCATTGTTTAAAAATCAGAACTCCTGGTCATTGGACTGACAGGAAATTCTGGCATGCTCGCTTTAATACAGTAAAGCACTTCAGTATGAATTTGTCTTGTCCAATTTGAAGCGTCTGCTTCCACAAGTGCAGGATACTAGCCTGGCCATGCATCCTGCTACGTATTGGTGCCGGAGAGCGTGGGGCCGGCCCCTGCGAGCCCTTGGAACATGCCCAGGGCTTGAGCGCTTTCCCTGTAGGACAGCACGGGAGAACGGCTGTTCGTAAGGTCACATTGGCCAAGCCCATACTGACTTCGCATAGTTCCCGTTTCTCCTCAATACTCAGAGTATGGCCGGCGCGGTTATTTTCCTGGTTACTCTGTGCTACCAGCACCCCACTAGCCAGTACAGCTGGGGGTATAATAAAAACAATTATGCTTCAAAGCGTTGATCAAATTCCTGTTTATTCACCAATTACCCACGTACTGCTGTACTCTGGGCGAGAAATGGAAGAAAAGGGGAAGAAAAAAACCCACCAGATAAATTACTGGGAAAATCCTGTATAAGGCAATTGAATCAGTTGTGTCATGAACATTGCTTTACCAGCGTGAGTGCCAGCCTACCAGTGGTCCTTCTCAGAGGTCACGGGATGCACCAGAGCCCGACCCCCGAGACGTCTTCCTGCCCAAACCAGTAACATATGCTGCTGGTTTTCAGGTTTCTCTTTGGGTTTGCAATCCATGTGCCTTTTCTGAGTAAAACATGAATCACCTAAATGTCTGCCCTGAACTCCATCAATCCTCACTCCAGACTTTGGCCTTTGCAAGGTTTTCTAGTGCCCTGCTGCTTTATGTGTATTCTTGGTACGGCACAATGTGTGCTTCCTCAATGGGCTGGGATATCTTCCCGGTCCTTTTCTGTTTGACCCTTCTTCACTGAGCTGAATACTCCCTGATACTATTTTTTTAGAGGTTTTTTTAAGTTACCTATCCCAGGAGGAACATATGATTCCAACTGGTTGTAACAATAGTTTAGAGGTTCTGTCAAAACCTTTCTGAAGAGAAAGTCCCTGTGAAGTTACACGTGGTTTTCAACATGACACTGTATTGTCGTCATTAAAGGGTAATGGTGTGAGCAAGATGCAAGTCCTAATTTGGATTCCCAATGAAATTTGTTGTGACTTTTTGTAATCAGTTGTATTTCTGCATCTTGGCTCTGCGCTTCCAAAACGGTGCTCTTGACCCATCTAGAGTGTTTCTTTTGGCCACTGCTAAGAGGCCCTTAATGCATTGAGCACACTGTCAAGAGTTGAAGTTTGGTAGCTTACAGAGAAAGAAACTCTGGCTCTAACTTCTTGTCCTTTATGCCAGAAGCTGTAGCCAGGACATCTTAGATGTACGTAATACCAGTCGGCTCCTCAACAATTTGCCAGTCGCTACCTCTCCCATTCCCCTTACTATGCTCTCAGCATGCACCCTTGTTCTCAGTGGTCTGAGGAACTCACGTTTTGCTCCTCACTGAATAATTAGTACTATAGAAATCACATGTATTGCCCTTGCTTAGAAACACATTGGTCTCCAAGATGCCGACCAAAGATCTTATGGTACATTTGAAACACTTTAATTGTGGGTTTAAATCCATAGCGATGTATTTGAAAATTGGGGTGAATGGAGTCTTGTACTTAACAGTCTCTTTCTCACTCTTTCTTTCTTTCTCTCTCCCTTTTAATATATGTGTGTAACAGGCATTCGCCAAAAGTGGTGAAAGCAGCATCTCAGGTCCTCAATAGTATGTGGCAGTACAGAGACCTGAGAAGTCTCTACAAGAAGGTAAGGCTTGGGTTTTTTCTAGCTTTGTCACCTTTCGTACGGTTACCCAAATTTGGGGGCTGAGAGACTTTCGACCAAAACATTTATGTGACTGGAAACTCACCTAGAGTTTAAAATTTCAGATACTTGGAGCTATGAGGTTTTTCCTCATTTCTACTTTTAACATAGAAATACCTTTTGAAAATACATGTGGTGGTGAAAAGGGGATATGAATTTGATTTTCAAACTAATTCATACAAAAAATGCTGGATCTGACAGCCCTGGAGAGTGAACAAACCTGTGCAAGCTCTCCTACTGTACCTTTCCATCTTACACCTCCCATCCTGTCCTGAGGAGTTTAACAGATTTCCAGCCCTTCAGCTCCCAAATTTCCTCATGAGATTGTAAACAAGAGTATCTGAAGGAGGGGTGCTTAGGGACCTGTTACATGTAGCGCTGGGCTGAAACTTGATAGCTTCACTTCTAATCAGCGGGCAGACAGTAGCATCATATACTTGGTTTTCAGACAGTCTATGGAGTCTGTAGTACCATACCATTCCCACAGGCCTGCTAACCTCTTAAAAATGAATTGCAATACGGTAATATTATTCTGTGAAACAATATCCTGTATAGCTTTTAAAACATGAGTGTCTACTTAGTAAATGACAACATTTAAAGTAATTCTTGCTGAGTATTTCCAAACTAAATTACATTCCATGTGAGTATCAGCCTGCAGATTTAGTTCTCCAAGGTCTTGCTACATGGAATTTCACAGCTTTTCTAATTGATGCCTGTGTTCGTAATCTCAGCAGAGAGCTAAGACTTTGTGTGGCACAAAAGTTCAGGTCCTAGTTAAGGCTGAGGCATAAGAATGGTGAAGTAGGGAAGGTTCACAGTGGCGTAGTCTGTGTTGTATGTATTTTGCACAAGACAAGAACTTAGTTACATGAAATATATGCACCAGATCTCAAACTGGCAGAAGCTGACCTTCTGTTTGAAATGCTGTTCTTTTGCATGCTTCAGCCCTGCTCGTGTCAAGTCTGAGGAGTAAGGAAGATGATTATTGAGTCTCTCCCATTGTTCACTTCCAGTATTTTCTGTCATCCTTGGCAGCCCTAGGGATACCATATGCGAAGACGTTCCAAGTAACGAGCTGGTACTCAACTGTCCCATTAAGAGGTGGGAACAAACATGAGCTAGAGTAGGCTTTTCCTGACGCAAAGCAGTAACGCACTGGAAGTGTGCATAGCCTGACTTCTGTGCATGTGGGTGGCTGCACCGGAGAGGCTGAACTTCATTGCACCATAATCTCTTAGAGGTTCTTACAATGTCTGGCTCGTTTCCAGCCTTCTGTCTGTATATATATATGCTGTGACGGAAAAGCAGTTTCTGGGATTGCTCCATGCGTGAGGGAATCTATATGCTGTATGGCTTCTGAGTATACTGCTACCTAAAGGACATTCTGTTGGCTGCTGATGTGAATGCCTGGTAATGTACTTACGTACTAAGCATGCTTGGGTACTAAGTAGCTTGCATGCTTAAAAGAACATTTTCTGTGGCCACAAATACATGCTTGTGGTATGGAAAATAGGGCAGGCTAGCCTTTGAGGTAGCTTCCAGGACACTCACAGCAGACAGATTGTCTATATTCTCAGGAAGCATTTTATTACTCTCTGTATTGGCTAGTTCCTACAGGCTTCACAAAATCTTAAAATGAAGGTCACTCTCTGCTACACATTTGTATACTCATTACATGCCATTACACATGCTGCTAAGCCTTGTATAAATATAGTTTCTTTTAATCAAAATGTTCAGATAGTTAATTTTAAATACTCCTGTTTGTTAAAAGAGGTACAGTAATTTTATAAAGTCATAATGTTTATTAAACTTGCCTATAGTAGGCTGACTTATGCGGGCTGGCTGAGTTTCACCACTGTTGGGAAAATAATGTTTTTGTGATAGGAAAATGAGAAAAGTTTGCATTATACCAACAGTCAGTTAGTTATGTAATATAAAGATACTGGGTCAATGCAATCTTTATTTTGTCCCATTAAGATACATATGCTAGTAAAAACGAGTGAACATGCAGTTGACAGTATAATATGATCGGCACTTGGCAGTATCTTGCACTGGCACAGCCTTTTCTGAAGTGCAGGTAAATCCCATTGCATAACCATCAGCAATTTCTTCCTAGGTACTGAAGTATCTATGCAATTACTTTCAAAGAATCGGTGGCCTACAGAGAGGCGCAGTTTTGTATTGTAATACAAGGAAATTACAGGCATCACATCACATTTAAGAAAAAGCAGTGGCACTTACCTTACTGTTTGAGAAACACTGTAATGAAATATTTTGAATTGTGGTGTATTTTAGAGCGACATGTTTACAGTAGAGTAAGGAAGGAGAGGTAAAAAGAATAGAAGGATTATCCTTTGTATCAATGTGGAAAGAAGGCAATGTATGTTTACTGCTGATACAATAGTAGTCGGTATATTTAGTCCAAATATGACGACATCAGCAACCAAATGAAAACCTCTTGCACTTTTCTAATTTTGCTCAACATTACAGGAATCATCCCATAGCTGGCAGAGTATAAACTGCCCTGACAGAAGGTCCATCCAGAGTTGGGGATTGGTGTGGTCACCTAATGACTTGCCACACTTCGGAAGGACCAAAAGCCAAGAAGTGCATAGGCACCGATTTCCCACTTGCAGCACTCCCCGATAAGCTCCTGGCTGTGAAGTGGAAAGAAGCTCAGGAGTCAGAAACCGGTCAGAAACCTGCTGCCAGCAGTGGGGCTGCCCGAAGCAGGGTATATGCAATGCTTCCTGCAAGCTCCAGTCCCATCATGGGTGAGCAAGCTCTTCAGCTTTAACCAAGGCTATAACATTACTATGCCTATGTAGTGAAACCTAAATGAAGCAGCCTCTAAGGACACTGTCAGAATCAGCTGTTGCATGAAAAATTGGCCAAATTTTGAGAGATTTCAGGGTGCCAGCTTCAGCTATGGTACTTAAGAAGAATAGTAATGTGCACAAATTTCATTGCGCCACTCGGTGTCTGAGAGACATGGCCTGTTCCTCTGGGCCGTTCAAAGCCAAAAACTGCAGCAGCAACTGCAACAACTCGGTTAACTTCATTGACCAATCAAGCAAGATACCCTGTCTCAGGGTCGTAGTCTACCTGGCTAAGAATGCAAACAGTATCTTTTAACAACACAAAATTTTAAGGTCCTCTCCATCTTTTTTTTATCCTGAAAAATGCAGAATTATTCCACAAGTCAGTGAGATGAGAAGCATAGAAAATTAAATCTAATAAGCCATGTTAAACTACAGATATAAGTGTTTCTGGAAAAAGAGTTTCAGGCTAGCCCATATGCTGTGTTTAAACAGAAAGGCAGGGCAGGAGGACGGAACAAACCCTGCAAGCAACGTAGCTCAAACAGCCCAGAGTTCTGAGTTCTGGTACCCAGGAGCGTCTCTGCAGTGGGCTGATCCTGCTCCCAATCAAAGCAACGAGAAGGCCCTATTGACTTCATAGATCCTTTCTGTAAGGCCCCAAAAGCAAGAGCTGGAACGTTTCCAGGCAGTTGAACTTTACTGGGGAGACACGGCTCACTAATCTGCAGCATCCAGTGTGTCCTGGGCTTCCCAAGATCCTATAAAAAATAAAGACTGAAGGTTTGTTTGTTGCTTTCCTTCGGTTTGATGGAGCAGGAACATAGTGCCCATTTATTAACAGCTAATGCAAGAGGAGTTGCGCTCTTTGAACTGTTGGTGTCTCTTCTCAAATAGGTTTTTATTCTCTGAAGAGCACGTTTAGGTGGAGAGTGTAGCTTTTCTGGCTCAGGAGAATGATGGGTAGATTTCTAACTTCTCACAGCCTGAGCTGCAAGCTCAAGGTGGAAGAGGCATTGGCTTTGTTGTCTCAGTTTCCACTTGGAAAGCTCTGTAAGTTCACGATACCTTATGCTCTGTGTTTGTAGGGCTATCTCACGCCCTGTACCTGCCACTGACACATTCTATCCCGTGTACCAGGATTTCCCCTTCATACCTGTGTTGTGGCTTTAGTGGGACACATAGATTTGTTAGGCTGGACTGGCATGGAAAAGGCACAGAAAGTAAATAGTCAGCATTCAGATCTGTGAGTGAGGTGACAGTGTTTACTTTGTAGTAAACAAAGCTTTGTAGGCTTCTGCTTCAGGGGAAAAAAGAAGATTTTTCACTCCTTGGTATGGTTACTTGGGCACTATCCTAACACAGTTCAACAAGAAAAAGTTGCAAAATGCAGAAATGTTTCTGGTCCTAAAATTACAGGGGAAAAAAAATATTTGACAGACCAAGAGGAAGCAATGAATTTAGTCTTGAAGTAAGGGAATTGCCAAGCCATCCCAGAAGTTTAACTTGCAGGTCCTTCATCTTGGAACAATTCACAGGATATACTGCTCTGTTTGCTAGGCAATAGCTAAAACAGAAATCTAATCTGAAAAAAAATCCCACCAAGAGGAAAACAAGGTTCAGGTTCAGTCCCGTGTAGACCGTGTTTAGATTATTTAGTGTGATTAATTTCTAAATACTGCTAAAGCTTCACAAGTAAAAAGCGATCATCACCATTTTTCATCAGTAGATGAAATACTGTCTCCCAAAGAGTGACTTTAATGTCATGTCATTTTAAAACTTCTTGGTTTTCTACAGGTAAGATGTATTTTCATAAAGGATCATTTATCTGCCTCTGTTTTTCCAAGTCTATTCCAAAATACTTAAAATCTGATTTTCAAAAGTGCTTAACGGTCACATGGTCCATAGCCCCATGGATGGGTCAGTCACTCAGCACTTAGGAAAATCCATGTACGGGATCTATCCTGCTTGTCCCTGGGCTTCAGACTCACGGTACGCCCCTCTTCTTCAAACATCTTGGTAACCTCTACAGTCAGCAGGAGAATCAAGTGCTGCTTACAGTGTCTGGAGGGAAGTCCCGTCCCGTTTACCTTCAGCCACCCAAGCAAGGCAAAAGGAGCTACTATGGTTATTCTTTATTTCCAAGTGAGGAACACTGGACCCCGCTCCAGCCTCTAGGGCATTAGCTGGTTGAAGATTTGGGGACACCTTTGAAAATGCAGGTGTGACTGTAGGAGAGCAGGTTTCCATTAGCTGGTAACCTCTTACCTGTCTCAATATTCAGGAAAATAACCAAGTACTCTTAAACACAGATAGCTTGTTAAATTACATGAGGAAATTTGAGCAAAAGGGTTGTGCTAAATGAGCTTAACATGAAAGAAAGTTTATTAGCTAAAAGCAAGCTTCAATTAGCATTACATGTGTGTAATATTAAAGAGTTGGAGGAACTGTCAGGAAGAATATGTTTTCTATTAATTGGTTTGCTTTGCCTAACCACTTAGGCTCCAACAAAATATGTTTACATTCTATCATTATGTTTACATTTATTCTGTCTTCCAGTATGTAAGTAGAGATCACAATGGATTTGTAGAAATTATTTTTCTTTCCCATTTGTCATCGTAGGTTTCTGTTCTGCATGGAATAATAGAAGTGTTTGTGCTATTCACCTGCCTGCCATATGAATAAAAATACAACCAATTATTTGAAACCAGGGAGGCTGGTAAAGGCGGTCGTCCTTAGGCAGGTAGTGTGCCGTCTACAACAGGGATACTATTGTGATAGGCATTTAATGAAGTCAGAGTAGTCACTCTGAAGACGGCCTTGTCTGTCATTGGCTGGAAAAGGTATTTGGAATTGCCCGAAGCCTTAGGAGCAGTTAAGCCAGTCCAGATCCAGAAGAGGACTCTTTTCACGTGACTTTCAGAATAACAAAATGATGACTCTGTGAGAAGGTCCCTTATGGCTAAATGTTCCATGAAAATTGCCAGCAATAAACTTCAAAACCCTAGTCAGGGAGTTGTAGAATCTGAAGTCCTTTCTTAAGGAAAAGATACCTACTTGCCTTTTAAAAATGTTAATTACATTGTGCTATTGTGTAGACGTGGAACACATCATTTGGATTTCTCCTGGTAAGGTTATCGTCAGTCAGACGTCCCCCAAAAAGATGCTGGTTTAGGTTAAATGTATCTAGTGAAAAGGTCTGTGCAGAACTCAAACGCTACATTAAGGATCTAAATTCCAAATCCAAAACATAATAGTTCCTCAAAAAAAGTGGCTTGACTTGAAGGAACTATTCATGTGCTTAAATTGTTCATGAGCATATCTATTTTGCGGTGCTGCTCTTTCAGCGGGGCTTAATTTATTTCTGTACAATTGGCAAGGCCTTTTTCAGATTAATATGTCACCCTTTTAGAAAAAAGATGGATTAATTTAAGGTAAACCCCCACTGTAATATAAAGCTAGACTATCATTATCGAGAAGGCATTGTCTAGAGCCCATTTTTATATTAACTATGAAAATGCAAGTACCTGATGAATAAATGATTGACTGATTGATTGATTTATGGCAGTGGGCGGCCCCAAGCTTCAGTGTGACTGATGACAGAGGATTTTCACCACCCCACCACTCTGGGTCATGGCACGCTCAGCATACGCTCTCCCAGAGCCAAGATTCCCGAATCTATTCCCCGACCCAGGTATTCTGGCTGTCAGCTGACCAGTGTTGAATTGTTGTGTTTCATGCAGACTGAGATTTGTACCCTTACTAGACATTCGATTTTTGAATCACAGAGTTTCATTCTCCGAACACTGGAGGTTCTAGGCGGAAAGCGTCTCGCCCCACGCGGGAGAGCGGTCCCATTCGTTTCAGCCGCGTGAGGAAGGGGTGTGGAATTTTGCTCCCTCTGAGGACAGCACGTGCCAGAGAGGGGGCCAAGTGCGTTGCATTCAGTTCCCTGACAAGCTTTCTAGCATTCCTGTAATCTCCGTTTGGATTGTCTGAACATTTCAAATAGAAAGGCGGTTATTGATAAGCACTTTGTCGCAACAGCAGATTGAATTTATCGAGCACTTTGCTTTCTTTTCTGGCCCAGTGGCATCTCTAAGACAAAAGCACTAGGTGCACATTTCAGTAAGAGGATCCCAGGTAAACTAGGATATCTATAGAAAAATCAGTGTGTCCTGGAGTCAATTAAATTCTTAAATGGCTAACTTTCCAAATCTCTATTAATAAGAAAATGGAGATTTCCTTCAAACAGAAGTACAGTTGATAAGAATTAGCACAACTGGCCTTTTTTTTTTTTTTATTATAAGCACTATTTAATTTTAGGTACTAAAATTCCATTTCCTGAACCAAGTGTAGTCTTTTGTTTTCCTCCTAATATTTTTTTCATCATAAAACATCACTGTGTGGCATTATTGCAAAACCAAAACACCTTCTACATTTGCACAACATACAAGTAAATCCATGGAGAAACCTTTTTTTATAGATAGATAGATAGATGGATGGATATAATATCTGTGGCTATGTACATTATTTCTGATAAAATATTTAGAGAAAACAGGAATTTACGTGGGTTTGCTGGTCACACAGGACACAGTAGTAATGTTATTTCTTTCTGGGTTGGGTTTTTTTTTTTACTAAATTTGCTTGGAAGAGAGAAGACATCAGAGAAGATCTCATTTAAATACTTTAGACATAAATATCTTTCAAGGTTAGGGTAAATCCTTTTAATCTGTAGCTAACAGGAATGCAATATTTAGAACGCCCAGCATTTCATCATCTTATATATGACATTACTTTCTTTTGTTAATCAGGAATTAAGCAAATTCCTAAATTGATTTGCAGTAAAGGAAATGTGGACATCTTCTGTGGAATTAACATATTCAAGCCTTTTTAAAGTATCATCTGAGTAATTTTAGAAGATAGAGATTTTATAACCAACATAGCAAAAAAAATTATAGTCTTCAAATATATACTTTTTTTTTCTTTCTGATTCAGTCTTTCTTGCCTAAAAACATGTTATTCATATTGAAGTGAGCGTTTTAAATGCAGCTTTTTATCAAATGGCAATCTTGTTAACTACTTCATCATGAAATTGTCATCGGTTTCAGTACTGGAGAAACTGTTAGTATTTGTGTGTGTGTGTGTGTTGAATTATTATTAATTCTACATTTTATGCTGTATATTAGTTTCCAGTGTTCATGTAAGACAGGCTTGCCTTTCCCAATGCACATGCAAATATGAAGTATTTCTTCATGAAAGCAAAGGTGTATTTTTTATTCTGCAGGAAATAACAGGTAGTAGCTGCAGACCAAAGACTAATCTGTTGCTCTTTTCACATTCTTTCTTAGAGACACAAAACCTCTTCGGTGAGGAATGATACATTAGTCGGGAATTTTGTTTTTCTCTTTACCTTGATGTTACTTTTTTCAACATAATTAGCACTAGGCAGCATCACTGTAGAGTATAAACTTATCCTTTAACTTACTCCCTCTTTTGATTGCATAGGCCTTCCAAGGGGCTGGTTTTCTTAAGAATCATTCAAAACTTTGTCAAGTAAATTTTAACATTTGTGGCTTTCTCATTGCCAGTTGCCTGCTTAAATAAGATCATGTTTGTCTGTACAATGGAAATTTACATAGCGGGAAGCCTAAAGAGGAAATTGTGCAAATACATTGAGCTGAGCTATACAGGTAAAAACTTCGGCATATGCAGAAGTATTGAGAAGTATTCACACATGGAAAAAAATGGTGTATAAACTGTGCTTGAATTTTTAAACAGAAAAGGGCGGGGGTGGAGAGAGGTTCTTAGCATTTGGCATAACACAAAATAAATTGTCTTCACCTAGCTGTATATTCATTCTAAATAATTTGACTAGTTTTTAAGAACCATTTAGAAAAAAAGACAAAATTTAGATCTAAAACATTTCAAAATGCTAAGTCAAACTGAATGTTATTTCAATTTTATTTAAATGCGAATAATTATTTCACTTGTGCAGTCAAGTAGATCAAGTTCTGACTTTCCTATCTTATCTGTCATATCAAGTCATATTTTTACTAGTTCCTTCTAACCTCCTTAGAGTTTATTAACAGTATCAGACCATACTAGAAAGAGAAGGGATTGCCATGATGTTATTACAGTTTTTTTTATATATTTTACTTGGCCTAAAGATTTTGGAATCCAAAATACTAATGTTCTTACCTATATGACAATGACAACACATGATGGAGTATCAAAATTTGTGTTTCTGCATCAATTGTTAGAGGAGGATATTTTCAAATGTTTTATGCTTCTGAATTCCATCATTTACTGTATAATAGACTTCATTTATTTCAATCATTTTGCATTTTACATAGTTAAATTATTTGTGATACTGTCAACAAAGGTTTATGTACTATGCAGTATCACCTACCATTCCTTTAGTCATGTCTCAGTTGTTTCACTATTTATATGTTTCTTTCTAAAACATTTTCCAGGTTTACTATGGTATTTAAAATAGTAGTAGTAATCTAAGAGTGCTGAACTGAAGATTCAAAACTGGTGATAGTATTTCCATGAAAACAGAGCTGTGTAGCTGCAGGCAGACCTTACCCATCCTGACACTATTTTGGTGCAGGCTCTTTTCCTGAATGGTATCCTAAAAAATCAGATATGCTGACTAAGCATAATTAAAGCCAAACTAATGGGGGGTTTTTTGCACTTCTTGCTAATACTTGTTTGTCTGTGTGATGACATCTCTGCATTTTTGCTGGTAAATACCTCTATGCTCATGTAAGTATACGCAAAGGGGGGGGTGTATGTAAAACTTACAACGTAGCATGTATGTAGAAGGTGCTGCCTTTAAGCATGATGTGTGAACAAAGAGAGCTCAGGAATGCATAAAGGCATAAACTTTCATGGTGTGAGGTATGAGCTTAGAAAGTATCCGCAGCTATGCTTGACTCTTGCTTTTCCCATGACGGCCTTAAAGGCATGATAGTGCTTTCCTTTAGCATTGAGCGTTGTAGCAAGGGTAATCCAACAACCAAACTTAGCAGTAATTCTTCTAAATTACCAGTATGAAGTGCGTGGAAGCTGACACCATTCTCATTCAAAACCTACTAGACCCAAGAGGTGCTAAAGAAATAGGAAAAGAATCAAAGTTTGTCCGAACAGTTCTCTACGATGAGCCGTACGTAGATGTGATGATAAAGCATCCTCCGCGTTGGGTGTGAGTCTTGTGGTAAGCTCTGGCTGACTTAGGTGGGAACAACTAGGTGTTTTTCACTTGAAAACTCAAGTCCGTTTTAAGGTTATGAAGTACAGATTTAGAAGAGAGAAATTTAATCTCATAGTTGTGTAAAGTCTGTCTCTAACGTACTCCACCCTTTGAACTTCTCTGAAGAAAATTTAAAATGCAGCCCAGGAGTCAGTACCTTTGACTTGGAGCCTTCTTTCTGAAGGGAATTGTATAACTGAAGTTTCTGAAATATCCTTAGGGTAGAGGTATGAGTCGGCATCCAGAATCTGGAGGGTTATGCATAGGTGGAAGGTCACATCTACAGAATTTTTCTTCTCAGAAGTACAGTTCCTCAGAATAAGATTGGATTTTAATACTTGAATGCAAAGTAGATACCTAAGAAAATTATCTGCATGTCTTTTGGGACTGGGAACATTTTTAGTCCCCTTAAATAATGCATTACATATTTTAAAAGAAATATAAATAACATTAATTAATGGCAAGCAAAGTTTAGCTAGATTCAGATGTACAATACAGAAAAGAATCCCGAAGTCTTTCTAAAGACTTTCAAAAGCCTTTCAAAGATACATGCCAAGAGAAACCATTTTTAATTCACGTCAGTCTTTTTCGCAAGAATTCATTCAAGGAACATGATTTCTACCATTCAGAACAAAATAGCATTTTTAATTAACTTGGATGCCTGATGTTTGCGCATGTAGGTTCAGACGCAGATAAAAGCACGTGTGTAGTAAAGAGTATGGGCGAGAAACTCAGTTTCTGCCAGTAAACTTGAACGGGGGTGTTGGATGGCTGCTTATGGTTTTGCAAATGAATCAGATCAGTAGAACTTTTCCTAGTAGTAATAGCAGATGCAAGCAGCACAGAGGGGATGGAAATCAAATTAAAGTTATTGCTATGGCAATTAAAGCATATTTTCTTTTCAGAGGTGAATAGTCTAGCTGTAATGTTCTGATGCATAACGCCTTCGGCTGATGCTCCTCTGTGGTGCTGTACTTATGCTATTGTCATCCTCATTCTTCTGGGCCCTATAAGGAGGTTAAAAGTGTTTGACATGGCCATTGCATGTAAATTCAATCAAAGTTCAGTGAAATATTAAGCTGGTACATCAATATCCTACTTTTGGCACTTCGATGTTCTCCATGATCTAATAATAATGGGTGGGGAAAAAATGGCCGGGCAGTCCTTATCGTTTCTACCCTCCTCTCTTCCTAAAACTGCTAACAGAACTCAAAACTGGCCTAAATATGTCTGCCACTCCAGATTCAAAGAAAGAAACCTTGTGTTTTGAAATGAGTCTCTTTTGTAGTATTTGTGCTTTGTTCTGAGGTTTTTTACTTCATTTACTAGCCGGTACAGTTTGTCTTGACGAAAGAGCTGTAGCTTCTTCTTCCTGCAGAAAGTAGAAATGAAAAGTTTCCCTGGCAGTTTCTAAATTTTTTTTTTTTTTACTTTTCATTTTACAAAGTGCTTTTAGAGAAAGTTGTGGTTCCTCTAAAATGAGAGTTGTAGGCTTTGGTCCAATAGTTTGCTCCTGTTTGCGTTAAGCAAAAAGCTCTTATTTACCAAATCAAAAACTCTTAAAGGTATTTCAGTAAAAAAGAGTACGCATGTCTCATTATTAATGTCTAAGTGTGTTGGGAAACTAGATGTTCAAAGCAGCATATCCTTAAAACTCATACCGCTTAGCAAACTCGGATCTCTAGCTCTCTCATTTAAGTGTATTTATGCAAGAACTTTTAGCATGGGTTATCTAGTGATTTTTCCAAAGGGATGCTGATTCCTCGTCTGTCAGGCAGCTACACGTTTGAATAAAATGATCCCCAATTTTAAGCCACAGTACGGCTGTTCAGGAAGCAGAAAGTCCTAATGGCTCTCGGTCACAGTCAGTATCGTCAGTCCTACCATGTTCTTCACCATAAGAGACAAAGGTGCAAATTTTATTCTGATAATGATTTTTTTCATGATTTTATGTTCACAGCTATAATAGAAGAGGTGTAATTGGTTGATAGTACGGTTTAATGCATGCAAAGTAGGAGTAAGAGGTGTTGATGATTAGCTTCTAGTCTTTGTGAGGACATCAGGCTCCAGAAACTGTCCCTGAGCACAAAGTGGGATTTGTCCTGCCCCTGAGATTTTGTGGCCAGGAGCCAGAGTGCATTTCTAGGGCATAAACATGTGAAGATAGGTGAAATGGCATTACTGGAATGAAAATGACAATGCAAGTCAAAAATTATTGTAAACGCTTTCTTGGATGCAAATTTTTTTGTGCATACAAGGTACAAGCAAAAATAGTTCTTTGTGATTCTAACAAATTACAGCTTGTATGCCTTGTGCAGGGGAAAAAGGGGAGAAGAACAGAAATTCTAGCTGAAGGGCCAAATACTGCCTTCATTTCCTCTAAAATATATTAAAACAGTTTTATTTCTGTTGAAGAGGCAAAGTGATGCTTTGAAAAATGAATTTATTTCATTTTATTGCAGTGTTTTGAAAGGTTTATTATTTAGCTGCATATAACTTCAGCAGAATGAATAATGAACTCTGCCATATCTGAAGTCTTGTCCTTCATGCTTTGCCTCACATACGATTCCCTTTTCTTATAGCTGTTTTATTCATCAGATTAGGTCTTGTCATCTTCACAACTTGCACAACAGGAAATCAATAATTAATTATGGATAGATAAAGCAATGCCTCAGTGATTTCCTGAAACATCCTAGAGTTGCACTATATAAAACAACCAGGGATAGTTACCTAGTTGTTTCTCACTTGGATAGATTTGCCAAGTAATTAATATATCTCTCCCTTACCATGTGTCTCTTCATAGCTAAAATGAAGGGATGAGAAGTAAAATAACGGTAGAAGATACGCGATTAGAAGATGATAACACTGCACATGCAAAAAAAGCACTTGAAAAAGAGAAAACTGGCCAAAGCCACCCGTGGGATTTTGAAAGAAAAAAATTGGGTGATACTCTCAGAAGTACATAGTACCTCAGGCTCGGCAATGACAAAGAAAAACCAGGGAGAGAAAATATTCCAAATGATTTTGGGGTGGAACGCGGACAATAGGAGAATGGCCTTGCTTTCAGAGAAGCTGAGATGAAGGCTGGGAGGTACGCGTCTCGTTTTGAAAAGAATGAGTTTAACCACTGGTTCTGAAAATGTCATTTTAAAGAGCCTACAGAAAACTTAATAATCCTCATCCAGTGCCAGACAGTTTTGCTGTGGTTAATGACTGTCTGACTAGGAGCCCTTCTTTAAGCCTCACGCTGCCCTAGATACGCATCTCTCTTTCAGCTTCTTAAGCAATTGAACTTCTGCTGTGTCTTGGATGCAGAAACTGTCATTTATAAGTAAAAGCCATTTGTTCGTTGAAATTCAGAGTGAAAAGGAGAGAAGCTCTCCGGTCAAGCACCATAAGAAAGGAGGCTGAAGTGGTGACTGTGCGGTGCCTGCACTTTTATCCAAATTATTCTGATATTTTTAAATCCCCCAAACTTGAATAATTTCTCTGGTTTAGGTAATTTTCTGCTGTTCATAAGCTGTGGAAATAAGACTATACACATAACTACTCAAATCCGCAAATTAAGATGAGCTTCAGTGATCCACGTCTTCACTTTGTATCTGCTGAGCTTGAGGGGAGGGGGAGCAGGACAATTGGAGTCAGCAGACCTTTGTCTTTTGAAGCCACTGAAAATACTCCAGATTTCCACTTGCAGACTTAATGCAGAATTAGTTCAAAGGATTTAACCCAAACAGCAACCACTGATGTGTAAGGTGGGACGATGCCAGGATCTTCCGGGCTCCCTCCCTACTCCTCTCTTCAGCAACATATCTTGAGTTACCACTTTGGAAGCAAAAGACAAAATCCTAGAGGTAAAAATGTCAATATACTGCTTATAATTGTTTGGAGCTTAGCTGATGGCAGTAAAAAACCATCAGTGAAGTAGTATCGTCATAAAGCAGATCGATGCCCAGGAATTCTCTACTGCTTTTGAGGTTTCCTGGAAACAACGCAAGCAAATCCAGAAAGGACAATCCTCTCAGGAATCGTTTACTGAGAATAGGATTTGGCAGTGTAAATTCAAAGAAAAAAAAATGAAAGGACACCGTTTTTGAATTAGATTGTCTAGCTAAAACTAGTTGATTCAGTTTTCAAGAGCGGTTTTAGAGTTGTTGAAGTTACAAGAATTCAGCTGAAATCCCTCTTCCAAAGTAAACACACTTCAAGTACAAAGGCAGGGGCTTTTTTTAGAAAACAGCCGGCTCTCCACCTCTCCTTCAGCAGCCGAATCTCCTTGTCAGCTGCTTCGGTGGCACGCGGGAGCAGTCCTGCTCCGTACTCGGGGGTGTTGGCGGGGGGGTGGTTCCCCAGCGCTGCCGTGGGGCTGGCACAGGGGGAAAAGGCAGGCTTGGTATCTCTCTTGAGAAGCACTGCAAGTGTATTTATTCTTCCTCTGGTATTAACAGAAAATAATACGATCTCAGGTTGTGAAGCCTAATGGTAGGTCTGGTGGTTGGGGAACATTTAAACCACGTTTTTCAAAAATCCCATTTAAAAGGTGCGTGAGATACATATGTGGATCACCCCAACCTTGTTACCGTTTTGGATTCCTCGCTGCAGTCAGGTCATGCACATAAATTTCATATGCCAATGTATGTAGATAATTTGATCCAGTTCTAATTTCTGTTATGTCTTATTACCGTCGTGACAACAAATTCCCAGTGAAGAATTGCCCAGACCTGTGTAAGTCTGATGAGCCTTGACTTAATTCACATCACATTTATCTTTTACTCCAGACAGTGTCACACTGGTGCACACCAGTCAGGACGTTTCATTTAACCTGACAGCAGCGCTTCAGCTTGCGAAAGAAGCAACACCAGCAGCTCAGAGTAGTGTCTGGCCGACTTTCACAGCGAGTAGATCCTACGTTACGTACTTACAGGCACTTTGCCTTGTTGCTGTGTCACCTACTTCTAACACCATGGTGGGTCTAGTTACCGATCCCTGCAAGTGGTCGCCGACCAAAATTTCGCATTTCTACAGCTTATTGCCATTACAGGAGCAGTTGTTATTACAGTTAGTATCCTGGAACCAGTAAAATGCTGGCTTACAGATAAGGAAGTAGGATGACAAAACAAGTCTGGTCCTGTATGCTTCAAGTTATTTGGAAAAATGTCTGTTAAGTCCCAAGAGGATCAGGCCTGAAGCAAGAAGTAGCGTGCTGGAGAGGTTGTAAACTTGGGGGAGGCAGGACACAACATTCTCTGTAGTTTCTCAGGTTCTAGCTGTTTCATTATTGGATTTGTTGCATCATTTTTCTTTCTTTTCCCTAGTGGGATTTCTCTGCTTCCAAGAAGTTGCTGTCTTTCGTCCTGACAGTGTTAGGACATCAGTGGCCAGGAGTCAGCGCAGACCACGCTCTTCAGCCTTGAAAAATAATGGTTTGCATACGGCCACCACACAGTTTTTCTAAACCACTTAGTCCTTTTTAAGTCAGTGTCTTCTTAGCAGCTGGTCACCATAACCGGTCAGAGGGTAGGGCTTTTTTTTTTTTTTTTGCTGTATGGCTATTAGCATACGAGCTGCCGTGGGATTTCTTTCCGCGTGGGTGCCGTGAGGTCATCCGGGCTAGGCACTGCACCGAGGCTGGCGATGCCGGTGCTCCGTCCCCGACCCTGCCACCCATGCCTTGGCCACCTCGTTGTATCTGGTGCCCTCTCTTTCCTCTCGTGTCTGAATCCTTCAGGCAGGAGCTCTGGTTCCCCGTTGTGTCATCATGGTGTCAGTTCCCATCAGGGCTTAATTTCATTCAGTCCTCATAGCGTTACTGTACTGCGAGTGAGAAAATGGTTTATCTGCTGTCACCTACCTCTGCAAATCCTCTCCTCGAGTCAAGGACTCTGCTACCAGAGAGGTCTGAAAATCTGAAATTCTTGCAAACACAATAGAAAACTGCTTCCTCTTTCCCCCTATATTTTAAACACAAAAAGAATAATGTGGAAAACCCAAATTATGTTTTCATAAGATACCTCTGCAATAGGTGTTTGGCACAGTAAGTTTAGTCACCCTGGCAAAATAATTATTTCCCATGGACCTGAAGGAAATTATTTATTTTCAAAATGACTTAAAGTTGAGCAGGAAGACAAAGGACCTGTTCACTCCTTAAGCCCAGTAAAAGGTGATCAGTGGGACTACAATGCCACTTCTGTTTTCTACAGTGGTTCTTCAACCCCCCCGCCCCAAATCCAATCCCTGCAGCTTTCCCAAGAATGTATCATCAGAAACATACCACCGCCAATCAAGCTTTAACATTTGTTCCTTACGGAGTATAACTGAGGGAGTATATATACATTCATTATAGTCAAAATATAGACAAGTGCCCAGTAGAAGGTACCTCGGAAGAGACAGTAAGGACGTATAATGGTATTTCTGTACTCTGGCGGTTCTGCGCCCTCCTGTAGTGTGCAGTTGCCGCCTATTAATTAATTGCTGCCAGTTAACAAATGCATCCATTCTGTAACAGAATTGCATTGAATTTCTTTCCAATTTGTCAGATCTTTTTGTCTTACTCTTCCTCTCCTAGATCATGTTTGTGGCTGGTAAATTGCTTTCTGAAATGCAGTCTCACACACTTTGCTTTTGAGTTAGCCTTCTTCTCTGCAGGACACTGCTATATACTGTACCTTTAAATACCCAAATCAATTTAATTAAATTTCATTACAGGCACTAGAGCTGAAACAAACTAATGAAAGCGGCCATCACGTCAGGTGGTATTTATCTTGGCATTAAATTGAAAATACTCCATTTAGGCTCTTAAAAATTACTTTCAATATTTAACACTAATAGCTTTTGGAATTGTTGATGGGGATAGTTTTAATGAATTTGTTACAAACTGTTTACCTTTCCAAGGAAAGAAGCTTGTTCCTTGTGGCAGAAGAGAGCTAAAGATAGATGACTTAAAAGTATTAGGGTTTTGAAATACTGTGAGGTCTGGGAGCTGCCCATAACGCTGTTGAAAAACAGCATGAAGGTTGTCATCCAGTGATAGCAATGCGCCTTGTTTAGTCCAAAGCAATGCCAAGTCACCACCATACATGTGTTAGAGTTTATTGTTTGTCTGACTTCTTTTAGTGAGCTGATCGGGCTTGCAAACTTGAAAGTTTAGGGGAAGATTCAGGTCACTTTTTGCTGACCCGCATGCCAGGGATTTATTTGAGGAGAGCAAGAGTGCGGGCGGAGAGTGTACCTGGCCATGGATGTATCCAGGTCCACGAAGTCAGAAGTATTTCTGACTTGCGCTGTGTAAGCATGGCTGATGTGTCCTTTTTCAGGCAGACAGTAATAAATAGTCCATTCCATCTCCTTTTATCAGATCTAGAGTCTGTCCTCTTGGTACCTTCCTCTCCAGTGGTCTGTTTAAAAGAAAATAAATATCAGAAAACTAACAGAGTGAATTATAGAGCGTCACCTTTCTGGTAAGAACTTCTGACCTCAGAGAAGGAAGAAGAAGGGAACCATTTTTCTTCATCAGGATAAAGGCATGGGCTTGTCATATGTTTGCTACTTCATTTTTATAGTAGAGAAATCACCGTGCAAGTTACTATTAACAGGAGATGTAAAAATAATGCTAAGTATGTTATTTACAGTCTTAATGCTTGGATAAGTTTATTGAACTTAAGCTATTCATTATAATGATTGCTATAAACTATTACAAAATATGTATTATATATATACATATTAAAAACATACATTGAAAAGTTTCTAATAATTTCCAATTTGATTTAACGTTAAGAAGTTAGAGCTTTACAGATGTTTTTTGTTTGCATTCTCATTGATCCTCCCTCTAGGTTGGAGGACGTGGCTTGTATAGAAGCTGCTTGTTGGAAATGAAAGACTGGATATAGAAAATGTTGGTTTAAGCAAATGGTATTAAAGATTAACTATTTCTCTTTTCAAGTTACTCTTACTATTTTTTTATTAATTAACGGGTTTCCTTCCTTATATTTTTGTTCTCTGACTGTCATGAAACATGAGGTGCAGTTCTGTGAAGTGACCTCTGTGGACAAACGCTCACTATCGACTCTAGGGAAAGTCCTGACTCTGCTGTGAAAGCCGTGGCCCTGACTTGCCTCTTCTTTTTTTTTCCTTTGAAATTACGACCGAGATAGACGCATGTTGGTACAAATGCGTTATGTAAGGAGTACAGATACTCAGAATCTGTAGTTAGGTGTCACCTCTGTCTATCCTAAGTTACTTATAACATTTCCCTCGACATCAAGTATCGGCCTCTTCTTTCCTGCTCCTTTGTCAATCTCTCGCTGGGTTCTCTTTCCTAAAAGTTTAGCGAAAGGGGGATTTTCAACCCATTTTCTCATGCAATTCCAAAAGCCAGGTGCTTGTGGTTTCTGTGGAGGGAGCAAAGTCAGAGAGATGCCTTGGGCAAAGGCAGGGGACGGGAGGGGGGGATTCCGGGTTGGATGTCCGGAGGAG
>JANZLQ010000030.1:1842738-1865051 GCA_026212715.1 Elanus axillaris | reverse complement strand
TGTTTTTTAAAAAAAAAAAAAAAAAAAAAAAAATTAATGTTGCCCCTTAAAGCTGCGCCAGGAGTACAAATCTAATTTTCTTTTTAGGCGTTGTCTTTTATTTCCGCGAGGTTTGAGCCGTGCTGTTAGCCATGGAGCCCTCTCTACAGTCTCCAGGAGCTCACACCGCCAAAAAGAGCCGGCAGGGAGCTGGGGACGATGGCGAGAATCATATCTGTAAATCACTCTGGCTGCAGTTTGGCTGTTCAGTGCGCGGAGACCAAGGCTGTGCCGAGGGATGCCGTCTCGCCATTAAGCCGGAGTGCTGCAAGGTCGGTGGTTCCCAGTTGGGAGCCAAGCCCAGTCACGTAAATCCCTGGTTTGGCTTCATTTGGGAGAGGGCGTGGAAGGGCAGGTCGGACGGGGAGGGCAGATCAGAGAGGTGCGATGGAAGGTTTTTCTGCGTGTCCTTAGTGAACCGGCCTCATGGCATCTCCCTCTTGGCTCCCCCGGGAGCCACTCGCCCGCCTGGCCCAGCGCCGGCCGCGGGAGCCTACGGCTGCGCCACGCTCTGCGCCACGGGCACCCCACCACAATCGTAGACGTGTTTTTCTCTTTTCCGGCTTCCACTTCGTATGCGCCCGTCTGGCGAAGAAAGCCGGCTCAGAAAACGCAGGTGTGTTTGCAAAGCCTTGTCTCATCTTGCTGCCGTGTCCGACCCACGCTAGTCAGCCCCTAGAGGAACGTTCTTACGGTGTTTTAAGTGATTTTCTCGTTGGACTTCATTGATGTAAATATTTAAAAAACTGTTTGAGTTTTAAGTTATCAGTTTTAATTCCTTTTGTAGTGACAGGTGAGGAAACACAAAGAATTTTTATACCATTTTTCTTTGTTCTGTCTGTCTTCACCCGCATTCACGACATTGTTATTTTTGTATCTGAAATTCCAGATAGATGACTAAGAAGAAAAGGGCAGGGATTTGGGCCAGATCTTCCAGAGTACTTAGTAAGTACTTAGTAAGGCAGCATTTGCTATTCTCAGAAGCTTGTGAAAAGAAATTAAAAGCGAATAGTAAGGATTAAAGAATTGGCCTTCGGGTTTTTTGAGCCTGCTAGATGCAGAGATCATTGTAGCAGAATACCAGGAAGGTGTGCGAGGAGCAGCGGAGTGGAAACTTTTCCATTCTGTGTTCAGAGCCCTTGATCATTAGGTTACGCTATGATAGGCAAATAGAGAAATACATGTACAGATCGTAATGATTCACAGCTATCTCCAAAAAAAGCAAAAAGTGCCAAGAACCGTTGATCACGTGAGACTGCATCTGAGCACCACTTTGGTGGTCCAGCCACTTACTTACATAGCGAGGGGAAACCCCGGGTCTAACGACGGCACGAGCAACATTCTTTCATGGGGATAGATCTGAATGCAGCGCTATGCTTCCTATCTCTGTTCTGCAGTAAAATGAAAAAAAAAAGGCAAAGTAAGTGGTCTTTGAAAAGCTGTGCAGTAAAATGAATGCACATTTACCATCTATGAAAATAATTAAGATCAGACGCCTATTTTTTTCCAGCTGAATAGTTCTCCCTGTTACTAACTCAGTCAAAAGAAAGCACCCCACCCTCACACCAGTTCATCTCCAGAAAGTGTAACAATACTGGGTCTCTATAATTCATGATTTTTTTACTGTACGTTAGATTTGGTTTTCCAGGAAGAAATTAGCTGGTTGCCCTGGGTGAGAGGAAATTTTCTCTGCAAGAAAATGCAGTGAAACAGACAGAGGGGGGAAAAAGCTCTCCAAATCATAGCCAGTCCAGTATCTGAATCCCTCTGTCCATGCCAAAAGATAATATTTTACATTTAAATAAGATAAAGAAAATCTATATTGCTGCCAGTGCCAAGAAAAAGCAGCACATGCACATACGCACATATGCGCAACACTGTTCCTCTCTGCCCCTGTACTAAGAGCACATTAGTCTGGCTTATGGATTTTATATTTAGACTATTAGTTATGAGAGCAATATTTTAAAAATATTTGAACTATATATTTTTACTTTAACCTTTTTAATTAAAATTATCTGAGATTAGCTTTTCTTTTTAACTCTTCAGTAGTTTGAGGTACGCCTATCTTTGCAGTCATCTATTTTCCATTCTTCTGATGGGTGGATACCTACGTTACATACGTGTTTTATACGCAGCGATAATACCCTGGGTTAAGTCTGCATGATCATAGGCAGAAGTGCATTTAGCAGATGCTCAGTCTGCTCACACTTCCGTCTCCCAAAGGAGTATTTCAGGTGTTCCAGATCTTCAAGTGACTCCCATGTGATGTCATTTAAACACTTTATATTTTTTTTTAATTTTTTTTTTTTTTTGGCCATTTAGCTTCCTGAATTACATTGTTCTAAATTGCAGGCAGAGGTGTATTCAAAGCTCTTATCTAAAGCATTACGGTAAACGTGGAAATTTCACAGCACTTCAACGAGAAAAAATTGATGGCAAGATCTCCTTGTCAAGCTAGATTCTGAGACAACAGGTTTTAAAGCCATTAGGTATTTGTGTCGTAGGTGATTTCAGAGGACCCCAGATGCACCACCTATATCAGTATTTTCACCTTCGGAGTTCTACACAGCTGCCCAGGTAGTTTAATACAGCCTTTCCTAATACGTGGAGCAAAGCAAAGTGCAGTGTCTATTAATTTTCACTTTATTTAGCATTTTTTTCTAAAATAGACTATACACATTTTGTGTGAAAAGCAGATTTCTTCACAAAAGCTCGTATTTTTCTTTTGCCAAAAATGTAGCAATGTGGACATTTGTGAATCTTGTTTAAGCTGATAGAGCTCTCAAAATTGTGGAAAGGTAAAATTTGGTTCTTACAGCGTTGTTCTGTTCTTGGAAAGGGAAAATCAACTCCCTTGCCCATTAAATGCCATTAAATACCCCTTATCCTTTCACTGGAGTAAAGTGATCTTTTCTGGATAAATAATTGTATTGCCTCTGATGCCAGTAGTTAATATTACTAGACCGCTTTTGCACTGATTGCATAAATTTAAAAGTGTTTCTCGATTTTGAGTGCAGATATTTTGGCAGAGAAATGTCGCAGCTCTCTGAGTAAAGCTCTGTCTGTGTAGCCCTGCGACGTGGAGTGAGGAGGAAGCAGCACTGCCACGTCAGATCCCGTACGGTATAGACTTCCACTGGATAACTCCAGTAGAGTTGTGTTTGAGTACGCATTCATTCTGGGCTTATTTTTGTGTCCGATACATAGCGCACGTTCCTCAGTTGCTTAGAAAATGGACTCCTGTGCTTGCAGATTTACCTTGTACTTTGATTTGAGTCTGATGACCTTTATGGTCGTTTAAAGTTACTTTCCGTGGAAGGTTTTCCAGCCGTTTGCAGTCACCTGCTGTTGGAGCAGTGTGGTTTGGCTAAAACTGATCAGGAGATTTTTGCCTAGGATTAGGATTTTCCTAAGAGAGTGGGAGAAAGAATGGGGCTTAAATGGCTTTGATTTCCAGGCTATTAAGCAGCACTGATTAAAGTCTCAGATGGGTGTAGGACACCGTGCATTTCGTTAGCTCTACCAGAGCCCCGCAGTAACCTCTGGGAAAATACCACGGCAGTGTACAAATCAAGAGCTACCAAAGCACTTATGTTAAGTGAAGAAAGTTCTCAGAGCGTCAGACCATATGGCTGTTCAAACCAGAAAAGAAAGTAAGAGGTCCCAGATGCAGCAAAAATGTTAATAGGAGTAAATGCTTCAATATTTTTTTCCTCATAATTATGGGATGAATATAGTCACTTACTTTAAATGTGGGACCAGTTCTATTAAAATCAGCGCAACGTAAGCACATTCCTAAAGTTAATTGTACACATAATGGCTTTGCTGTATGAGATCAATTCTGTAAACTGTTTGGTCCAAGCTTATCCTGCTCTGCTTGAGGCATCTGACCAGTTTCTGCCCGTAGCTGCCTCCAGCACCCTCTGCGACCCCTCTGGGCAGCGTCACGTCCTGGCTCACGAGGGCTCGTGTCTCTCCGCCGACACTACGGTGAGCCCAGAGAGAGACGCGTCCAGTTTTCGCCGTCGTGTGGATGCCTAAATTTAGACTGGCAAAAGCTAGGCTCTTGAGTATGAATGTACTCATCACCTAAGTAACCGCATCGAGTTCAGTGGTATGGATGCAGCAAGTTACTTACTTATTTTAATGTGTTTACAGGATTGAGCCCAAATTATATTGCTTCTGCACAAATCCATGCACAGTACAAGATGGCTTCAATAGTAAGAAAACAGATTCATTTAAAATTGTTCACAAGCAAATCTGCATCTTGATATCAGGGAATAGATATGTGTTCATTGTGTGGGGTATTTGAATTCATTCCTTTCTTTGCTAAATAAATGAATGATGAAAACAAGATACTGCTTGACTTCATTTAAAAGCCATTCTTGCAAATAAAGAAGGGTTCTGGGATCTGTGAATGTTTTCCCTTTCTTTCTCTCTCCTCTCCTCCACAAAAATGAATCTGAAATGGCCTTTAGCTCGGCTGTTCACTGTAACGAACTGAACGCTTTGCATTGTGTTGCCATGCGACAGCATTTTCTAACCGGGATGGTACAAAGAGGGAGACGTGCTAACCTGGGAGGTTTGGCAAAGATTTCAACCCCAGCAGCAGCAAGGGTAGGCAGAAGTGGGAGCAAAACCATAGAAGAACGAGACGGAAGGCTCGGCACGTCGGTCGGTCAACTTCCACGGAAACTTAGAGGCTTTTGGGGAACTGCCAAGGGCGAGGCTGTTGGGACTGTAACCGCGGTACCCAAAAACGGGGAGAAATGCACTGGAGACACTCGCAGCACCGGCTCAACCAGAAGGGACCAAAGCACCGCGGCGGGCGGCGAGTGCCACGGCACCGCTGGCCTTTTGGCAATCCCTGCGCTGGCAGGACGGAGCGGGCGGCGGGAGCCCATCGGGAGAGCAAAACGACTGGTGCTGAACTTGGAGGGGTTCAGACTGGCTGAACCCCCCAGTTTAGAGCGTGCCCCTTCGGCTTCCCTCGTTCATTAAAATCCCAAACAAAGCCCACTCCAGCTGGCACGCGCCTAGACTGCTCCGAGGTGCAAGCGAGAGCACGGCAAGGGGCGTACCAGGAGCAGACAAACCTTCTCCTTCCAGTCGGCGCTTTCGATCCAGGTTGGGCACTTTTTCGCGTACTTCTGCCCTCGCCTTTTCTGCTTGTAGGAAACTGATCACAGCTCTGCCTGGCTGAGGATTTATCGGTTTGAAGGAGTGATTTTATACTGGTACAGAAGTCTGCTAAAAATCTGTATTGTAAAGCTGACATCGAGGGCTGTGCAAAACCTGTTACATTGATACTGTCTTGCTTTAATTGTTCTTAAACTGCATGCACTATAGCAATTCCTCAACTGAAATGAGCATCTGAGCAGAGATGGTAGTTCCATAACATCATTTCAGAAAAAAAATTCAATCAGCGTAACTTCCAGCATTCTCACAATTCAATCCTAGAGGCTGAGAATGCAGAAAGAAGCTGTTATTTGTGCCACTTTTTTTTTTTTTTTTCCTCCTCCAAAGGATTGATCCACAAACCTCATCCAACAGTAGCCTTGGATTTTAAAATATCATGGAAGGTAATTAACAGTAACACAGTATATGTTCCAGGATTCAGCAACCATATTTGCTAGTCACAGCCCATGGTTTTGAATTAATTCTCCCTTTTGTTAGCTGCTGCAGTAGGCATTGACTGGAAGTGAAATAAATATCAGAATTCAAATAAATGGGACATTTAAGGTCCCAGCTTTTAAATAAAGCTTTGAAGCCAGTACAGCTGCAGAAGAAATTGCTTTTATATCTGTGTGCCCAAAAGTGCTTTCTTTATTCATGGCCCTATGATATGTCTTGTACAGTGGAAAAAATGTTTTTAATAATGAGGTAGCCAAGATAAAATAATTGAAATAGAGCTCAGAGATTTTTAGCAATAGTAAACACTTTTGGTTTGGTATCGGGAGAATGCCATTGCTTATTGCAATAATGGGAGTAAATGATCCTTGTACAGAACTTTACAGGGAATAATTTTCCCTTGCTATTAACTCCTTCAAAACCAGCTCCCTTAGCACAACTTCTCAGGAGAGCTGCTGAAGATACCTACATTTAAGAAGAAACATTGGGTGCGGGGATCTAGGCCCGTTACGACCGCAGGTTCGTTCTACTGACACGGAGCTCCCTTTGGATTTACACCTATTTAGGCAGCTCACTGAATTTGTATCCTAATGGCTACCCATTTGGCTTATTTAGTACTCTGGGGTGGTAATTTAACTTAATGCTTTACTGGTCATCTGGAACACAGAAAAGCAGCTCAACTGTTGGGTGGTGACATCGTATGTCTGCACCCTATGTTTCCCTCTCCAGTGTTATTTCTGGATATTTTAAATTATTTAATTTGATGAATTAGCTTTTATCAGATTGGATTCTAGGTTGGGGAGGTACCACTTTTCTAGTCTCCATTACTCATATTGATATTATTGAACTGCCTTGAATAGTATTCACAATTTCTTCTTGACCTAGTGTCTTTTCCAAGCTTCAATAATAAGGATTTTGCTGCCTTTTTCAGGTCTTTAATGTCAGCGTGACCTGAACGTTATCCTTTTGCGGTTGTTTAACAGTTTTCCCCAAATCGGAACGCTTATCCTTAACACGCGTACTCAAATCTGAGTCACACATCTGTGATCTTCCAGCAGCCTGCCAGTACCTAAAGGGGCCTACAGGGAAGCTGGAGAGGGACATTTTACAAGGGCCTGTAGCGATAGGACAAGGGGAAATGGCTTTAAACCGAGAGAGTGGCAGATTCGGGTTAGATGTGGGGACGAAGTTGCTCCCGGCGAGGGCGGTGAGGCCCTGGCCCAGGTTGCCCCGAGAGGCTGTGGCTGCCCCATCCCTGGCAGTGCCCAAGGCCAGGTTGGATGGGGCTCGGAGCAACCTGCTCCGGGGGAAGGTGTCCCTGCCCAGGGCACAGGGCTGGGAACGAGATGATCCCTAAGGGCCCTTCCGACCCACACCCATATGATTCTATGATTCTCTGAACATACTTAAATGTTGGATGAAATATTACTGGCCTCATCAGTTATCCTAAGACTGGAAAAGGACAAATATAGTGGCTGTTTCTGAAGGGAGAGGAGCCCATGTAGTTACAGACCAGTCCACTGAACTTCATTCTAGAAAATTGCTGAAACAAATAATCACAATCTGAGCACCTCAAAGATAGTAAGAACATAAGATACTGCTTAACTCTAGGAGTATCTATTTCTACATAGTAGTATAATTTACTGTCTGTCTGGTAGTATCCATGTCAAATCCAGACATTGGTTCGATACAACTTGTTCTTACAAAATCCACCTGAACTCCTGCTACAACATAGTTAAAGCACTTTGTGGAAAAAATAGTCAGTAAATGAAATCCCCTGTAATCGGTAAGACTCTTTCCCACAATATTTTTCTAGGCAAGCTAGGGCAGGGTAGCAAACAGTCCAGAAAGTGTCACGTGTGGAAAATATGAATCTGGCTGAAAGCCATTCACAAAGAATGGGTACTGCTTATTGCCAAAATGGAAGAATGCTTTCCTTGGAGGTTTGCCTTGGGCCCAGTACTCTTCAGTCATTTCATTAATGAACCAGATAATATACAAAGGATGCCTATTACTTTTGCTGGTGACATAAACTTGGGAGAAACTCACATACCTTGCAGGACATGATTGGAATTCAGAGTGATCCTGAGAAATTGGAGATAACTGTCCGAAGGGAAAAGAAGATCCAACCCTTTACAAATAAATTCTAAGGAGAATATCTGGCTAGACAAAAGTTCTTTAGAAATTATTTAGGGATTTTTGTCAGTTGCACACAAGTCAGGAGGTGGAGAAATCAGGATATGAGGACACACTGAATGGTCTGTAATTGTTTAGCTCGAATGAGAGAGACACAAGATGGGGGCAGTGGGAAGAGGCACACACCAGGTACTCAAGCATGTAACAGCCAACTGTGAAGAGGAACGACATGAACTTTCTCTACTTTCATAGCAGACAAATGGAAATAATGAGCAGCAAGGAGTCAGGCTAGACATCAGGGAACATTTCCTAACAGCAGGGAAACAAAGCACTGGAACAGACTGCTTGGAGCAGTTATGTGATCTCTGTCATTAGAGATCTTTAGTTTTAGATGAAAATCTGTCAAGAATTATTTTGGTATACTGGATCCTACCTTGGGGTAAAGAGTTGAAGTAAATGAACTCACAAGGTACCATCCATCCCTAGGACTTGGTGATAAGATGCTTAAGCTAGCGTAGAGAGCTCTGTCTTCTTTTCTGTGTCCTTTAAGAATAAGGGCAGAAAAACTTGATACCACTCTTCAGTCTAATGTCAACCAATGATTTTATGTCTGCTTCTGGTAAAAACTCTGAAAGAGGGCACTTCTGGATGTTAACACCTGCCAGAAAGCAGTTGCTCTCACATGGGAGGAGAGAGATAATTCCCCCAGGGAACAGAGAGAGATGGTTTTGTCTTTCTCAATCAACTTTGTTCAGAACACCAGAGTGCTTAAAAGCATTACCGGAGTACGCCAAACAAAATACATCCCTGTGTTAGCAACTGTTTTGAAGGTTTGCATTCTGTTTTGTTCCCTATTAGACTCAAGTTGCCATTAGCTGATTTGGCAATTTAATGTCGTGTTTCTCTATATCTGCTGGATTATCAGCTGCAGAATTACATCGCTATTGACAAGCAATTTAAAAGCAATCCCCAATTTTAATTCTGCAGTGTGTGAGAATCAAGGACAAACACAGTTCTCCTAGTGACCTCGTACTTTCCTCCTTTTAGCCATACCACGAGTATAGCTGATGAAGGATTTAGTTTTAGTAATACCTTAAAGTAGCAGTTGTTGTTTTAATGGCAGTTGTTCATACATAGATATTTAAAGACAGATAAATTATTTGAGCTACCTTTAAGTGCTAGGCATTCTTTGCTATATGTTTTCTATGAAAAGCACCTTTCTTTTCTTCCAATCTCCATTAAAATCATTTAATTGGTTTGTTTATTTTCAACAGAGAAGGGAAGAAACCATTTTTTAAGGGTTTTTCCATACAGCTGAAAGTTAACAGTCTTTTCAGCAGAAATAAGTTAACCATTTTGAGAAAAAAAAATGGAAGTACCTATACCAGAACATTTTGGCAAGTTAAAGAAATTGAAAAGCTAAAGGGAAAAAAAAAATATTCTTGTTGTACTATTTTCATAATCATCATCTTAGACGTTGGGTGTAAGTGAAGAAAGTAAAACATTCAAAGAGAAAATTATGTTGGGGTTGATTGTCTCATGAATACGTTTGTCCTGTACTTGAAATAACAGCACCTTTTCTTTTCCTCCATAATGTGGTGGTGTTTCTTCAAACAACTTATTGTTAGTGTGCTAACAAATATAAACTTTACTAAAATGTTTACTCTAGAGTTAAACAGTACATTCAGTCATATGTGGCAAGAAAATATAAATCCATTTTTGTGATCTAGCAAGTGCCCCAGCCTCACCTCGGGAAATGATCAGCCTAAAAGAAAGAAAAACAGACTATGAATCAACTGGAACAAACGCCACTTACCATGGAAATAAGGGAGAACACACTTCTAGGAAAGACACCATGACAGGTAAGATTATGCTTGCACAGCATATGTAAAAATCAGCTGTGATAGACTGCTGATTTTATAGGCTTGGCTGGGTTTACTGTGCTATAGAAAAGAGTCAACTGCTTTGGTTGATTCCAAAGTTGTAGCCACCTTAAGAAAAACAGCTGAAGAAATATTTGATCTTAATGAATACAATACTATGTGACAATGATTTGTGAAGACCATGTTTCTTCCAGAAGAAAGGCTCTAAACCCAATTGTACATTTCTTTTTAATTTTACGTTTGTTTTCATCTCAGAAGGAAGTTGGTACCTCACTTTGAATTAACTAGTGTTGTTTCTGCAAGCTTGACAGTGGTTGAGCACGTGCAGTGATCCTTAACATCTGTCTTTTGCAGGGAATGCCTTTCCGGGACCGGTTACCTTGTTTTGCACATCATTCATTCCTAGGAAATTTGGTAGCTGCTTGTAAAGTCTATCCGTGATACTTTCTCAGCTGGGCTGATTTAAATGCAACAATTTTCTCTGTGTACATTATGGCTTCTCTTGCAGGTTTCACTGGAGGCCCCTCTCCCCCGATGAGCTCATTAACCTGTTAGCATTTCAGTAATTACGTGATTTTGCGTGCTTTGCCCAGTACTGCACCTCTTCATTAATCCTCTTGCAAAACACACGTCGGTCTCCATCACCATTGCACAGGTTTACATAACCTCTGTTGAACGTTTTGTTGGATTTGTGTAGTGCTGAGCAGCGCGGTGTCCTCTTCTCCAAATGCTCCCTCCAGGCAAGTGAAAAATCCCAGTGAGGAGTCACTCTGCACTTTCTGAATGCCTGCGACCTTCTCCCATGCCCTCTGTTGAGGTCTTGCTCAGAGGATGCCAGAATGGGTTGTCTTTGTGTTCCTCGGCTCACTGGGGACACCGGGAACGTGCTGACTCAGCGTCAAGCCATCCGTATTGGATGATTTCAAGACCGTATTCAGGTTCTGATGATACTCATACTGCATCTACTGTGTTACACGCTGTTGTGTAATCAAAACCTGAAGGCCAGCCTTTGAATTTGTGTGAAGATGCAATACAGAACATTAATTAGCATGAAAGGGAAAATCTGAAGAAGAGGAATGACAGTGAAGAGCATTTGGAAACCACAGAAATGACGAGTGTTCTGAACAACATCTGCAGGGTACTACGTGAGATTGCGGCAGGCTTAGTCAAGGTACTGCATTTTATTTATCTGTAATATTTGGAGTGTTTCATAGTCACTGCACGAGGTGGTTCTCTAAAACACTTCAGTTGTCCTTACTTGTGTGATTGTGAAGGACAGGACTGCAGTTTATTCAGCACTTTGTCAAGGATCCACGAAGAGGGAATCTCAGGAGTAAGGGCAGCAGGCTGAAAAGGCAGAAACATCGGTATTTTGTTCTAGCTGTATCTGCAAATTTAGACTACCAGATTATACCAGAAGGTTCACCCAAAAAAGAGTAGTTCCATGTGGAAAAACTGTGCTTCTTTGCAGATAGTCCTCTCTCTCTCCACACATTAAAAAAAAAATGGGCTTTTCTTTTTCCCTCGCCCTTTTCGTTTTGTCTTTTACCTGCAGTGTTTTTCTTCTCCCATTCCTGTTTCCTTTCTCTTCCAATATAATTTTTGGAGTGTGAGGTCTGTGCTTCCCCAGCAACCTTTGCTCCACTTTGATTTCTGCATCGTGTTTTCCTTTAACATCTGCTTGTATTTTGTCTGTTCTTATTGATCTTTTGGGTGGTCTTTTAGCAAGGAAACTTGAAACTCTCAGCATCATGCTCAGCTATCGCCTGTTTTTCTAGCTACTGAGCTCAGTGAGAAAAATCAAAACCAAAATGAAAATGTAATAATATTTCACAATCTTACACAACCATTGTGCAAATGAATATGGAATTAACAAATCACTTTCTCTGTCTTTCAGATCTCCAAATCTCTGCTCATTTGGTCTGAGCTCAAATTAAGCACCATTTTAAGAACGGAAGAAAATGACAGGAGTATTGCTCGCCAGTGTTCAACATGAAATTTGTGTAACATATTTGTAGCTCATGAAATAATAAATATTTCATTAAAGAGCAATGCAAAGTCGGTATTTGTGATTTTAATTGTGAGACATTTTGGCTTTGCTTGTATGGTCTAATATAAATTCGTGTAGCAAGTTCATTGCAATGCCTGTATTTCATGTTGTGCATCAGACAGTGCCTTGCAGCTAATACATCCACAGAGCCTATGGGACTTGGATAAATGTTTTTTCAGGTTCCACCTGGCGTATACATATTTTGAGCTGCTCCTGTATTTTGTGCCAAGCTGATGTATTACACAAAGCTTTCCTTGACTTACGGATTTACACAGAACGTAGAGCCACAGCTGTAGTCCCAATTTATCAATGACTGTCTCTATGCTCTTCTCTAAAGCTCTTCTCAGTTTATAGTTCAAAAGTTTTATGACCTCTTGGCTGGGACTGAAATGAAGGGGTTGTGTTGGATTTTTGTAGCAGAAATGTTGGCTTCTTGCCATTGTGGGGAGTTGTCAGGAAACCTCTGGGAAAAATGGAGGATCTATGAAGTAAACAGTTTGGCTGAAGGTGATAACTTCTATCGATTTCACAAGGACAGCTAAAAAATAGAGGAACAATATCAAAGTTCTCATTGCCCTCTTCCCTTTGCAGGTTTATGATGCCTTGTATATTTACTATCCATCTTCTCTCCTCTGTAGAAAATGATAACCAATAATAAAATTTTATCACCTAAAGTATATTTTTAAGACAAAAACCTATTATATTCCTTTTAAAAAAAACAGGAACTATAAGTGCATGTGATAACGTTACTTATGCCAGGGTGTTTTCCTTCAGAACAGGGAAGATAAGGTTACTGTATCCTATCATGGGACTCCTACTCTAAAGTTTCTTTTACTTTGTTAGTTCCCTGACTGAACTAGCGTGTGCATCACGGTCTGCACCCTGTATCTTCACTGCTACCAGCAGAAACACCTTCTGATTAATTTATTTTCTTTTGGTTGTCAAGAATCAATCATCTACCCTTTTGTTATTTAAACTTGCAAGTCCCTGCATATTCAGAACACAACCAACCACCATCATCGTATAGTAGCTACAGATGCTCGGGCTACATGGAACTTATTATTACTTTAAGAACCCATAAGACACTGTAATCTTTTCTCACGCCCTTACCTCATCTTTCGCCATGCAGGAAGGTGGCAGCGGTAGTGACAAGTAATGATCTGTCTTAGCTGAGATTGGGGAGGCACAGAAGCATTTTCCTTTACTTTCTTGAACTAAATTTTAGAAAATGGAGTCCTGCTGCTTATAGCAGAAAAAGTGGGTTACGCAGTGCCAGATGAGGATGACTACCTGTCCAGCTGAGCTCTCCTTTCTTACCATCAGTCTGTGTTTCTGAGGGCAAAAGGCTAGCACCTTGTTATTTCACAGTGTCTGTAAACGTGTGCAGAATCAGCACTTACAAGCACCGAAAGCTGAATGTTTAAACTATGAATCAAGTGGGGGGACAGCTTCAGTCAGTGATATCTTTGTCACATAAACCACTGAGTGACATAATTTTCAAAGCTGTTGTCAGCTTTGCAGAAAACTGCTGTGGGGAGCTATGTGATTTATTTTTTTTTAACTAATATCACCTTGAAAACTGAACGAGGAAAAAAGGAAGGTATTTTTCTATAATGTTCTTTATGCAGTGCAGGCACAAAGTACTACAGGTTGATCATAGTACTCATTGTAGAACCTTCACAATTTTCCCCAGTAAAAAAAAATACCTCTTCAGTACTATCATGTACTGATGTTTAGAAACTGCATCAAATACACAAGTACACACCCGCACTCATCACTCCTCAAATCATTTCATCTGCAGCTACAGTTCTCACATCTCTGTAAGGAAGGGTGGCTGCTGGAAATCTCCATCTCTTACTCCTTGTTCCCCTTTCCCTTCTCTTGCCATGTTTTAAAAAAGAAAGTTATTTCCTTAACCTCTCTGTTTGCTAGTTTTACTATGATGGTATGAACACGATATTAACAGCAAATACCCGGTACTAAGCACACAATATCTGTCCATCCATCTAGCTCATTTTCTCCCTTCTTTCTTTTATATTTGCCCTCTTCTTTTGGACAGCAAGAGTCAACTGCTCACTGAAGCGTGGCAGAGGGGGAATGGAGTTCCCAGGGATGCCGCCTGCGTGTTCAGAAGCAGGTACTGGAGCAGGGCTGCATGCGTTGCTAGCAGCTACATTGCTTGACTTACATTTCCTGCAGAGACAGAATTATCTCAGCTTCCCACCTAGACTAAGCCAAGATTTCTTGTTCTTGAACTCTTGGCATTCATTTCCAAGCATTTGATGTGTCTTTGTTTCTATTACACAAAGAAAAGAATACTACTTTTTTTTATTTTATTTTAAACTTATACATTTGTATCCACATCACTGCAGTGAAATCAGCAACGCAGACCTTGCAGCTTTTTTCATAGGCTGATACTATCCACTTGCCATCAGAGACTATGTGATCTGGGAGACTGTAAGTCTTCAGTCTGGCATGTGACGATTCTGAGCACGTCAGTGCAGATGTCACAGTAGTGCATTGGACAGCTATGCACCGACTCTGGACTAGTAGTCATGGCTATTAGTGGCACATATGTACCATATGCCTTTTTGTATACCTGTAAAAAGATGGAAAGGCCATGACTCTCCCTAAAATCTCTCTGATTGCCTGCAGGAACAACTTAGAAATTCGTATGTCTCCAGTTTGCTGTTTTTCATCAGATTCTTCATAAAACCCTCAGATACTGCACCTTATACCAGTCTTTTAGTGTTGACATCAACCAACCATGAAGTCCTGTCTAGACTATGTTCAGTCATGCCTGACTAAAAAGGTGCATGCCTGAAACTCCAACCCCACTTATCTTGCCACTTATATAGGTGAAAACAAAACGGTTACAAGAAGTTCTTCCTTTATGGGAGTCCAACAGACTGAAAGTCACTTGCATTTTTTCAAGAAGTTGCACTTCACAAAATGGGTAGGTGAAACACTGAGTATCTTTAGGTCTTGAGAAGAGGGATTTGTAGAACCCAACTTCTTCCAGCACTTCATGGGGAAAGCAAAAAACTCAGAAAAACAGCATAAAAGAGATGGTATCAAGGAAAGATCTGGCAGTTGTACTACTTGAGAGTCCTGCCATTGTGAGATGCGCCATAAATAGCAATGCTGATGTGGACTCCTCTAATACCAAAGACTGTCATCAGGAGGGAGATTTTCAAACACTAAAGCAGAAGATGCAGCTGGAATATAAAAAAACCACTGGAATAACAGTCAAGTCTCATACATCACTCAAGTTAGGTGACAAAATGCAGCCTGAACAGAACCTCTGCAGATCGACCCTTCGGCACTAACATCCGTGACCAAAGACAAACTACTCAAGCAGTCGTCATTCCCATCTGTTACCACCTATTAGCACGCAGGTGGAGTTAAGAGTACCTACCACCGGAAAAGACCAACCAGCATCTGTTACTAGAGTTCGTATTCTTCCCATCTTCAAAGAAAGGATCCTGCTGCAATCCTTGGAGACCTCCAGAGCTCTTCTCCATTTCCTACACAGGACTATGCACTGTCTCAGTAACTGCATCCAGCTCTTCAAGAAACGAGTCTTTTCACCCCTATTAGTTAATGGTTATGAAGTGAAAAATCTCTTTTTCCAGCTGTTCGGGCTCATCACCCCACCATATAAGCCCTGTCCATCCTGCTTCAGGAACATGCTGGAGATCTTTAAGAACACCATCTGAGATCTTTAAAGCGGCAACATGGAGCAGTGCCCCAAACTCTGACAAAATTATACCCTCAGCATGGAACCCGTGGCAGATGTGAAGATCAGAATTGGCGTATTACAGTCAACTTGGACTGAAGACTGTCCCATTCCTTTCTCCAGAGAGGGGGCGGTGGCGGGAGGGAAGATGGAGGCAGCTGTAGACGCTGGGGTCCATGCTAGCAGGTTGCCGAAGGAAGAAAGCGTAGTTACTTCTTCAGTAACTGTGGTTCTTCTTCGTGATGTGACTAGCATGGATCCCATACCCAGCTTTCAGCTCTGATGCTCCATCCTCACCCTCAAAGGTTTTGAGTTGTGAAGGTATTAAAAGCAACTCTTGGTGCCTCCAGATTTTGTATCATGGCACAGAGACCCGAGAGAAGTCGCGTAAGCAATGTGTTTCAATTCCACTGATGACTGATTCACAGCTATTCCATTTTTACTTTCAGGCATATGTTTTTATAATGAAAGTCCTCATGACAGCATCAAATCATTGGTTATAATGTCTGGGAAGTTAAGAACGCATGCCCAGTAAGAGCAGCGCACAGCAGCCACACAAAATACGACCCTCGTATTCTTTCAAAGATGAGAAATAACTACAGTCTTCCTAGCTCTACCAGCAAACTAAGCTTCAGCTAGGTAGCCAAATCAAAGAGATCAGTGACGTCAGCTTTGCAGGGAAAATCCTTAGCTTTTTACGTGGTTTTGGGGGGCAGGGTGGGAAGGACATAAATTTTTGCAAAACTGTACGATATTATGCCTGTCTTTAGAATTACTTCTGCTTTCAAGCTCATGGCTCAGTTTTGTCTGTGCATTTTAGTAGTAGGACATCTGAGAAGAAAGTGACAGCAGTTCATGGATTTGAGACCGTGGCCAGACCTCTTCAGCACAACCACATACTACATTTTTGCATAACTCATTCTTCAGTTGCACTTAATCACTTTGTCTTTGAATAATTTCGCAATATAGCAAAAGCACTGTAGGATAAATAATCCACATCTTCCAACTGAAGTGAAAGGGCTGAAATGTTTCTTATTCTCAGTATTTACAACTGTCGCCTGTTTAGTGTGTGTGTGATATAAAATCCCATATATAACCTGAAATATATTACTGAATGCTAGCTGTATATGAACTTACTTTGTTGATTTATATCTGAAGTGCATGAGACTGGTATGAACATGACATAGTGTGTCCCATGTACCTGCATGTACACCAAAGCAAAGATGGTGACCCTTTATTGGGAGGAAGAGAAGATAGAAGTCTGCAGATGCTTTTAAAGATTTGGGACGGGGGACAACAGGCATTGTATAATGTTTTTAATGGAGCCTTAAGAATTCACTTTGAGGCCCAAAAGGTACGTTTGGTAAACCTGCTTTTTCCTTCCTTTTTTCTCTCTCCAGCTCAGAACACTGGAATCTCAACTTTGTACAGGAATTCGTACGGTGCACCTGCTGAAGATATCAAACATAACCAGGTAAGTACGGAGACTAAAATGTTACTGTTCAGATGGCAAAAGACCGGTCTAGCATCTTATATGGACATGAAGAAAAATATCAGAAAGATCGATAAATCTAGATTAGAGGAACTGAGTCACCTGCTTGTGCAAATGCCAGCAATTCCACTGGCTCCAAACAGCTTCTTCATGCTAACGGATAATTTCAGCCCCAGTTTCAAAAACGTCCAACAGGTTATGACAGCATATGCATAAAAATTATCCAAGCTGTTTAAGACTGTAACTCGCCATGAAATCAAGAGGGGCTTGGGACCGGAACGCCTCTGAAGTTCTGGATATGTGTGACACAGGCTACCAAAGCCAAGGCAATGTTAGTGGGCACTGTACTGGCTCTGGTACCTCGCGATGTCCCATGTCAGTGAATTTGGTGAAGTCTGGCCACATCTCGTTAACGTGAGTGTAGCTATCGTAAAATTCAACACCAGTGCCGACACCGACAGCTCACCTGCTAAGGCGTCCTAGCAAAAACTCAAGTATTGAACAGAGCTGGAGGAAGCACCCCTGTATCTCTTGCAGGGCCGTGCGCACTGTACTTACACGTACAGCCCTCAGATTTGCCATCTAGCATGACTGCAGCAAGGCCTTTTGTTTGCTTTTTAATGTATGCATCAGGGCAGGAGCGAGGGAAAAACTAGCATTTCATCAGCAGGGACACTTTCCCACCCGTATACATCCAAGCCATTCAGTCTAGAGCCCTGGGACTCTTGTACAATGTCCTCTTTGGGAAAACCAGAAAGCAGTAAGTGCATCTGGATACGGCGGGCGTTACAAAAATGTAATTGGCAGCATGGGTGCCAAGCTCATGCACTCACAGAAAAAGGGTGTTGCAGTACTGACGTGTACGGCATTCATATGGCTGCTATTTCCAGTATTGTATCTCCTCAGTCCCCGGGAAAGAGACAATTGTCTGCAGCCGTAGGCTTTTGTTTCGTGATTGTGTTTAATGCTACTTTCTCCTTAGTCACTACAACTTCTTAATATTTTCACAACTTCCCTATGTAACATGCAAAGGTGACAGCATTTTTCAACTAGAGAAACGAGGCCAAAAACATTTAAGGAAGGCACTGAAAATTATTACTAGTGTTAGGCAGCTAGATTAATATTTTGTGAAATTGATAAAAAAAGATTTTTCTGTGAAAATTTTTACTGGGTTACCTGAAATTTCAATTTAAGAGACTGGTATTTCAGTTTTAATCCACAAACTTAAGGTGAAGAGAGTTTCCGCTACTCTGTGCCCCCATTTCTCATTATTGTTTTTTTTTAATTAGCCAGTATTTCCTGTGGTGCACCATGCTCTTTCTGTTTGTGAGCCAGTTCAGTGCCTGAATATGCTTCCGCTTTTATTGCATTTAAAGAGATGAAGCCCTTCTAATTAATACAGTGTTTAGAGAAAATAAGGGCACGAGGTTTTGTAACAGCAGGTGCATTCTAACTGCAGTCATGAATCAACTAATTTGATTTTGTGGGTGGCAGTTTGAGTGAAATTAAAACAAAACAAAAACAAACAAACCCAAACCAAAATCAGTTTTCCACCTTTTCCTACTTGCTTTCTCAATGAAACATCAGATTTATGAGTGGCATATCAGATAGAATGATTTTAGCTAAAAAGAACCCAGAAACACTAGTTCAGTCCCCTGTTTTCTACTCAAAAATCGACCAGCTCTACCTTTCTGACATATAAATAGGTAGCTTCGTATAGAGTTTTTCTCCTGTGTCCAAGATTAAACACCTGTGTTTGAACATGTGAAGTGAAACGAGGGGCTGAAGGTCCTGCACACCTGGATAGCAGTGTTAGAAGCAGAAACGAGAGGAGTTCTGCTCCCTTGTGCCGTGCTAGTATGGGGCTCGGTCTCCTAAGGTCACGCACAGAGTCCAGTACCGACGCGCTTTGAAGGAATATCGCAGAGTTTGGGACAGAGCAACTGTTCCTCTCCTCTCGAAGGAGCATTACTAACTCTTGCCGAGTCAGCAGGATCTGCGAGTCTTCTCGCACCGACGTCTGAGCATCGATATTCCCAGTGGCGACCGTTTGAGGATGGAAAGGCTGTATCATGTTGCAGTCACAAAGTCTGCCCAAATATACAGAGGTGGCATGGCGTGAAAGGTAGCATTCCACTAAAACTCTCAGCATGTGCTTCTACCTTTCAGATTTTGATTAAGTCCCAGCTATAAAACCAGTCGCACTAGGGCTGTCTGAAAAAAAACTTCGTGGCAAACTTCTGTTAGGGGACTGCCTGAGATTATTTTTTTTCTGCATACCATAAATATTTCAGCTTCAAGGCAACTTGTTGGAATGTAGCAGCAACGCAAGATTGCCGACGGGAAGTGTTGAGGAGGTGGCAAGAAGAGGGTTGTGCTTAACAGTAGCAGAAGAACACATTTCGGGGCACTTGGCTTTAAATTTTCTCATGTCAGTGCCCTGAAGACTATAAATGGTTCTTAAGGATATGGTGTCACCCTAAATCTCTCTTCTGGCAAAGGCAGCTGCAAAATGTTTAGCATCTTTGGAGTGTATATCGCTTCCATTCAAATTCTTCAAGGCTGAGTTTTGGCCAGCAATGGTCGCATTATATAGCTGCAAAATAGTCAGAAAGTTATACATAGATTATAGTTTACGAAAGGAACTGTAAGCTGCGCTGCTTGAACTACTTTTGAAGTAAACCAGCATCTTTAGCAGCAATAATATTAAATACTAAATGTGTTTGATAACAATATTAAATAAATAAATGTAAATAAATAGAATGACAAGGCAACGGTGTGCGATTTATTCCCCAAGCACTGCCTCGAGCAGATGTTAAGGTAATGCACAACTTTGTGTTTCCAGCATGATAAAGGTGAGATTTACTCCTTCTTCCATCCGGTTGCCCACAATAAGTTGTATCTAACAAGCTGTGGGTATTGTTGTCTTTCAGGTTTCAACACAGCCAGTTCCACAGGAGCCCAGCAGAAAAGATTACGAACCATATCAGCCGTTTCAGAATTCAACAAGAAACTATGATGAGTCCTTCTTTGAGGACCAAGTACATCATCGTCCACCTGCAAGCGAATACAACATGCACCTGGGACTAAAGTCAACTGGCAACTACGTCGACTTCTATTCAGCTGCTCGTCCCTATAGTGAACTTAACTATGAAACAAGCCACTATCCAGCCTCTCCCGACTCCTGGGTTTGAGACTTGGGCAGATACAAAAGCTCCAGGAACTGTGCATGTGCATGCATACCACAAGACATTTTTTTTCCTGCAAATTTAGTTTGTTAAAGCCTGTTCCATAGGAAGGCCCAGATAGCCAGTATGGAAAAAATAAGAGATTTTTTTAGAGGGCTAAAAGATACGAAAGCTAAACCTGGGAGTAATTAGAAAGAAATATATATATACAGATATATATATATATTTTACAGCGTGGGGCAACTTTACTGTTGGCCTGTAGAGTCTAAAGTTCGGTGCTGTATATTGAATGTGGCTGAAGGAAGGAGGCAGAACATGACAGTGGATGTGGGTCAAGAGTTAAGCACAAGTAACTGAGCAGCGTACATACTTTATGGGGAACAGCTTCTCACACTTTGTTTAATATCCTCATTCATTGTGAATCTAGGCTTCAAGTTGCATTTGGGGTTTCCTCTGTACAGCAAGATGTTTCTTGCCTTTTGTTAATGCATTGTTGTAAAGTATTTGATGTACATTACAGATAAAAAAAAAACAAGTGCATTGTGTATATTACACCAATGCCACAGTGTTTCTTCATCTATGGTTCTAAATATTGCTTCAATTTCAAATTTTGAAAGATGTATGAATTTCCAGTTTTTTTGTTTTCTTTTCCCCGGTGCGTTTTAACAAAAAAAAAAATCAAAAAAAAAAATCAAAAAACAAAAAGGAATATTTAGCAGTATTGTTTGTTCTGATATGTGAATTTGTTTGTGGCAACTAAAAAAAAAAAAAAGGCATTCAGCAGTTTCTGACAATTAACATTCATCATTCCACACTCCTTGTCAACGAAGTGCTTTTTCACTGCCTAAAATTTTAGATGTAGATATTTGAAATAGATTTTTTTCATTTATACCAGTTTTCTTTATGATGATACAGTGTTAAAAGAAAATAAATTACAATTGATCTGTCATCCATATTTGCTAAGAATGTCTATTTCCAAGAACCTACCATACAAATACACATTCTTACCTGTGTGTGTCCACGTATGCATAGTATTCTGTGTGCGTGTGTGTGTTTGAGTGTGTGTGTTTGTGTGGCGTAAGACTTCTTTTCATCCAATGTTCTCCTTGTTCAAGCTTCAATTTTTTGTTTGATTTTCAGTTTTTTTAAACAGTGGAAACTCCAGTATGTGCTTTCTCTTACTCACTTTCTTAACCATTGATAGCAATTCGAACTTAGGCCACATACTCACAGAGGAAGGGGTTATTGGATATTTTTCACCGACTCCTTCACCCTTAGGTGCCATTTTCTTTAAAATAGCATCTCTTGATCTTCTCTCGAGGGAATTTCATTGCTCTTCAGCCACCAACCAGCCAGTGCTCAAGGAAGGCAGAGTCTGATCTTGCCATCTCCCTGAGGGAATGGAAAACAAAGACCCAACAGACTTAAGTCTGGAGTCTCCAAACTATTCAGGCTACAGAAGGGTCCAACTCCTGAACCATTAGGACAATCATTTATTTTAACCCGTACCAAAAAGAAAACCCAACAACCCAAACGCATTCCTCAAATATGAAAGATACTGACCATTTCTGTGCATTTAAAGTAAAACCCTAAAAAAATAAAAAATGTAAGGGACAGAGAATTTTTTTTAATTTAAAAAAAAAAAGAAAAAGGAAGGTAGGCTAGGAGGCCAGAAGAGCAGGCATGTCCATCTTAGCTCTTGGGATTCTGGCAGTAAAAAAAAAAATTAAAATCTAGCATTTCTTCATTTCTTTGATTCAGGCAACAGTTCAGCGTACAGTTTTCACAGCTTAAGACCCACCACAAACGGAGTAGTTGTAAATCGCTTTAAATGACAGTTAAGGAATTTGTTTTAGGTTGCAAACATTTCTGTGATTAGTCATTGTAATAGTCTTAACGTCACCTGGCACACTTCTGGCTGTGCGCGGGGGGAGAAGTCTCTCGCAAGTCGTCGCCTGCTCTATAGGACGCAGCCCGAGTAGTTCGTGCAGGCGGGTATTGTGACGTAGAATTGGTTTATCGGTAATCTAGGACTATAGTTTAATCTTTTTGGCAGCTTTTCCCAGTGTACGATATGTAACCTTATCTGCTCTTTGTAGTAAACAGGGGGAAAAAAATCGCATGCAAAAAAATTTTTAAAAAATTTCAGAAAGGG